>JAFEMH010002785.1:0-312847 GCA_022495995.1 Adenophora triphylla var. japonica
TTCACCTGAACTTTTCTTTTACACTTTCTCAATACTGTCTTTATTATGCAGTTATTTTCTGTTTATGAAGGTCATCAATGATGTCTGACGAAATTCAAATAGAACCATTTTGGTTATTGTGAACTAGATTATAATGAGATAAGCAACTAAAACAGAATCACTTGGTATACGCATCAGCATGAGAACTCCAAATTGCCAGTATTGGAGTTTTTCAATCTGCAATGATTAGCTTTTTGCCACGTGGAGATTACTTTTTACTACTCCCTCTGGTTCAAAATAGATGTCCTTTTGGAGACTAAATTTTGGTTTTAAAATACTTGTCGTTTTGAGGCTTAAAGCCTTTTAAATCCCAATTTTACCCTTACATTGAAAGTTGTTCCATTGTATTTATTGTATTTTTTGAGTGAAATAATGCATGAGAAGTTTCAGTCTAAACATTGGAAACAATAAAAATAGGGGAAACTTTTCTTCATATCCCTTTACCGGGAAACCTAGCCAAAATTGTCTTCTCTTTACGTATTGAATGAATAGAAACTCCTACCCATGAGATTCTAGTCTACTAATTCGATTCAAATTATAATAATCAAAAGAAATAGACCCACACCAATAGTCTAGAATTTTGAAATGAAAAAGAAACAATTAATAAGGATATTGTTGGTATTTACTTTGTAAAGTTGTAGTAATAATTGCATTTCTTCAATACAATGAAAACCTCCAAAAGCGACATCTATTTTGAACTGGAGGGAGTATTATTAAAGGTTAAACATGGTCTATTTTGAGATCCTGATTTTATCTTGGGTGATAGAAGGTTGATTTCAAATTTAGAAATAATGCAATACCATTTGCATAAGTTATCTCTTTGTGGTTGTTATGGTCACAGGGGCTTATCCCAGGTCAAGAACACGAAAATCGGAGGAACATTCAGAGCACAATATATAAATGCGAAGGAACTCAAAGGTGTGTTGCTCTCTCCCTTTAGTTATGGATTCCCACGACTTGTGTGGCATTTCATCACCATTTCCTGACTTTTGTCTTAGTAGAAGATGTCATCATTCTTTACCTTCTTTTTCCTCCTAGAGTATCTGTTGGCACATGGAATGTTGGAGGAAAACTTCCACCAGATGACTTAGATATTGAAGACTGGCTTGATATCACTGATAGCCAGCCGACATATACGTGATCGAGGTAGAGCATCCTGTGAGAAATCTCTCTTAATAATTCACTTTCTCGAAATTATGGTCATTCTCATCTTTTATGTATCAGTTACTTTCTTTCCAACTTGTAACTATCAATGACAATGTACAGACTATGCAAAAAACATGTCATTTTGTGTAGCTATCATATCTTTTAATGTAAATTTACATATAAACTTTTTCTGCTAGTCTGTTCTAAGTTCAGCTTAAGTGCAGAATGATTCAATAGATCCTTGTGTTTACGAAAAACACCAACTTAGAGTAATTGCATATATTTTGTGTTAACAGTTTTCCAGGAGGTTATACCATTAAATGCTGGCAATATTTTTGGTGCTGAAGATAATCGCCCCACTACAAAGGAAAATGGGAGAATATCATTCGTGAAACTCTTAATAAAGTTCAGCCTGTGAAGACTAGGTATAAATGCTACAGTGACCCTCCTTCTCCATCAAGGTTCAAGCCAGGTGATGATGCTCCAGATATAGAAGATGAAGTACTATTCGTAACTGATAAGCGAGGGGCGAAGAGGGAAATCACTATCCTTTGAACGATGAATCATTTGGTTTTTGATGAAGCCGGGGAGTGACCCAGTTTGGAAAAAATCCAACTTTGAATGCAAGAGGCTTTGATCTCTGAGTGATAACAGTAATTTAGATGTTAGATCTGTACAGAAGTTAGAAAGACAGTTTTTCATCTTCTAAGCGACTGGATAGATTGTATTGTTTGAAACCAGAAGACTCGGAAGGAAAGGCAGAAGCATCAGCGCCTTTAACTAATAGGAAACTGACCAAAAGACTCAGTGGGACCGAAAAGGATGGGCTTAACTTGGCCAGAGCAGCCACTAAATCTGCTGCCTCAATTTGCCTTAGATAGGCCTAATTCCTTCAAACCTATGAGATCCTTCAAAGCATCTAAATCTTTCAAAACATATAGTTCTTTCAAGTCTATGGCTGGAGATAATAGAGTGCATTCAGACGCAGCTTTACTCTCAGAACTTGATCTTGACTCTGTCTTACACCGAAAAAGAAGATCTCCGTACGTACGAATCGTTAGCAAGCAAATGGTTGGTGTTTTCCTCACAGTATGGGTCCGTAGAAGCTTGAGAAGACATATTCAGAATTTAAATGTGTCAACTGTCGGTGTTGGTGTAATGGGCTACATAGGTAACAAGGTTTGTTTTCTCTCCTAACTTGCGTTTGCTGAATATTTTGGAGTAGTTTGGGTAGTAGAATAAGCATTGAAACTTCTCTCGCTAGGTGTATGTTGCATGGGTGGCATTTATGTGCTCCAAACTCCTATTTCTGTCTGACATTTTGAATTCTGTATGATCGAAGGCTGCTCTAAAACTTAGTTGTAAACTGATTATTTTTAACTTTGGTTTAGAAAATAATTCTAATTTCTCAATGGTGGCAAGCTCAAAATCCAAAAATAACCGAGTTAAAAATAAATGAAGCTAAATCTTAGGAAGGTAATTTGTCCTTGTTAAACTATCTAATTGGGTAGTTGCGACGCATGCTCGACTTAAAAATGCTTTCTATGATTCTATGTGCTTTATTTGTTTCTTATGGAGGCCAAATTCCTGTTAGAAATATGTATATACACTATAACACTTGCATTTGTTGTTGCTCATTTATGACCTTAACAAGACGCATCATGCATAATCCTCCTGTTTAGCCAATATGGGATGCAAAGTGCACCTTTTATTTTAATTAGAAAAGGAAATGCAAACTACAGTGGACTATACTCACAGCCGGATCAAGGATCGATTAATCCTTCAAACATGCCAAAGAACTAAACTAAAATAGTTTGCAGGGTCTTGATAGAGAGACCTTCCCAACACTATGACTGTGCCTGCACATTAGCACAGAGCACTGGCGGAGCTAGAGCTAGAGCTAGGATCTTTTATGAATGGGGGGGGGGGGGAGGGAATTGAATAACTTAATTGCTCCAATAACACTGTCTGTTCTTCTCTTTTATAGGGATCAATATCTGTCAGCATGTCTATATACCAGACTCTCTTCTGTTTCATATGCAGTCACCTGACATCTGGTGAGAGAGAGGTGGATGCAGCTAAAAGAAATGCCGATGTGCACGAAATACATCGAAGGACACGCTTTAATCCCTTTTCAGATCATGGACTTCCAAGAAGCATTGATGACCATGAGTAAGTATAGGATATCTGACAGATCCCTTTTTCTTGGTCTACTCCACTTATTGTATCTTTTCTGTTGTTATACTTATTAATATATCAGCCTATGCATGTGAGGGTATATGATTTGTTTTAGTGTCTTATTATTCTAGAAACTTATATGGAGTACCAGACATTTCCTATTTAATACCGTCTCAACTTTAGCATCTGAAGTCAGGGGCAGAAATATTTAGTTCAATCAAGTTCATAATTTGCATTATTGTTGGTTTCATATAATACGGAGTATCATATGCTACCTCCGCCCCAAAAGAAGAGTATTGTTTGACTTATTGCACAAGATGTAGCTGAAAATTCCTTAACTAAAAATACCACAGTAATGAGACTGATGAGTGGCCACAATTTCAAATTGCTTTTATTGATTTCTTATATTCATCAACAAACTCATAGGGTATTGAAGTGATTATGCTAAAGAAAACTTTCTTGAATGGTGTCCCGCACACACGTCTTGCATGTGTCCTTGCACATGCCACTCCCCGTGCGTCTCTTTCCCGCAGACGCTGCTAATTCCACGCAGGAGCATAATTTCCCACACCTGTGCTCTTTGTTTCACATGCATCTTTCTTGCATGTGCACTCTTTCTGCATGCGGTTTGTTTATCCGTTAAAGTACTCCCCACAATTAGACAAGTCGGGGGGAAGTTTCTACACTTCGGGATCACCGAGGAGCAGTGGATTGGAGGCTAGAATAACAAAGTTCGTCATGTGGCCCAATCATAGGGTTGCACGTGGCCTAGTTGGGTTTACAAGGGAGAATTGCGGGATGGTCCACCACTTGGAGTGCATGTGCCATGCACATGTGCTTACTCCTCATTGCCCTATAAATACCTCCTAAAGCTATTCATTTGTAGCAAGGGATCATTTTATACTACATCATATATTCTCTCTCTAGACTTCAAGTCCTGCAATATGCAATACTTGTCTTTCCCTTACCCTTCTTGCTCCTCCTCTCCATCACCCTTCAAGTGGTTCGTGTAACGCCAAGTATTCACCCGACCCCCATAATCTCATAGGACTAGAGTGCAAACAAAAGGAAACATTCCACTTCTTTTGGGAGAAACTAAAGAGGAAAACGCACCTCCTCGTTTGGGAGGAAGTCGTTATTTAAAAGTATTGCCATTATATGTCGAGGATGTAAAACCCAACTTTTGAAGATCTTCTCGCTTCACAAATTTCCCCCGAACCAAGTGGGCTAGTTTCATTATCATATAAATGTTGCCCTGTATCTTAAAGCATTTATGATAAATTATCATATGCATTTATTATAGACCTACAGTAAATTGTATTGAGCTTCACTAGCTTCTTAAATGATTAAAAAATATTACTCCCTCCGTCTCATTATGTTTGGTCACAAGACAAAATCACATAGTTTAAAAAACCTTAATAAATGTCTTGTTTAATTTTTACATTTCCAGGTATACCCTTCCTTAATTATGGCATGAGAATCCGTGCATGTCTAATTGATTAGTTAAATGTAAAACATAAATAAGGGTATAATAGGAAATGAGATATAAATTTGCATTGGGTTTATAAGTGGCCAAACAAAATGAGACAAAATAAAAATGGAAATGTGGCCAAACATAATGAGACGAGGGAGTAACTGCTTGCATATTTAGAAAGATTTTCATACTTCTTTACACCAGGGCACCTTCACATGAGACCAAATCCTCTGTGCCACTCTTGTGTATCACATTGTGTAGCACTAGTGATCCAACATGTATGAATTATTAGCCTGACATCTTGATGATGTTGTAACTGATGAATAGTTGTTGGATCACTTGTGGCACATAATGTGGCACAGAGGATATGATCTCCTAAGCTCCCTTCACACTCTGCTTTCATCTGTATCCATGAAATGTGGATATGGAGCTTGAATTACTCAGTTAGATTGTTGTCTTCCAGTTAGTATTAGTCTTAAATATTGAAATACTAACAACAGTTACTAAGAATGGAATTATTTATTTATTTATTTTATAGTGACACTTCAAAACTAGCGAATTATGTTTTAGTAGTTGGCTCCCTCTCTTTTCGCTAGAAAACTTAGGATCTCTAGTTAATCCTATCTTACATGCTGATTAATTGGTTATATTGATTTATAACCTTACGATGGAAGATAACCTATCTATTTATTCATTAAATCTAAAGATCTTTAGCATATCCATTTTGAAGTTTATGAATTCTTGAAGACTGCATAGTCTATTCTAGAGGCTAGTGTGCGAACTTTCTTTTATTGCCTCACACAGATCTATTAGCATCTCGTTGGCTTTATAATATAAAATGGATGCTTTTGTTTAATAAACAAAACAAAACATTGACAGGATTGTGACAGGATTGTACCAGTGTTGCCTTTTCTGCTTGGTAATCTCACTAAGTTCTTGTTAAGGCCAAGGGTCACGAGTGGGTGTTACTTGGTGAAGTGAAGAAAAGTCTACTTAGGTCGGTGATGTTTCCTTTCATACCTTGCTGAAACTTGTTACCTGATTTCCACAATTCCATTTATAGGAGTGCAACTTAGTTAAAACTTGGCAGAGATAGATTTTCCGCCCATATGGTCCTATCTCGCTCGAATCCAGATTAGCTGTCTGCCTCCGTCGGTCACGTGGCTTTTGGCATATTGGTGTAGGATATTAACACTGACAAATTTAACAGAATTGGTCTTATGCATTCCACTGTTCACGTGCTATTGGCATATTGGTTAGAAATCTTAATTTTATAGCCCTATCACCGGAGTAAAAGCTATCTAGATTGAACGTCGTCGGAACAACAGATGCGAATCGTAGTGGATTTTTATGATTCTTGATTGTACCAAACCTAGTATAGGATCAAGTGGGGTCAACTTGAGGTATGAGACTCAAGTTTAAGAGAATTGATCTAACTCGTTTCATCAGCCATGTTTTGCGTATTGGTCAAGAATTTTAACATTCAAATCCAGATAGTCGCCTCCTAATAGAGTGACCGGATACTGAGGTTCAGACCTCTTTATATTTTTCTTCCTAAGAATCGGACTCAACAACTCAGTAATGATGTTTTTTTTGGCTCTAATAAAGCGAGAGCAAACTTATTTTATCTTATGCTGAGATTCTCATTTCCTTCCTCCTGTAGAATATATAAATTACATACAACCTTTGTATGTTTGTAGGAGAATTATCTGGTTGGGTGATTTAAACTACCGTATCAATTTGTCCTGTGAGAAGACACGTGAGCTAATTTCCAAAAAGGACTGGTCCAAGTTGCTTGAGCGTGATCAAGTAAGTTAGCAATACCACTTTTATCTTCACTTTATATGAACTGTCCAAAATTTAAGTAGTCATTCTGTTCAGTATCCTTTTCTCTTCTTCCAATTAATGGACTGTTCTTTTATATATCTTTCTTCTATTCTTGCTATAGGGTGCAGTCAAACCGCATCATATTGAGATATATGTGCTGTTTTATAATTGGATTCATGCAGCTTGCTCTAACTTGTTTATCTTGGTCCAACATTTGATTTTGCTGTAGATTGGTTAAGTTATTAGGATACCAGCATCCATGAGAGGGCAGGAGCACCTGAAAATCAAATAATCTGAAAGCATTATGTCTAGGAATATGTATACACATAAAGCTGTGTGTGTTTGTGTGTGCCTATGGCGTAAAAGTTGTTAAGAAAGAAAATAACAGAAAAACAAACCAATAAAAGCAGAAAGCAATTCATAACCTGAATGGGTAATTTGTGTTTTCTGCTAGTTGTGCTTCTACTAGGAATTGTTGGAATGTACCTTTAGTTGCAATCTCTGTCTTGCAAGAGGGGCTTAACACTTCTCACAGGGAAGGCTTATGTTATAAATATGTGCATCTTTCCTATATTAAAATATTATGCAAAAGTTTTGCTAACGCTGAAGGTTAAACTTTGGAAGCTGAAAATGAACTAAATGCTAAGAGATACGGAGTACTATAGTTTTAGAAATGCTTAATGTTCGTTTTGGAAGTCTGGAAGCATATACGTTATACCCTATTGCTCATCTAGTTTCTTCAATCAGTCTTATAAATTAAATCGATTGAGAATATTCTTGCTTTAGTTGGAACGAGGTGTTTATAAAGAAGCAAATAGCGGATATTCCATTATGTCTATTGCAGTTGTTATTAAATTAATTTTTTTTATCATTATCATTACTGTTAGTTATACTCAACCGCGGTCATTTTTTTGGCAAACAGAAACATTCATTAGTTTGTGATATTCTATTATTATTAGGAAAAAAAATGCAACAATAGTACCTCAAATATATGGCTTGTTTGGATTTCATACCTAAAATAGTTTTTGTTGCAAACATAGTATCTCATCTCTTTTGAATGCTCGTTTAAGATTCATAAAGCTAACGACATCCATATTTTCAGTTAAATAGACATGTGCAATGCATGTGACCCATTTTTTAAAGGGCAACGAAAAATCAATTCAATTAATATAGTATAACTACAATCGTTTTAAGTGTAAAATTAAAAAACAAAAAGGTTACAATGTAAATTATTTATTCACCAATTAACCCCCTTTCAACTTAGATCTTGTCTTCTTCACTCTTCTTCTCCATCACCCATCACCATCCCCACCTTCGGCCACCCACCCACCTTCTTCGCACTCCATCACCGCCGTTCTGATTACACAGGTGCAAAATCTGACCTTGTCTCAATCGCGGTTCTCAACGCATTTTTTATGAAGAAAATTGGCTTCAATTAACTTGACCTAGATCCAAAGCAAATTGGCTTCAATTACCAGCGAATCTGACACCGAAGAAATTAGCCGTGACGGCGGACTAGAATGGCACGAGATTTGACATCCGTAAGTGTCGAAAGTTGGGAAACAATCCTCCTCTCGACCTAGACATCCATCTTTTCTCGGTTAGGAGCAATGGAATCGATCTCGTCCATAAAGATAATAGAAGGGGCATTCTTCTCCGCCTCTGCAAACGCCTTCCTAAGATTACTCACTCTCCCGGCCGTCTTCGACATGATTTCCGGCTGTTAATGCGAGAAAAAGAAAGCACCAGTCTCATTAGCAACAACTCGAGCAATCAAAGTTTTTCCAGGAACCGGGCGGACCATACAAAAGAATTCCCTTAGGGGGTTTAACACCAATGGACTTCAAAAGTTGAGGATGCCTCGATGGAAGCTTCAAGAAGCTCCCTAATTTGAGCCGTACTGTTACGAACACCCCCTATCATCATACCTAACTTGGTTCAACAAGCTGTTCTTCGTCCTCCACTTCTAACGGCCTCAGCCCATGAGAAAATCTCGGTGTCGGGAGCAACAATATAATACTCGGAAGAATCAATCTCGACAACCTTAAACTCCACTCCTCGTTCCTCCCCTCACAAGAAACAAATCCCACTTTACGAACGGGTCGAAAAGCATTCAAGAAATAGGGTTTCAAGTAAGCATCAAACAAATTGGCTTCGGATCTAGGTTGGGTATTTTCGGATCTAGGTTGAGTTAATTGAACCAATCGCTTCATAAAAAATGCGTTGAGAATTGTGATTGCGGCAGACAAGGTAGGGGGATTTTGTACACTGTGTAATCGAGAATGGCGGCGACGGAGGCGAAGAAGGAGGGTGGGTGGCCGGAGGTGTGGATGGTGGTGGGTGATGGAGAAGAAGGGTGAATAAGACCAGATCTAAGTTGAGAGGGGGCTAAATGGTGAATAAATAATTTATATTGTATTCCTTTTATTTCTTAATTTTACACTTAAAAGCATTGTAGTTATTTTATATTAATTGAATTTATTTTCCAATTTTACCCTTCATAAAATGGGTCACAAGCATTGCACATGTCAATTTAACTGAAAAAATAGATGTCCTTAGCCCTAGGTACCTTAAACGAGCATTAAACGGATGAGGTGCGTGGTTGCAACGAAAACTAGTTTAGGCATGAAAATCAAACAAACCTTATAGTTGGGGTACTATATTTGCATTTTTCCTAAATTCCGGATACGAAGGAGGAGGCCGTGATGGTAATAGAGGAAGAGATGGGGATCGGGTTTTCAAGAATCCTATTTCATTGGTCAATGGTTCTAAATTTTGGGATAGTGATTGTAGTTGAGATGAGTTTGATTTGGCTTTTGAAATTGGGTTTAGAAAGTTGGGGAAGAAGGTGTGGTGGTGATGTGGGGATGGTGGTGAGTGATGGAGAAGAAGGGTGAAAAAGACAAGATCTAAGTTGATATAGGGTTAATTGGTGAATAAATAATTTACATTGTAGTCCTTTTATTTCTTAATTTTACACTTAAAACCATTGTAGTTATGTCATATTAATTGGATTGATTTTTCAATTTTGCCCTTTAAAAAGTGGGTCACATACATTGCACATGTCTATTTAACTGAAAAAATGGATGTCGTTAGCCCTATGTACCTTAAACGAGCATTCAAAACAGATGAGGTACTGTGTTTGCAACGAAAACTAATTTAGGTATGAAATTCAAACAAGTCCTATAATTGGGGTACTATTGTTGCATTTTTTCCTTATTATTATTATTGTTAGTTATACTCAAATCTCGGTAAAATTTTGGCAATAAAAAGCCCGGAATGATATTGGCCCAAGTGGACCAAACAAATTTATTATTTACTCGAGTTATTACTTTATCGAGTATTATTATATTATCGAGGTTTAATATATATATATATATATATAAATAAATAAATATATATATATATATATATATATATATATATATATATATATATAAATAAATATATATATATATATATATATATATATATATATATATATATATATATATATATATAGTATATATATATATATACTCCCTCCGTCCCAGTTCATTAGATACCAAAATTTAGGGCACGCGGATTAAGAAAATGTAAGAGAGAGAAAAAGTGGAGAGAGAATGTTGTGAGTGTAAAAGTAAAATAGGAGAGAGAATGAGTGGGAGGAATAGTTAGGAGAGAGAATGTTGTGAGTGAAAAAGTAAAATAGGAGAGAGAATGAGTGGGGTAAATAGTGAAGATTCCTTTCCATTTTGGGTAAGTATCAATTGATGTGGGACGGACCAAAAAGGAAATAAGTATCAATTGAACTGGGACGGAGGGAGTATATATATATATATATATATATATATATATATAGAGAGAGAGAGAGAGAGAGAGAGAATTTTGTATATGGTAATCTTTGTATATGGTGTGTTCATGCTTTTCAGTTCATTTGTGGATAGAATGGTAAAATCTATGTCCTGGTATAAAATGCTGCAACATATGCACCAAGTCATCAGGGTCTCAACTGTTTGTTTAGATTCATAAATTCGAATGCATATCTTAATAGTTATTCATATACAAACTCAATAGGCATTCAACACCAAGAATTAATACTCCCTCCGTCCCTAAATAAATGTCTGTAAAAAAAATTCAAATTTGCTCTTGATCTAGAGCAAATTTGGAACTTTTTTTCGACATTCATTTAGGGACGGAGGGAGTATATTATTTGACTTGCTGATATCAGTGAATCGATTAGAAATACCAACCTATATGAATAATGGAGGCCAAATAAGGTGATCATTAACATTTATACATCTTGACTGAAAACTATTCTTGTGTGAAATAAGTGACATCTTCCTTTCTCTGGTAGCTTCTTCGGGAGCTAAGAAAGGGTCGCACATTTGATGGATGGTCTGAAGGCGCATTAGATTTTCCGCCAACTTACAAGTATGAGTTAAATTCAGATAAGTATTGTGGTGAAGATCCAAAGACAGGACGACGTACCCCGGCATGGTATGTATCTAGAGGCCTTTTCCTGCATGTGACTGTTCTCTGGAATCTGCTCAGCTAGATATATCTGGTTATGCTCTTTGTTTCAAAAAGGAGTTGCACTTTTTATTTTCACCTGTCCCAAAAAAAGAGTCAAATTTCTAAAATAATGAAATAATTTAGGTGAAATTTCATGAAGTCACTAGCAAGACAAGCTACATTCTCAAAGATTAGATTGCCAAAGCGACTCCTTTTTCTTGTTAAATGTTTTCAGTGTTGGTTCATCTGTTAATCTGTTCTTGCAAATGAGGAGTGTCCGGCTCTTTGGTTGTTTCTTACAAACCATATTTGTTTTGCATATGATAGATCTATTGTAAGTAAATGGCTGCTTCCTCTTGCAGTATCTTTTAAACTTGTATTCTCTTATAGTATAAGTATAACATGCATAAAAATCTCGCAATCTCTTAGCGGATAAGAATTGAGATTTTAAGTACTCCCTCCGTCTCAAAATGAATGTCCAAAAAATTTCATAGTTGTTCTTGATCAAGAGCAAATTCAAAACTTTTTTGGCATTCATTTTGGGACAAAGGGAGTATGTTATTTCTTTCTGTCAATTACAAAGAAAATTTGATGAGCTTGAATTCTGTATAACATTCAAATTTCTAGTATACCTTTATTCATGCTTTGCATCTGCCTCACATTACATCTGATCTATATTAGGAATATAATATTAGAATATTATATTATATACTATATATTGTTATATATTATATAGTTTAGGAAACTCAATCTTTGTATAGATTAGGAAAGATAATATTTGTATTAGAATAGGATTCTAACTCTCTTTATAAACCCTATAAATATGTACCTCTAGTAACATAATAAAATTGAGTCTTTCATATTATTCCTCTCTACCTTGTATGATTGACTTCGTCTCTTTATCCTTCATTCTATATGGCATCAGAGCATTAAGATCCATAATAGGACTTCTCCGCCAAACCCTAGCGGCAAAACCCTAAAGCCGCCACACCCTTGCTTCCGCTACCCACCATCAAAACCCCACCCTTCTCCTTCAAACACCCTCGGCTTAAACCCTATTAGCCGAAACCCTAATTTTTTTTTTCTCCAACGAAGCCCCCTCCACCTTATACACCACCGCCCCCCCAAACACCAAAACTCTAAACTACTGACCTCGGCAAACCCTACAACCGAACCGCTACCCTAGGCAAAGCCTACCACCCTTGCTTCCGCCAAGCCTCCTCACCATCTCTACTTCCGCCGGCCGCCAACATAAAAAACCCACCCTCCTTCAACCCCCTTGGCAAAACCCTACCGCCAAAACCCTCTTTACCTCCTTCAATCCCCTTGGCAAAACCCTACTGCCAAAACCCTCTTTACCTCCTTCAATCCCCTTGGCAAAACCCTACTCCCTACTGCAAAAACCCTCTTTACCTCCTTCAATCTCCTTGGCAAAACCCTCTACACCTCCTTCAAACCCCTCGACAAAACTCACCGGCCGAAACCCTCGTTACATCCTTCAAAGCCCTTGGCAAAACCTTACTGCCAAAACCCTCTCACCTCCTTCAAACCCCTACTGCCAAAACCCTCTACATCTCCTTCAAACACCCTCGGCAAAACTCACTGGGCGAAACCCTCTACATCTCCTTCAAACCCCTTGGCAAACCCTTATAGCCGAAACCCCTCTCCAAAACCCCACCGTCTCCGACATAGTCATGCACGTCCGGGAACACATCCGTCTCCACCCACTACATCAAACCCGGTTCATCTCATCATTATTCAAGATTGGACTTATCCAAGGACCGTCCCTCTTGCGAGGGCATATTAGAAATATAATATTAGAATATTATATTATATACTATATATTGTTATATATTATATAGTTTAGGAAACTCAATCTTTGTATATATTAGGAAAGATAATATTTGTATTAGAATAGGATTCTAACTCTCTTTGTAAATCCTATAAATATGTACCTCTAGTAACATAATAAAATTGAGTCTTTCATATTATTCCTCTCTACCTTGTATGATTGACTTCGTCTCTTTCTCCTAAAATCTTATAATCTATACATTGAAAATGTTTCATAAATGCATAAACACACACACACACACACATTTCTGTCGACCACAGAAACAAAAAAGTATTTATCCAACAGAAAGTTGCAATACGATTGATAGATTCAACCAACTTTATAGGCTTATTAATTTCCTACATATATTATGCGTGTATCTGCTGCAACGAACCAGATTCCTTTAGTTTCTTGAAAAGTTGGCTTCTAAAACCTCAATTTTACGTATGTTCAATCTTTCAGGTGTGACCGCATACTGTCATTTGGGAAGGGAATCAGGCAAATGAGCTATAGAAGGGCAGAAATTAGGTTTTCAGATCATCGACCCGTGACTGCCACATATCTGGTAGAAGTTGAAGTATTTTCTACAAGGAGGTTACAAAGGGCTCTTACATTCACCAATGCAGAAATTGAGGATGATGGTATTGTCGCACATAGGTCAATAGATGGTGGACTAAGCCACTTAAAATTTGCACAGGTAAATCATCCATCCTTTACATCCAAAATGTATAAATAGTATAGCAAATCAGTATTAGATTACGAATTAGGTCATAGAACAAACAATAGAACCAATTATCTGATAGTGCACTTACTTAAATGATTAACCACGTCTGATAATAAGTGTCTTATGAAAAGTTTGACAAGTCAAATCTGTCACATATCTTGGGAAGAAGGCTAGCAGTCCTATATAGAAACACGAGTTACATTTTATTGGGTGAGATAACATGTATAATAACATGAGTTATATTTTATAGTAAGATGAGTTAAATCTCATTTGAACAGCCATGCAGTCCGAATGCACGGGCCCCGACTCGATCAGAAGTTTGTGTAGAGAAGATGTACTTGTACTGAGTCTTTCTTTTATTTGATTGCAGGATGCATCAGATTGGGATAGATATTAAGCTATGCATGCTTGAAGAAACTAAAAGAAGATGAGCCAAAGACTTGTGGGAATCTCAATATAATTAGTTACCATTTGGTGATGCAATTTGTGGTGAGAATGTAAATGTTGTATATTACTTTTTTGGATCAACATTTTTTTTTCCGATATAGGTTGAGTTGTGTATACAAGTTTCTTGTTGGAAGTAAGTGTACTCTAGTTTTTTTTTTTTTTTTTTTTTTTTTTTTTTTTAAAAAAGATTATTCGAGGAATTGAAGGTTAAATTGCAATTTGGTTAACTGTGTTTGACTCACTTTTGCAATTTGGTTTCCGAAATTGAAAAAGTACCAGCTTGATTCCTCATATTGACATTTTCTTGCAAATTGGCGTAAAAAACTATCAAGTTGTTAGTTTGTTAGTAATGTGCCATGCACATGATTTTGTTGCAAATTGGTATAAAACTTTTGTTGCTAATCCTGCCATGACAGGAAAGAAGGGTTTCTTGATCTGCACACTTTATTCACATTACATTTAATAGAGAAGTGAAGTTATGCCCACTTGAATTTCAATCTGAAAACAGCTCTCAAATATGCTTATACAAGTCCATACACACACAAACACACACAAACACACCAACAGACACAATCTCGCTTCAAGTAGTTGAACTTGCAAAGCCATTGACATGATCGACGACTGGGATGACTGTTGTGGTTCCCAAAAGTGATGACTTTCTCAACCAGTATTGCTCAAACCTCTGTTTCGCGTAGGCTATGTGATCAAAATCGATATTGCTTTCAGAGTACTGCAAAATCAAATACGAAGAAGATCTATCCATCAGCAAAACTCCATTCCTACGTCCTAAAACATTTTTCTTGTTTTCTTATAAAATTTAGGAGTAGGAATGCGTACCGAAATTATTCCCCATAAGCCACACAAAAGATGGCTTGCTAATGTGTACTTCTCTGCATCATCAACAAGCTTCTCCACTTCTGCTTCATTGGGTTCATGTCCTATATAAATAGAGCATTGTAATTGTGGTTCATCATTAGCGCAAATCAAATGAGCATTGAGCCAACTGGAACTGGACTAACCTGCAGAACTGAGATATACTCGTACAAATCTTTGACGCTCCTGCAAATCTGCAACAACAACAACAAAGCCTTAGTCCCAAAATAATTTGGGGTCGGCTAACATGAATCCTCATATGTTATCGTGAAAAAAAAATAAATAAAAAAAATTAAATTAAAAAAAATTAAAAAAAATAAAAAAAATAAATAAAAAATGTGACCGCCCCTGCCTCCCTACTTCCAACTCTGCTAAACTTACACTCCAAATATCCAGTCTTGCTTCTGCTTAATCGAAAACCTCGAGATTCTAAAGTGTGTCTCCACAACTCCAATTTACTTTCAACACCCTCTCTTGTCTCATCAATCAGCACAATATCATCTGCGAACAACATACACTTTGGTATATCATCTTGGACTGACCTCGTCAATTCGTCCATTATCAAAGCAAAAAGAAAGGGGCTAAGTGCGGAACCTTGATGCACTCCAATTTTTATAGGGAACTCTTCAGTCTTTCCAACACTAGTCTGTACACAAGTACTAACTCCATTATACATGTCCTTGATAATATCAATATATTTCTTTGAAACACCCTTCTTTGCTAATGCCCACCAAAGTACCTCTCTTGGCACTTTATCATATGCCTTCTCCAAATCAATGAAAACCATATGCAAATCTTTCTTTTGATCCCGATATTTCTCCATGGTTTGTCTCATAAGATATATTGCCTCCATAGTCGATCTTCCCGGCATAAACCCAAATTGGTTATCCGAAATATCCACAATTTTTCTCAGCCTTTGTGCAATCACTCTTTCCCAAAGTTTCATAGTATGGCTCATTAGTTTGATCCCCGATAGTTGGCACAATCTTGGACATCACCTTTATTCTTATACAAAGGGATCAGAGTACTCTTCCGCCACTCCAATGGCATTGTGTTAACTCTCCATATCTTGTTAAATAGCGTTGTTAACTAATCTACTCCCCTCTCCCGAAACATCTCCAAACCTCAATTGGTATACCCTCCGGTCCAACGGCTTTCTTCAATCTCATCTTTTTCATTGCCATTTCCACTTCACTCTTTCGAATTCTCCGCATAAAATCTCGATTAACCATACTCGAAGAGATATTTAAATCTCCAACATCCTGCTCTTGACCGCCATTGAACAAGTTATCAAAGTACGAACTCCATCTATCTTTTATCTCTTTATCCCCGACTAAAACTCTTTGGTCTACATCCTTCACACATTTAACCGTCCCAATATCTCGTGTCCTCTTATCCCTTATACGAGCGAGTACGTAGATGTCCTTTTCCCCTTCTTTTGTATCCAACTTATCATAAAGTTTCGATTCACCTTTGCTCTTGCGTCTCTTCTTGCTTTCTTAGCATCTCTTCTAGCTTCCTTATACTTCTCATAGTTCTCGTCGCTCCTACATTTCCCCAATAATTTGTAGCATTCTCGCTTGCCCTTTATTGCTTGTTTTACTTCCTCGTTCCACCATGATGTGTCCTTACTTGGTGGCCCATTTCCTCTAGATTCTCCAAGGAATTCTTTCGCCACCTCCTTTATGGTATGTACCATCTTAGTCCAAGTCGAATCTATATCCATATCCTCCATATTATCCGCCCAAATATCGGTATCGACCATCTTAGCTACAAATTTCGGTTGATTTTCCCCTTGAAGTCTCCACCACTTGATTCTAGGGTCTACCTGTAATTTTCTCTTCCTCGAAATTCTCTTACTTAGAAAATCAAGTACCACCGAGTCTATGTTGAGTTGCTGTGCTCTCACCCGGAACAACCTTGCAATCTGTATAACTCTTTCTACAAGTATTTCTTACTAAGAAGAAGTCAATCTGACTCGCATTACCTTCACTCCTATAGGACACCAAGTGAGATTCTCTCTTCTTGAACCAAGTGTTCATTATACTCAAGTCATATGCCAACGCAAAGTCCAGGATACTATTTCCTGCTTCATTCCTCTCTCCAAAACCTCCATGTATGCTCTCAAAGCCATATCGACTAGACCCCACAGGTCCGTTCAGATCACCACCAATCACTAATTTCTCACCACTAGGTACTCGTTGCACTACCTCCTCCAAATCTTCCCAGAACACTTGTTTAATAGATGCATCCAACCCTACTTGTGGTGCATAGGCGGAAATAATAGTTATAATCTCATCACGTATTACCAGTTTAATGCCCATAATTCGATCACTCTTCCTGTACATTTCCACCACATCATTAATATACTCCTTATCAATAATGATACCCACTCCATTTCTACCCTTATCCTTTCCTGAGTATCAAAGCTTAAAACCCCAAGGCGATATTTCTTTTGCTTTCTCTCCAACCCACTTAGTTTCCTGTAAACACATTATGTGAATCTTCCTCCTCCTCATAACTTCCACCACCTCTGCTGATCTCCCTGTCAATGATCCAATGTTCCAAGTTCCAAAGCGCATCGATCCCACTACCCTTACACCTACCATGGACTAGCTTCTTTACCCGCACTCGTCCGCAATGCGGGAACCCTTGCATATTTGACACCACCCCCGTGCGAAGAGATGGCGCGTCGCTTCCGGGCGACGACCTAGCAACCTTTGCATACTTATCACTACACCCAGGTCTTTGAAGTGTAGCGCACCCTTGCATATTTGACACCACCCCCGGGCGAAGAGATGGCGCGTCGCTTCCGGGCGACGACCTAGCAACCTTTGCATACTTATCACTACACCCGGGTCTTTGAAGTGTAGCGCGTCGCTGCTGAGGAAACGCCCCAACGATATTCATAATCCGATTCATGTCATGTTAAAAGCGAAACTCAAACTAATTAATTTCAAGTATTTCATTTTTTGTAGTTATTTATGAAAATAATTTAGTAGCCGCTATTATTTGCTTACCTGGATACATATTGTAGTTTAATACATGAGGAGTATCAGAGTGATAATTTGCTGCCATTTCACAGAAGTAATTTCCAATGTCGTAAGCGACAGGATTATAACTGGCAAACTCATAGTCCTGTGAAAAAAACAGAAAATCAATTACCCGAGCCAGTGACTCAATTTACAGTAGATCGATAATGAGCAGAAAACTCACGATTAATGTGACGTGTCTTGTTTTTTCATCAATCATAATGTTGGCACATTGCAAGTCATTGTGACAAAATCTAATATCTTGATCAGAACCCTTTGAAAGAATCATTTCCAGTTGCCCGATTTCCTCTTCTATAGTATCCAAGCTAAATTCTTTTGCGTTTTCTTGGGTGCATATAGTTCTTGCCTTATTAATCCAATTTCTGAGGAAGAATATTACAATTAAAAATACGTACTTGCTTCGATGAAGAAATTTAAATTTTCTTTCTGAAGAACAATACCTGAGTTTCTCCCAAATAAACGCCTTCTTCAAACCAGGTATATCAATATTGTGAAATTCCCTCAGTTTAGCTGCTATCAAAGCAGATGTTTCAGGATCACGAACGTCACTAGCTGACATTGTCTGAAAATCAGATAGTAAATATATACTCCCTCCATCTAGATTGAAATTTGACTAAAAATATATGAGAAAAATAGTTATCCTAAAAATTGACAGTGATACACCTAAAGGTTATTATGAATAACTATTTTTAGAATTTCATGAGTATAATTATTTTATCATAAAATTTTGAGCAAAGTTGAATTAAGTATACCATTAAAATCAAAGTGATACTATCTTTCTGGGACGGATGATGTACTTTTTGCGGATAAATTTGAGGCTTTAATAATCAAAACAAGGCAAGATTTTTTGAAGTTTGATAGGGAATGGACAAACCTTGGCATGAATGAACTCCTCAATACGACCTTCTGGAAATTTGCCAAGAAGCTTTGGACCTTGCCCGAACATAGATATGGATTCAAAGATCTGGATTTCTTCGTCCCGGTTGTTTAATGCATCAAAGCCTTTACCATAAATCCGAACCAAAACTGTTCTAACAATATTTTCAACCTTTGCAGTCCAACTTACACGATAAATCTGATTGTTGATTGCAGAATCACTCAAATGGACCATTTTCAATGTTTTCATATCGATTATATCTCCCCATTTTGATGCCAAAGATAAAAGTTGCTTCATCAATCCCTCCGGTAAACTTCCTTCATCAACAACTTGATTGGTGGTCTCGGGCGTAGCCATGCTAGCTAAAAATCCAATGATGTGTGCTTCAAGGTAGAGAAAATTGCAAAAATATTTAGTGAAAAAGCAATTTCTTGAAAATTAAACGAATTAAATCAACCATACTACAAGTTTTAACACTTACACCAAATATCTGAGAAAATTGCACAGCTTAAAGCAATTTTACAATTGAGAAATATACAATGATCTCCAAAAGTCTTACCTTACATAAATTGCTGCCTCTCTACAACACTAATTTATTGACAGCTCTGCTACCAAGCTGTAGCATTTTTTTATATACAATATTTAATATTTATATACTTATCCATATGTGTAGAACTTCAATGAACCTTACAAAATTGTTTTATTGACAGGCAATGAATTTTGTATGTATCCACAAATTCATCTTGCATAGAAGTTCGATAATGGAATCTTCTACCTTGGAAACATGAACTCACACATGTGGGCATGACCTTCCTTAGAATTCATGGGAGTTTTTATAGCATCAGGTTGCTTTTTATAGTGCTCCTTTCGTTTCTGAAACAATGTTGTTTTAGCGCAAAACGCACATATTAAGGAACATGTTAAAAATACTATAGTACCCTAATTACTCCTCTATTTAATGTTGATTGAAGTCAAAGAATACTAAAGGTCAATTGAATAAAGGATAGAGATAAATCCGGAAAACATAACTAAAATGTTGTTTGATATCGTGAAATGACAATGTTTTTGGAAAAAAAAAAATTTCTTACGACAATGTTTTAGAGACGGAGGGAGTACGTATTTTGGTTCTTCTTCCACCTTTATCTTTTTTTAAAGAAAAAATTGAGTTTTTTATTTTATTAATAATAGATGAATTGCCACTACAACAAAGGTCTATAAATAGGCTAACACATGTCTTTAATTTAACATGATTCAAACTCACTACATCCGCTATAGAAACTAATACCGGATACCATCAGAACTAAAATTATTTGATTTCTTCCGCCTTTATCACTGTACATATTATATTTATTTTTTATTTCACTTTATTAGCTCTATCTAGTTCTATGTTGAACTAAGCATTGGTCATGTTTTGTAAAAAAATCTTTACTATATCAATGGATCTTTATTTTTATTTTTAATTAGCCAGAAGCTGGCATTTAAGTGATTCCATGCTTCAATAATGGATATATATATATTATCATGTAATTGGAATTAAGTATTCCAAGTTAAGCTTATTCTTGTTGTTTGTAACTGGTAAGAAAAGGACTGAATAACCACCATATAATATAATTATCTGTCCTTGGATTTATATAATATGGTATGGCCCAACTTGATTTGAATACAATGGTAGGTATTGCATTTTAACAGTGCAATCATTTGAGGCCCTATGATCAAAAGTTGAACAACCAACTAAGAATGAGGTAATAAATATATTTGTTTCATATTAGTGGGAGCTATTGTAGCAACAGGTCGCCTTCTTCTTTTTTCATACTATAAAATCCGCATAATTCCATACTAGAAACACTCACACACGGGCCCTCACAATGAGCGGTTAAACTTCCGAAGATATTAAACATGATCGAAGACGGAGATGGCTGTTGTTGTTCCCAAGAGCATTGGTTTCTTCATCCAGTACTGCTCAAACCTCTGTCTTGCAAAGGCTATGTAATCAAACTCAATATTGTTCACATATGACTGCAAAATCAAATATGATCACATCCTTCAGAAATCTTCTTTATATACCTATTGTGAACTCTCATATATGTGTGTGTGTGTGTACAGTTGTAAGTAAAACATAGGAATACATACCGAGATTATTCCGAATAAACCACTTATCAGATGGTTTACAAGTGTGTACTTCTCTGCATCATGGACTAGCTTCTCAACTTCTGCTTCACTGGATTGATGTCCTATAAACATCAATAGTGAGAAATTCATTTTGCATGAGAAAAATTATAAGATTGAAAAAACTAATACTCCCTCCGTCCCTACATGAATGTCTAATTTTGCAACAAAAAAAAATTGTCCGTCCCAAAATGAAAGTCCAATTTTCGGAAAAGCTACTAAATCCTCTCATTCGTTAATCGTTATACATCAAATTCTAATTTACACATTGACATGTGATGCGTTTTTTAAAAACATCAAGGGTTTTTGTGTACTTGTGTTGCTAAAAATGCTTAAGTTTAACATGTTTGTAAATGTCCCTTGAGGTGAAATGCGGACATTCATTTAGGGGCCGGGGGAGTAATAAGTATTGTCAACAAACAAATTTATATTTCATCTTTAGTGCAATATAAATGAGAACTGAGCCAACTACATATTAACCTGCAGAATTAAGATATAGCCGTATAAATCTTTGACGCTCCTCCAAATCTGCCAAAAGAATAAAAAGGAATGTTCGTAACCTAATAAATTCAAGTATTCCAGTACTTGGTTATTGTTCTTTATGAAAATGTTATTCAGCAAATAAAATCATTTAATTATGAAATTATTAAAACAAGATTTCTTACCAGGGTACATGCTGTAGTTTAAAATGTGAGGAGTATCAGAGTGATAATTTGCAGCCATTTCACAAAAGTAAGCTGCAAGGTCATGAGCAATCGGACCGTAACTGGCGTACTCATAATCCTGTAAATTCAACAAATCAATTCCTCTAACCATAGTAATACAAGTACCTCCAGGCACAGATGGTACGTTAATATATACTCTACTCATCAGAATACTCACGATGAATGTGATTTTTCTCGTTTTTTCATCAATCATTATGTTGGCATATTGCAAGTCGTTGTGACAAAATCCAATATCTTGATCATTTCCCTGTGAAAACTCCGTTTCCAGTAGTCCAATTTCCTCTTCTATAGTATCCAACTGAAACTCCTTAACGTGTTCAGGCGTGCACGTGCTTCTTGCCTTGCTAAACAATTTTCTGAGAAAGAATATCACGAATCGCCAGATTACATTTTTTTTTCTTTCTATTTTCACTTCAAGGAACTTTACATTTTCTTTTTGAAAAAAAATAATAAATATACCTGAGTACTTCCCAGAGAATAACTTTCTTTGAGCCAGGAATCTCAAGATTGTGAAATTCTCTCATTTTAGCTGCTATTAAAGCAGATGTTTCAGGATTGCGAAGATCACTAGCTGATAGTGTCTGAAAATCAGACATAAACATATGCTATAGTTAAAAACAAAAAAAAACAAAAAAACAAAAAAAACAAATACTCCTATAAACATACCCTCGCATGAATGAACTCCTCAATACGACCCTCTGGAAATTTGCCAAGAAGCTTAGGACCAAGCCCGAGGTTAGATATGGAAACAAAATTCTGGATTTCTTGATCCCGGCTGAGCAGATAATCAAAACTTTGGCCATAAATCCGAACCAAAACTGTTCTGACAACATTTTCTTCAGCCGTTGCAGGCCAAGTTACACGATAGATCTTGTTAGCTGTTGAACCGGCAGTCAAATGGACCATTTTCAACGTTTTCATATCGATTTTATCTCCCCATTTTGAAGCCAGAGATAAAATTTGATTCATCAATCCCTCCGGTAAACTGCCTTCTTCGACAAATTCATTGGTGGTCACGGCCATTGCGGTCAGATTACTTGATCCAATGAATTGAAGTGTGCTACAAAGTCTTTAACTTATAGTTATAGTGAACGGAATCAAATAACACTTTGAAAATTCACAAAATTACAAATATTACGTTGTCTCCAAAGACTTTGACTTATAATATAGTAGAAGATGGCTCCCTCTACTACACTATTATATTGACAGCTCCGCTAGACTAGTACCAATAATTACTCCCTCTTTCCCACTTGAATGATAGTTTTTGTCCCAAAATGAATGATATTTTGAAATTTTTCTTTCAAATATACTGACGCTAAATGATATTTATTTCATAGTTCATTATATTTTAGCAAAACTAAAAGTTTCAAAGTGAATATCAAGAATATTTATGAATTTTCTATTAAAAATCAACATTTTCAAAACGACCCATGAATATTTATATCGGTCAGCCCATTGAAACAGTCCACTCTCCGGTCTCCACCGACGCTATATTTAGTGAAGTAATCAGTTGATTTCAATCTTTGACTTTCTATACCCATGAATATTTATATCGGTCAGCCCATTGACACTTCTTTTTCGGACCTAGATCTAGATTTATGCAGTTGAGAAGATGAATAATTGAAATTCAATATAAAAAATGACTAATGATCTAAAATGCACCAGCCGGGAATCGAACCCGGGTCTGTACCGTGGCAGGGTACTATTCTACCACTAGACCACTGGTGCTTATGCTTCTAACAAAACAGTTAATTTTTTTTCATCTATATTCTGACATCAACATGATTTGTATTTACATTAATTAACGAATATATATAGATTTTTTTGACTATTTGACTAATATTTAGAATTCATTATTAGGATCAAAATCGACTAACCAACCTACCGACAGTTGCATTGCCCTCACCGGTATTTAATTCATTTCAGTTTAAATATTTAGTATTGTTTATTTATAATTTCAGTTTAAATATTTATTATTGTTTATTTATAATTTGATGCATGTAATTTAATTTTATTTATTATAATTCTGTCAAATTATGTCAAGTTACGGTGTAACCAAAACTGATAGACAATAATTAAACCAATAGTGTTAGGCAATTTAGAGAGATGCTTCTTTACTTACCACTTCAATAATTATTTTGTCTTTCCTTTGCCTTAATATTTTTTAAGTTTCCTATAGTGCCTACAATTTTTTTCCACTTAAACGAAGTACCTCCTCCAAATAAACATATAATAATTTTATTTATTAAACATATTTATTTATTAAACATATAATAAAAATATAATAAATAATGTGATTTTTAGGTTAATAATAAATATAATAAATAATGTGATTTTTAGGTTAACGAATCAAGTTTAACTCGCAAACGACGTATGTTGAGGGAAAAGATGGCAAAGAACCCAACTTTGCCACTGTCGACTCATCTTATAGGATCAAAAAGATTGAGATCATTTACGTCAGGCGAAACTTTCCCCCCACGAACCCCCGACTTGATGTGCATTGCTGTCGCCGAAAGAACTCCCCTGACTGAGAATGATGCGGTAACATCAGCCATTATTCATGAAGATATTGATTTAAATATCATTCCTCTCCGTCGAAACCTTGAAGATGAAATTTTCTCAACGATTCCTACCTCTCCTGTTGTTGTTCTACCCAATGGGTAAATTTTCAACTTAGCTCACATAACTAGAGATATATATACTCTATTATACTTTAGAAATTAATTTAAATAGTATTTTTAAAAACTTTTGTAGGACAACAACTAATCCAAATGATGTCACCAACCTCCCAATACGTGGAAATACAGTTCGTCACTTTCTCGGTGAAATGGATATTGAGTGTCCTCATTGTGGGGCATTACATTGGATGGATGAAAAACTCACAAAATCATCTAAAACACTTTTTGGGACATGTTGTCTGAGTGGAAAGGTTAGACTTCCTAAACTCAAAACGCCACCTCCAGCAATTAAATCTTTGTATGACGGAAATGATGCTCAATCAAAGTCATTTCAGAAATACATTCGACAGTATAATGCGTCTCATGCTTTTACGAGTCTGGGTGCTCAACTTGATGAAAGGGTTGTCAATGGGAGAGGTCCTCCAAGTTTTGTCATACACGGTGAATTGCGTCATCGAACTGGATCTCTCATGCATCCACCGTAAAAGAACCGGTTTACGCACAATTGTACATTTATGATCCGGATACCGCTTTCCAATATCGGTGTCGTAATAATCCACATTTGAGAGAAGACGTGATGAAGATTATCCAGACACTTTCTTTGGAGCACAACCCATTCCCGGCAAAGTACCGTCAAGCTCATGAAATTTTATGTCAACCTGGAGTAGGTGATGCAAACATTCCGGTTCGACTACATTACGGCTCTGCACAGATCGTCGTAGATACAACTTACCTACAAAGCAGATGAGATTGCGGTTATTTTACCCGATGGGAATGATGATCCGAGTGGTATGAGGGACATACTCTTACATTTACGAGGGCAAAATGGATTAATGTGAATTAATGAGTGTCACCCCGCATACTTACCTTTGCATTATGTGTTGTTCTTCCCATTTGGCGAACTCATTTGGGAACCCGATTTGAAAAGATGGAATGTCGATGTCAATTGTCCATCTACATCTCGCATTACCCGGATGGATTACTATAGCTATCGTCTTTTCGGCGTAAGGGTGAATTTTCAACGATATTGAGGGGTGGAAGGTTAAACCAGGAATTTGTGGTGGACGCATTTCTTTGCAATTGAGCAAAATCGATTGACCTACATGATATTGAATCATAGTAAGCTTCAAGTGAACTTTATAAGGACCTTTGAAGTGATTGTACGAGAAAGCACGTATCCAAACCAAGTGGGTCGACCAATGATTTTGCCATCTTCTTTCTTGGGTAGTCCGAGATATATGTTTGAAATTTTTCAAGATTCAATGGCAATCACACGATACCACCACCACCCGGATATCTTCCTTACCATGACTGCTAATCCCAAGTGGCCAGAAATTACTAAAGCGTTGCTCCCAAATCAATCAGCAAGCGATCGTCCTGATTTAGTTGGGCGTGTTTTCGAGTTGAAATGTAAAGCTTTAATGAAAGAAATTGAGAATAATGGGGTTTTTGGTACTAAAGTTGATCATGTTTTCACGATCGAATTTCAAAAGCGCGGACTTCCACATATGCATTTACTTTTATTTCTTGCTGCAAGAGACAAAATCAGGACATGTGCACAAGTTGATAAGATTGTGTGTGCTGAAATTCCAGACGAGAGAGATGATCCCGTGTTACATGAAGCAGTCTTGAGTTGTATGATACATGGACCGTGTGGATCTTCATGTTTGGAAAACTATGTCTGCACTAAAAGATATCCGAAGGCTTATGCAGATTCAACGACCATGGCGGATGATGGATATCCAACATATCGTCGAAGGAATACTGGTCGAACTTATACGGCCAGGGGACAAGAAGTTGATAACCGACGTGTTGTGCCATACAATCCACATCTTTCGAGAATGTTCAATTGCCACATAAATGTTGAAGTTTGTGCTGGCTTGGTTTGTGTTAAGTATATCAATAAGTACATTTACAAAGGACATGATTGCACTACAATGATTATTGGAGGAGTTAATGAGATCCAACACTACCTTAATGGAAGGTATATTAGTCCCCCCCTGAATCTTACTGGCGCATCTTTGGAAACACAATGCATGGTGAACATCCACCGGTCATGCGGTTAGCTGTTCATTTACCAGGATTGCATCACGTGAATTTTAATCCAGAAGATAGAGCTGAAGATATATCTGCAAGAACTGCCAATCAAGCATCGACTCTAACAGCTTTTTTTGCATATTACACAGCAAATCCGAATGCACCTAAATTTTCATATCATGAGTTTCCTCATTTTCCGTTTTCGACAAGAAGGAGTGGAAACCGAGACAAATTGGATTCTCTATTGGTAGAATGTACTTTGCTTCCCCGAATTCTGGAGAGAGATTTTACTTGCGATTTCTACTCACCCATGTCAAAGGACCATCTTCATTTCAGAGCTTGCGCACTGTCGGTGGTGTTTTGTATCCCACTTTTAAATTAGCATGTGTTTCTTATGGATTAGTAGAAGATGATGAAGAGTGGGTACAATGCCTTCAAGAAGCATCTGTTATGCAGACTGGGTACCAGCTTCGAAGATTGTTTTGTACAATTCTTAGCCAATGTTCTCCGTTAAACCCATATGATTTGTGGAAACAATTTTGTCTTCATATTTGTGATGACCTTGTTCATAAGATACGTACACAATTTGGTATTCCAGACCCCAGCATTTCAGTTGTAGAAGATTATGGGTTGTATCTTCTTAATCAGCTACTTCAAGAAACAGGAAAAAGTTTGACTGACTTCCCACCGATGCCCTTGCCTACAAGAAATTGGAGTGAGTTCACGGGTAATAAGTTGATGTGGGAACACCGTCAGTTAAACATCAAAGCGCAAGAACATGATGTCGATACTAGGGTGGGTTCTCTAAATGATGCTCAGCGGGTTGCTTACTCTTCAATTCTTTCTTTTGTTCTTGAAGATCGTGGAACAACTTTCTTTTTGAATGGTGGTCTTTGGGACAGAAAAACTTTCCTGTACAACACGGTA
Organism: Adenophora triphylla var. japonica; assembly: GCA_022495995.1. Lineage (NCBI taxonomy): Eukaryota > Viridiplantae > Streptophyta > Magnoliopsida > Asterales > Campanulaceae > Adenophora > Adenophora triphylla. Next base: position 27,497 of record JAFEMH010002785.1, read on the forward strand.
ACACTTAAATGTCGTTCTCTAGACCACATTGTTATAACTGTTGCATCATCTGGTATTGCATCCTTACTGTTAATTGGTGGTAGAACTGCACACTCGACCTTCTGTATCCCAATTGATGTTCATGGAAATTCAACATGTGGATTTACTAAGCAATCTATACATGCTGAGTTGTTCAAAAAAGCTAAACTCATAATATGGGATGAAGTGCCAATGCAACATCGATACTGTGTTGAAGCCGTCGATCCCACACCCTTCGTGACATTCGGGATAGTAATGACAAACCATTTGGAGGCATCACCTTTGTTTTGGGCGGAGATTTTTGACAAGTCCTACCTGTTGTTCCAAGGGGTGTTCGAACACAGATAGTTGGGGCAACATTGAGACGTTCACCTCTATGGTCTGCCATTAATATCCTAACGTTAGATGTTAACATGCGTCTGGACAACACAAATAATTCACGGGTGGATTTTCTGAACTTTCTGATGAAGGTATTTTTTAATTACTTTAACATTTTCAACATTTGTGTTTCAATCTTTTAAAATATATGTTATTAGATAGCAGTTCCTGAAGAAGTTATATTAATACCGTCAACAATAAGGATTTGTGAAAATTCCGTTGAGTTATTAGATAGCATTTACCCACAACTTGGGGTAGCAGGCATGGCGAACCCATCATTCCTTAATGAACGCACAATTTTATCGGCAAGGAATGACGATGTTAGTTCTATTAATGAAAGGGCACTTCACATATTTCCTGGTGAAACAGTTTCTTATTTGGCTGCTGAAAAAATGTGCCACGATGATGAATCCAGCCGGAACATTACAAATCGATATCCAAATGAGTATCTCAATTCACTAAATCCTCCGGGCTTACCACCTTTTAAACTTGATTTAAAAGTTGGTTGTCCCATTATGTTATTGAGAAATCTTGCTCCGAATGATGGTCTTTGTAATGGCACACGATTAGTGATCGTCAGATGTGCGCCACACGTTCTTGAAGCTCAAATTTTGACCGGGGATAAGGCTGAAAAATTAGTTTTTATCCCAAGAATATCACTAACTCCTTCATCCGGAGAATTGCCTTTCAACATGACGAGGCGACAATTTCCTGTTCGTGTGGCATTTGCGATGACCATTAACAAATCACAAGGGCAGTCAGTGAAATTTGTGGGTATTGATTTGCGCAATCCTATTTTTAGTCATGGACAACTGTACGTTTCTCTTTCTAGATGCACATCTCCAGAACGTATTAATGTTCTTCTCTCTGAAAGTAACATAAATTCTACAACAAACATTGTCTACCAGAAGTTTTATTATAGTATAACTATGAAAAGGTAATTATAACATAACCTAAACAATTTTTTAAAAGAACATTTTTTTATCATCATTCTCAAATATTTGAATCATATATTTGTAGTCATGGGATGAGTGCGTGAAAGAATATAGACACTTGCACAAACCTACGACAAGGACTTGGAATGGGCATAATAAGGTAATTATTTTTTTTAATTATTATATTGTTAATTTAATAAAAATACATTGATTTCATTTTTTATTTATTTCAGGTGCTTTTACGTAAACGTACCTGGCCTATGTATGTTTCGATTGAGACAACATCTTTACTTCAACTGGTTAAAAATCTATATGTTAATTAGATGTTAATTTATGTCTTATCTTTTTGTAAAAAACTTTTATTGTGTATCTTAAATTAATTATCATTTTGTAACTATAATGTTTATGTTAATTAAAAAAAAAAGATCGCGTGTCCTCGGACACGGGCATATGTACTAGTTATATATATAAATGTATGCTCCCTCTGTCCCATAAAACCTTACCCATTTTGCTATTTTGGGCGTCCCACTTTAAAGTCCCACTTTTCTAAAAAGGAAACTTTTTAATATTTCTTTATTCATGGGACCCATTTGTCATACTCACAACAACTATCCACTTACTATTTTCTATCCCACTTTCTCTCTCCTACCCACTCACAACTCCTACTTTAATAATATTATATATATTCACTTCTTATTTTCCGTTCTCAACAGTAAATTGGTAAGCTAATGTGGGACGGAGGGAGTATAAATATATAAAATATATATAAGAAAGAAATTAATTAATTTAAACATTAATTAGTCTCAATTCAGTGAATGATTGGATTAGGAGAAAGGGAGTGAATCAGTTTAAAACATTTCGGGGTCGGGGTGTGACTCTTCGAATAGGCATTTGCTGATGAAGAGTTGCACGGCTGTGAAAAGCAAAGAGCACGCCCGTGAAAGTATGGAGCAGCGGTGCAATTTTGTTGACCCGACCGTGCATTGCGGAGGCACTAGTTAGGCTAAGTTATGGAGCGGTGGTTGACCCGGCCGTGCATTGCGGAGGCACTAGTTAGGCTAAGTTGTGTTTGTTCAAGAACACAACACAAACTCTATAAATAGGGTTGGCCTCTTCCGAAAAATATATTGAAGATAATTACTTCCTGAGTCTTTCTTCTTATCAATCCTATCCTTCGAGTCAAACAATTAAAAACTTCGATTATTGTTTCATAGTTATTCAAAGGAGTGTAATTTTGAATAAGAGTGCATAGGTTTTGTATCCTGGAAGTGAAATTCGTTGAGACCATTACACCATAGTGGGATGAATTAAATACCTTAAAGATAACATCTTTTGGTGTGCCTAACCTACTGATTCCTTACCCACAACCTAGTCATATACAACAATTTTAAGGTATTTAACTTTTCGTATAGATGGAGTCAGTTTTGATAAAGGGACAACTTCCCGAAGCAGATAAGTTAGAGAGGCTAAATGGGCTGAACTACAAGTGTTGGAGCTTGAAGATGGAATACCTTCTCACCATTGCAAAGTATTCTATGTGCTATGTGATCCTTGTCCAAAGGAAAATGAAAATGATAAAGCAATTGAGGTACAAAAAATCGAGAATGCTGAAAAAGTGAAGAAATGGAAGGCGGATGACTTCATTTGCCGATTCACCATTATGCAAGCATTAAACAACATGTTGTTCAACGTGTTCCAAATACACAAAACCGCCTCTGAAGTTTGGTTTGCAATCAAACGAAGGTACGTCAATGAAGATGCTGGTAATAAATCTTTTTTGGTCAATATATTTGTTGAATACAAGATGGTAGATTCGAGGCTTGTCATTGATCAAGTTAACGAACTCAATGACATAGCCATCGAATGTGCCGATGCGGGTGAACCCATTTCTGAGACATTCCAAGTTTCAACAATCATTGGTAAACTTCCACCTTCTTGGAAAGATTACCAAAAGAAATTGAAGCATAAGAAAAAGGCCATCTCTTTAGATGAACTTCTTCAAGGCATCCAAATTGAGAGTGAAAGTCTTAAATGTGATGGCTCAATTTCTGAGAGGATTGATGGTGTAAACTATGTGGAAAATAAAAATGTTGCCGGAACTTCCAAGGGAAACCAAGAAAAATTCAAACGGGAAAACAACTTTAAAAATGATGGAAATGGTAAAGCTAAGAAAAAGCAGAAGAGTCATTGTTATGTTTGTGGAAAAACAAACCATTTGACTAAGGATTTCTATAACCGCAAAGGGCAACAGAAAAATGAACAAACAAATGTAGTTGAGAGCAACTTCATTAGCATGCTTTCCGAAATCAGTCTAGTCAACAATGTCGATTCAGATTGGTGGAATGATTCAGGGGCTACATGTCATGTAACTCCAAATCGAAGCTTGTTCTGTTTATATGGGAAATGCTTCTACAAGCGAGGTCTTGGGCATAGGGACCATTATTCTCCCCCTCACTTCGGGAAAGACTCTTACTTTGAAAAATGTGTATCATATTCCCTCTATGAGGAAGAATCTTGTATCCGACCACAAAATGGACGAAAATGGCTTTAAGGTAACCTTTCGCGCCCAACAAGTGAATATCACTAAAAATGGGACGTTTGTTGGAAAGGGCTACATTAATGAGAAAATGTATTTATTGAGCATTGATAATAAAATTACCAGTTCTGCTTACTTTGTTGATTCTAATTTTAATGTTGAAAAGCATGATTTTTGGCAGTTTAGATTAGGATATATTGGTATGAATGCAATGAGTCGTATGATTAAATATGAATATATTCCAAAATCTTCGACTATTTATTCTATGAATAATTGTGAATGTTGCGCTCAATCTAAGTTGACTAAAACATCTTTTAAAAGTGTAGTAAGATCAACTAGGTTACTTGAGTTAATTCATGCCAATATTTGTGACAACAAAGAGTATTTGACTAGAGGTGGAAAACGTTATTTTATTACGTTCATTGATGACTTTTCTAAGTTTGCATATGTGTATTTACTTAGAACAAAAGATGAAGCTTTTGACAAGTTTAAAATTTTCAAAGACGAAGTTGAAAATAAAACCAATTTTAGGATAAAACGATTAAGATCGGATATAGGTGGTGAATATTTCCAAAACGAGTTGATTTCATTTTGTCAACAAAATTGAATTGTTAGAGAATCTCCAGCACCTAATACTACACCACAAAATGGAGTAGCCGAGAGGAAAAATCGATCCAAAATGGAGATGGTTAGTGCCATGATTATACATTCAAAATTACCAATGAGCTATTGGGGAGATGCACTATTATGTTCTGTTTACGTTTGTAATAGAATTGTGAATAAACATATGAAAACTCCATACGAATTATTTATTGGGCGTAAGCCTAATATTTCACATTTAAAGGTATGGGGTTGTATTGCATATGTTTTAGATGAAACTTTGAAAAGAAATAAACTTGGGAGCAAAGCTGTGAAATTTATATTTATTGGTTATTCTTCAATAAGCAAAGCATATAGATTAATGAGAATTAATGACAATCGTGTGTTTGAAGCTACGCGTGCTATTTTTTACGAACATTTAAGCATAAAAAGTGTAGACAAGGTAGATATAAACCATGAATTGTCAAAAGAACTTAAAGTAGAAAATGCATCAAGTTCACATGATAATGGTGATGCCATATCAAATGATAAAAATTTAGACAACAATGAAAATGATGAAATAGTTGAGTTAAGGAGAAGCAAAAGACAAAGAATTGAAAAGAACCTTGGTCCTGGCATGTTTACATATATGTTGAAAGAGGATCCTAAAACTTTTCAAGAAGCTATGTCTATGTCTTGATTCAGACTTGAGAGCCATGGATGATGAAATTAAATCTATACTCGATAATGAAACATAGACTCTAGTCAATCCTCCTCCTAATACTAAACCTATTGGTTGCAAGTGGGTTTTGAAAAAGAAACTCAAAAATGATGGTACTATTGATAAGTACAAAGCAAGATTAGTAGCCAAAGATTATAGTCAAAAAGAAGAAATTGACTATTTCGAAACATTTTCACCGGTCACTAAATTTACATCAATTAGAACTATGTTTGCTATAGCACCCGTCTATGGACTAGAGGTTCATCAAATGGATGTTAAAACAACATTCTTAAATGGAGATTTAGATGAAGAGATTTACATACAACAATTCGAGGGTTATATCTCTAAAGGAGAAGAACATAAAGTATGTAATTAAAGAAATCTCCATATGGACTTAAACAAGCACCAATTCAATGGTACAAGAAGTTTAAGCAAGAAATTCGAAAGTTTGGTTTTAAGAGTAGTTTAATTATTTTGATTGCAAAATAAGTAAAAGTCCTATTGACCCTCATATGAGGTTAGTTCCAAATAAAGGCGAGGCCGTAAATCAAGGAGAATATGCCAAAATAATTGGTAGCATAATGTATGTGGTTAATCATACAAGACCTGATCTTGCATGTGCAATTGGCATACTTAGTAGATTTACAAGTAATCCAAGTGAAGAACATTGGACAGAACCAAGTGAAGAACATTGGACAGAACTAAAAAGAGTACTAAGGTACTTAAAATTCACAATAAACTATGGCTTACATTACAAGTTTAATTCACCTATACTTAAATGTTATAGTGATGCAAATTGGGCATCAGATGTAGCCAACTCCAAATCAACAAGTGGTTGGTTATTTACCATTGGAGGAGCCATAGTTGCTTGATCTTCAAAAAGATAAACATGTGTTGCTTTGTCTTCTATGTACATAGCCATGTCAATGACTAGTAAAAATTTAATATGGTTTAGAAGATTTCTAATAACCATACCATTTATTGATTCTAAGAAAGGAGCCACAACTTTGTATTGTGATAATCAAGCTGCCATATTCAATACAAAGAATGAGAGAATATCAAATCATAGCAAACACATTGCTATGAGATATAATCATATTAGAGATATGGTTAAAAAGGGAAATATAGCACTTGAGTATCTTCCTACAAATCAGATGTTAGCAGATCCACTAACAAAATTTTTATCAGGGGATAAAATTACAAAGGTCATGAGAGATATGGGACTGTTACCGATCAAAACAATGTCTTAATTGAAACCAATTTTATCTTAAGGTACAAGTCATAGATTTGTCACCTTATGTTTAAAGTTAAAAGGAAATTCAATATTAGACATTGGTGAAATGGAAACTTGAATACATTTCGAGTGCATAACTTAAAAATAGAGGGGGTGTCACTATTTGAAAGTTTCATATCTGACCTATGCACTTTCATTACCAAAACAAGATTAGGATGGATTGAAAATCCTTAATAGAATTATAGCTTTCGTAAAATGCATTGTGGACATTCTCGATAAGTCTACCTATGCAAGTAAAGAAGTGAGAGGCCGCTTCTTATGGATTACTCCGGTAAAATTCCTAGAGTACTTGTGAAAATCAGGATTAAGCACAAGGCCCAATTACAAGGTGCTGCCAAGATCAAAAGGAACATGAAATCATACATGACAAGGATATGTCTCCCTAAAGGTTTCATATTCAACCATAACGTTTAAGGGTCGTCCACTTAATGGGTATTCGTTATGTAAAGAAGCTGTAATTGTTTAGTGTTATTATATGTAAATAAGTGGGGGATTGTTATATGTAGTAGTATTCACATATAATACTTGGTATTCTCCCATATTGAGTTTATATAGCAACTTTTCATTCATGATATAAAAGTCTTGTTTTCATTTCTTGTTTTCTTGTGTCTTCTTTATCCCACATAGAATTACTAATAAAACTTGTGGAGCTAAACTTGTTATATAAATAGCTAAGCTTGAAGAGTTCTTATGAGCTTGCTTGAGCTTCCCTTTATTATGGTAAAATGTCAAGTATGACTTAAAGTTTTGAATATTATATTATTATTATATATATAAGAAATTAATTAATTTAAACATTAAATGAATGGATTAGGAGAAAGGGAGTGAATAAGTTTAAAACATTTCGGGGTCGGGGTGTGACTCTTCGAATAGGCATTTCCTGAAGAAGAATTGCACGGCCGTGCAAGTATGGAGCGGTCGTGCAATTTTGTTGACCCGGCCGTGCACTGCGGAGGCACCAGTTCGGCTAAGTTGTGTCTGTTCAAGACCACAACACAAACTCTATAAATAGGGTTGGCCTCTTCCGAAAAATATATTGAAGATAATTACCTCCTGAGTCTTTCTTCTTATCAATCTTATCCTTCGAGTCAAACAATTAAAAGCTTCGATTATTGTTCCATAGTTATTCAAAGGAGTGTAACTTTGAATAAGAGTGCGTAGGTTTTGTATCCTGGAGGTGAAATTCGTTGAGGCCATTACACCATAGTGGGACGAATTAAATACCTTAAAGATAACATCTTTTGGTGTGCGAGACGAATTAAATACATTAAAGATAACATCTTTTGGTGTGCCTAATTTACTGATTTCTTACCCACAACCTAGTCATATACAACATATGCATCAGTAGATCATTATATATTTTAAGGCATAAGCCGGGAATTAAGTGATGCCATTCTTCAATAATGGAGATAACAAATTTACATTTTAAAAATGAGTGTTTTATGTTGGGGTTGTAGCCAAACCGAGGATCGAAGTTGCACGAAGAAAAGAGAAGAAAAAGGGCAAAACGGCAGTGACACGGCCATGCATGTTAAGCTGCACGGTCGTGTATGACCAAAATCTGGAAAAAGGAATTTCTAATGTACGGTCGTTCAAGGTATAATGCACGGTCGTGCAGACGGGAAGAAGTTGGGCTAGACCTAGACTTTTTTGGCAACATGATTCCTTTATTGGGCAGGAAACATATTACTTGTTGGAGAAGGAATTGAAGATCCTTAGGGTTTAGGATTTCCATCTATTTACGCCAATATTATTGTGCGATAGAGTGATAGAGAGAAGTAGCTAGAATATTTCTATAGAATCTGTGAGATCAACAACTGAGTATAGGGGCAGGGCGGGGCGGCCTTTGGTTGCCCTTAGGGGCATTACTTGGATGACTGAAAAGCATGTCTAGGGTGATTGTGTGAGGGTTTGGGTATAGAGTGAAATTATTTTGGTGAGTCAAAATTTGTTCTCTATTGTAACACGACATATTTGTGCATGCTTATAGTAAATATTATGACTTGTTAGTGCCCCTAGATGTAGTCCCTTTTAGCGGTGAACAAATTGTGTGTTTTCTTTCTTTATTGCTTTCATGTGATTGTTGCATGGATGTCGATTCTCACCATCGGTTACTGGTATGACACAGTACTGCTCTAATAGACCACAATTCCACAATATTTTATTAATTAACGAATTAATATATTAAAAGAGTAGATCTTGAAACTGCATTCCTTGATATCGAACCTCTAACCTTTCACACTTAAAAGGACATCAGATCGGATTTCGCTTCTTTGGAAAGAACACAAATTAACAATACTATCAACTTTACGTTTTATCTTGTTGTCTAGAGATAACAAAGCATTATTGTAGTTGGAGTAAAGTATTTCAAGTTTTGACATTTTCATATTAAACAATTGAGAAAACTGTCATGATAGTATAATATTAAGCACTGTTGGGTTGATAGTTGAGATTTTTTATTCAGATCTAAATTTGGTCTTCAATGCCACTTCTTTTTCAGACCTAAAATGGAGTCTGCAAATTTAGATCTAGATCTGAAAATGTTTTGATGATGCCAAAATCGTCAAATCAGCCCAAATCCAAGCGTTCGGATGCTTCGGAGATTGCAAGGCCTGAAAATAAGAGAAAACACGTAAACTAAGCCGGGGCGAGTCCGGCTAAAGGCCCTCCGGCGTGAGAGTAAGTTCACGGTTTGTATGTGAGAAACTAAATTGACAGAGTTTCTGTATTGTAAAAAGTAACGTACCCAATAATGAGCCATAGAGCTTGTATTTATAGGGATGGATTGGTAGAATCCATGTTGGAGTGAACTTGTAAAGAGATAAGGCATAATCCTAAGAGAATTATATCTGTTAAGGAGTCATTGTTTGACTTGAATTGGTGTTGGCAGTTACAATCCTGATTGGACCATAACTGTTGAATCCTTATTCGAATAGGATTATATGATCTGCTAGCCGGAACGCCGAGGAGCAAGAATGTTTTATCTCGGAATTTGTATATAAGCCGAGGTGAATGATTATGCTTCCTCGTCATTTGATGGTTGGCCGACATGTGGATATGACGGGGTGAATGATTCTGTCTCCTCGTCATTTGATGAAATGCCGAGGTAAGAACTTTTCTCTCCTCGTCATTTTTGGTATCTCGGAGTATGACGAGCCAAGTATGAAGAGAACGTTGCTGACGTAAGGCCGAGATGAATGATCCTCGACATACGAGGAATGTACCTCGGCCCTAACACTTGGTATATTGGAGTATGTTAATGGCCCAATCCATTTGGGCCCAACTCGGGCAAGCCCATGTTCGTATCTCGGTTTATACTGTTCAGTGGCCCCCGAATTTCTAGCTCGGCTTAGGACGAGGAGAAAGTCATCTCTTCTTCAGCTTATGGGATACGAACAGGTTTTACACGTGTCAAAGGCGCTTCAGTCCGTGCGTCGCTTCAATATTCGCCTGTTAATATTCTGATGATTACATGGGGCCCCCCAGTCTCGTCACTCCTTGGAAGTTGTTACAAGCATTTAATATTGGGGGCGCCATACCCGGTGACCCGTATTATTCTCGGGTTTGACCCGATTTTGGAGGGTATAAAAGCTAAAACCCTTTTCATTTCAACCTTTACACACCCCTTTTGTTTGAGAGCAAATTGCAAGAGATCCACCGGCGAACACAGCAACCTTTAATTCCAGCTTCCGGCGAACTTGATTTTTCCGGCGAAGTAGCGTCTTGTTGCGATTCTAACCGTTCTTTCAAACTCAGGTATAAAGTTTCTTCCTTTCTATACATTCTGTTCATGATTTTGCATTTTCTAGGGTTTTTAGAAGAGATTTCGAATGTGCCAAGAAAAATGAACTGCCATTGTTGAAGGTTGAAGCTTTTCTTCATGAATTTTTACTTTTAATTCTCAAAACTTTGAATCTTTGATTTCCTTTGGATTTCTGTATGAATTTCTTTACATATTGAATGAACTCCCTCATTGGTCTTTGATTCCCCTTAGAAATGGCTCGTTCTTGGGACCATTCCCCCCGATTTCGTTATGGATATCACACCGGCAATCTGAGGGTTTACCGGAGAGAGAGAGGACCTTGGTTGATGCTGAACCTGGATGACATAGGAAAGATGTTGAGAAGTTATGGCCGTACTCGTATGTTCATCCAATACCCAAAAAACGAGGATAGATCGAATTGATTCTTCGACTCGTAATGTAGTGTTACTTGAGGATAGAGCAGAAATAGTGGAACACATCGAACTGTTCTACCCGTGTTCAGACCATATAGTTCGTGAGCGTCTGAGTGGTAAGGCTCCCTCCTCGGCCTTATGTAATGACGAGGAGGGATATCTCCCTTCCCCGTCATTAGATCAGCCATTGACGAGGTAACTAATTTTGTCCCCTCGTCTTTTTGCAGATATGACGGGAAGAGAAGGAGAGACCTCCTCGTCCACCCGAATAGTTGATGCTTTTGTGGAGGGTGCCCAAGTTGAGGGCAGTAGAGGCCGAGGAAGGGGAAGTCGAGGGAAACAACGGGAGAGGGCTCCAAAGGCCGGGGATCCTATGCTGATGAAGTTATATTCCACATACGGGGTGGACAAGGCCGAGTATAAGCTAACTTATATGGGCAAACTTGATCTTAAGACGGAGAAGGAGGAGAGGAGCTTTTATTACAATGAAGATTATGTCCACTTCTACTTCAAACAGTTTCAACAGGGGCTCCGTCTTCCCTTGGACCCCTTTATCAATGAATTTTTGGACGATGTAAGGGCAGTGCCGGCCATGCTAGGAGCCAATGGTACTAGGGTTCTTGTTAGTTTCATTGTCCTTTGCCGTAGCCTAGGTTATGAGCCGACCATGGGAGCTTTTCGGCACTTCTACCAAGTCAGTTTTGTCACGGACAGTTGGCTCCTCGTCATTAGGAGTGCACCCAAGAAGCCCAAACTTCTTCTCCCGATGTCAAGCAAAGTTGCGGGTTGGGACAACCATGTAATTAGGGTTGAGAGCCGCCAAGGCTGGGAGTTCCAATCTCCTTGCAAGGCTCCAACTTCATCAGGTCCCATTCAACAGTATGAATGGACCAAGGCTTTGATCAAGCGTCTTGAGGATTTTGCCGAGGTGGGGCTTCTCGACTGGTCGGCCATAGAAACTTCTGATCATTACTATGTCCAGGCTGGATTGATGTCGGGGCCGAAGGATGGGGTGGTTCCCCTCGTCACTGTTAAGAGGGGAAGGCGTTTTAATGATTGGTCAATACATCCCGGCCTCGTTTTTCATAAGGAGTGTCCGAGGTGTAAGATCCCTCCCCTGGACCAATGTCTGGAAGAAGTAGACGTGGTTGGATGTAAATATTTAACTCTGACACTTGTAGTTTTTTGCATTATTGTTGACTTTCCTTCTACTCGTACTTAACCATTTCTTCCTTGTCTTTGCAGATTTGACCCCCGAAGAGGAAGCGGAATTAGCTATGAGGAGGCTAAGTCCTATGGAGCTGGTTAAGAAGAAGAGGAAACAAGTCAAGAAGTTGGGATTGACGGAGAGGAGGGGGGAATCCAATGCCCGCAACCTGGTACTAAATACTCAGGGTGATCAACCCCTTCCAATCAGGCCACATGGGGAGGTGAATGCCGAGGAGGTGGCATCCGAGGAGCGGGCAAACCCAACAACTGGGGAGGGGGATAGCCCCCATGTTGATGCTGCTGAGATGGATGCTCCGGCGACCGAGGACACTGATCTCGTTCCCCGGCGTTCTGGCTCCAAGAGGCCTCGAGGCGCCTCAGTCGAGGAACCTTCAGCCAAGAGGCCTGTTGGTGAAACTTCCAATCCCCAAGCTCCTCCTCCCGTCCTCACCATTCAGACCATCAAGTCTCATGATGACGCCGAGGAGGTAGCCCGGCGCATGGCTGCAAATGTCCCCCGACCGAGGCATCCCTTTGCAACGTAAAGGGCCCTTTGCTGAGGCTAGGCAGAGCTCCTGTTCAGAGAGCATTGGACGAGGAGGCTTATGAGGCTCTTGTCAAAGAGAAGCCTAGCCAAGATAATTTGCTATGCCGCAAGGGACTTTTAATTGCCGAGGTAACTATCTAGTCATGCTAATCTCGTAACTTTATACTTGATAGATTCCTGACTTTGACTTTTCTTGCAGCTGGCCTCTGTCACGGCTTATGAAAATGTCTTGGCAAAGACCAATGCCAAACTGCTCCATGATGCTAGGGCTGCCCAAGAGAAGGGAGAGACCGAGAAGGCTTCCCTGGCTGAGCTTTTAAAAGCCAAGGATGTCGAGCTCGTAGCTGCTCAGGCCAAGGTTGAGGCCGAGGTGAAGAGAGCCGAGGAAGCTCGTGCTCAGGCCAAGGATGCCCGAGATAAAACCGAGGAACAACTCCGGCTAAAAAATGCTGAGTTGGAGGAGGCGAGGAAGGCCAAGGCCGAGGTCCAAACGAGGGCCGAGGAAGCTGAGGCCAAGTGCCGAGGGTTTGAGGCTACCCTTCCTGATAGGGAGGAGGAGGTCGTGGCATGCTTTAAGGCTAGCACAGCTTTTCAAGATGCCATGGTGGCCATCTCGGCCTTCCAGGATGCCGTGGACGAGAAGACGGCGACAATGTTCGAGGACGGGTACCTTCACTTGGCCCGTCGTCTGATTGCTCATCCTTCCACAGGCTTGGACTTAAACAAGATAGCTCTGCTGATCAGCCAGGATCAGTACGACCAAGAAGCCAGGGCTCTTCACCCTTTGATCCCCTTCTCACAATATAATCTAGATGTGATGGCCGAGGTGGATGCCCAAGCCGGCCGCGAAGTGTGGGTGCCCCCATCAGTTGTTCCTGGCAACCTTCAGGCTTTGGTGGGAGCCATCCAAGATGGGGAAGCCGAGGCCGAGGGGGTAGACGCCGAGGGAACGGGGACTCAAGCTGATCAGACCAACCTTCCCCCTCCTGGCTCTATTATTGAGGAGTGGCTTGAAAAGCCTTTTGATGATGGCAAGCAAACATAGATAGGATTTTTCTTTTTCCTTTTTTTGTAATAGAAGTTAGGACTTGTACTTTTCTTTAAATATCAATGAAAAAGTCCTTTTTGTTCTAGTTAATATTGTTTCTATGAATCGTTCATGTTTGTTTGTATGCTAGGCATAGGCATAAAACTTGTGAAGGTGGGATCCGAGGAGGGTCCCTCGTTCCCTGTTTAATTGAGAAAGTAGTTAGGCCGAGGAAGGACTCCTCGGCTTGGACTGTACTCTTAAGTCGTGTAGGCCGAGGAAGGACTCCTCGGCTTTGACTGTTAGGTGATTTCTTCTTTTCCGTCTCCTTATGCCGAGGAAGATGACTCGTGCACAGGTTTCAGACGTGATGCCTTTTAGTCGTAATGACAAGGTGTTTCCTTGTCTTGACGTGAGGCAAGTCATTAGGCCGAGGAGAAATCCTTGGTCTTGACTGTGATAGTTGTAATCCTGGAATCAAGGCGGACCCTTGTCAGGATGTAAAGCCATTAGGCCGAGGAGGACCCTCGGTCTTGGCTGTTAGGAGCTTATAGTCATTGAGTCAAGGCGGACCCTTGTCAAGACGTAAGGTGTATGTTTCAAAGAGTCGGGGATAAGGTCCTCGTCTTCTGGTGTTTGTGTGAGGAGTTGATAGTTGCTTTGCATGTCGGAAGAAACTGCTTTCGTAAAACTGAAACTTGATTACATCGAACTGCAATCCTATCAACTAAAAAGTAAAAGACTGAAAACAAGAAGCTAATCTACTACAAAATAAACTAGACTAGTGATAATATTTTCGGAGATTGTCGGAATGCCATGGATGCTTGAGATCCTTCCCTTCCTTGGTCTTCAATCTGTAAGTCCCTTCTCGAATGACTTGAGTGATGATATAGGGACCTTCCCAATTTGGGGAGAGCTTGTTTTGTTCTGCCTTCCGACCAGTTGCCTCAATCTTTCTAAGTACCCAATCGCCCACTTGGAATACTCTTCTAATGACCCTTTTGTCATGATATGTCTTGGTCCTTTGCTTGTAATTTACCATCCTCATCTGCGCAGCTAGTCGTTTCTCATCTACTAGTCTAGGTCTAGGAGCCTATTAACCCTGACTTGCTCATCGTAGTGGGAGTTTCTCACAGTAAGGATGGCCATTTCAGCTGGTGCCATAGCCTTAGAACCAAAGGTTAGTGCGAATGGGGTTTCCCCGGTTGGCCCCCAGGTGGTTGTGCGAATGGCCCATAAGGCTAGGGGAAGTTCGTCTAACCATCTACCCTCGCGTCCTTCAAGGTTCTTGATAAGGGCTGTTAGGACCAGTTTGTTGGCAGCTTCTGCTTGACCGTTGCCTTGGGGTCTGCTAACTGAGGATTTTGCATGACGGACTTTGACTCTTCCCAATTCTGTTGTAAACGCCGTAGAGAATTGGAGTCCATAATCAGAAACAATTGTATGTGGAAGGCCAAATCTGCACCAGATGTTGTCGTGGACAAAGTTGATTGTGTTCTCTTCTGTTATTTTGGCTAATGCCTTGGCTTCTATCCACTTGGAGAAGTAATCAACAGCTACTATCACATACTTGCAATTACCACGGGCGGGAGGGAAGGGTCCGATGATGTCGATCCCCCACATATCGAATGGCCACGTGGGTATCACAAGTGTTTGCTCAACTGCCGGTAGTCTAGGAATATCAGAGATTCTTTGGCACTTGTCACATTTTCTAACATAGGCGTGCGCGTGTGATGTACCCGATTTTTTTTTAAATCAAACGGAGTCACCACGCCATTTTTGTTTTAAGGGCCAAAACTTTGAAAAATGCCCGAGATTAGAGATTTGGGTTCGGAGGTCACGTTACACGCCGGGAAGGACGTTAGTGTGCACCCGGAATGCCTCGTAAAACGAGTCTTCCAAGCTAAAAATCATTTGTGTGTGTGTGTGTGTGTGTTTTGGCCAAAATAAGTAGAAACTCAGAAAAGTAAAAATTGGGAATTCTTTATTAGACTTTGGAAAGATCCCATGATTTTTGGTGTGATTTTTGGATTGAGTTTTGGTACTCAAAAGATTTTTGGAAGTTGAACAACACTTCTGCCAGAATGAAAAAGGCAGTGGACACTCGATTTTGAAATGGATTTAAGGGCTTTAAAACTTCATAATCTGAGAAAACTAAGAGAATGAAAGTTGTTCCAGACACCTTAAATAAGATTTCTGTGAAATAATTTTCCATTTTGGAGAAGATTTGAGGACCCAAAACCTTCTGGAAATCTCAGATATGAGATCTGGACTCCCAGAGACTGGTGATCTGACCTTCAAAAGAAAATTTGAAAAAGGGAGTTTTACTCACGCAAAAAATAAAGTAAAAATATGTATGGAAAGCTCTGTATGTTGGCTACAAAGAGTGTTTTGTAGTCAACACCAAATTCCAAGTTTATCTGTGTCCAAAAATTTAGACCATGGACTGGGGTCTTAGAAAATTGCTACTGGACAGCAACTTCTCAAGAAGGAAAATGTGATTTTAAAGGGGGTTTGGCATCCATGCTTGTCCCCATTTCCCTAGGTTTTGATTAGTGATCACTTGACATTTTAGTGGTGAATCAACTATATCAAACCATCCTTGGGGTACATTAGGACTAAGCACTTCATTTGCTTGGGAAGGGGAATTTTATCCTTTGAAAATGAGATTTGATGTATGAAAATGAGTTTTAGGGTTTTGAAAATGTGTTTTCTTTGCAAGAAAGTAAGAACACTTTGAAAATAATGTAGATCCTTGTAGAAGATCATCCATGGAGATGAACTTCCATGGTGATCTTCTTGGATCTAGGGCAAGAAGATGAACAAACTACATTTTGTAGTTTGGAAATGCATGCATGGATGAGAGATTTAGGGTAAGAAGAGGGAGGTTATACCTATCTTCTTTGTGTTTTGGAGTTTTTGGCTTGAAAGTAAGAGTGTTTGAGGCTTGAATATGAGAGTGTTTGAGTGAGTGTGATTTTGGTTGAATAGTTGAGAAAAAGGTGACAATTCTATGGAATTCTCACTGTTTTCTCTCTATTTTCGCCAAAGTGCAGTTGAGGAAATGTGTTCTTCTCTTTATTTTTGAGACTGGAGGGCTCAATTTATAGCCCTCTGAAAATGACAAACTCATCCGCGCGGATAGGACCTTGAGCGTGCACTGTTCATTAAATGATGCTTCAGGCTTTGGACAAGAGGAATATTTTTCAAAAAAAATCAAATTAACAGCCAGTTTTTGTTCCAGCCATTTCTATTTTTGGTTTTTCTTATTTCTTTTGCTTTTTTGATTCCTTTCCTTTGTTTATCCTTAAATAACAAAGCCCACTTTGCCCTTGCTTTGTTAGAAATGTTAGGAATGTTAGGAATTGTTAGGAATGTTATAACTTTCGTTAATTCTCTAACGAAAATACTAACAAGCTCAAATTGGAGCACTTACAGTAGCCCCTCGGCGACGGCGCTTTCGAAGGAAGCGGGGTCGTCGATAAGAGTAAGGCTCCATATTTGGCAGGATGATCAAGTGATCGAATGGCTGGACCTATTCAATAGGCTACCTACGTATCCTTAAGAGGAATCAAGCCGGACGTAGTTCAGGTCTTTGACCCTGGAGATGATGGCGTTTTAGGTGCCTCGAACCTGATGAGCGAGTTCTGCAGTCGGTTGCTGGAAAGAAACTCTGCTGGGGATAAGAGATGACCATTTTCGGTCGGATGGCTGAAATTGTATATCCGCTCTGCTGGGGATAACAGATGACCATTTTCGGTCGGATGGCTGAAATTGTATATCCGCTCTGCTGGGGATAGGAATGACCATTTTAGGTTTGATGGCTATCCGCTCTGCTGGGGATAGGAATGACCATTTTCGGTCGGGTGGCTATCCGCTCTGCTGGGGATAGGAATGACCATTTTCGGTCGGGTGGCTATCCGCTCTGCTGGGGATAGGAATGACCATTTTCGGTCGGATGGCTGAACCTAATGATAGGCTACCTACGTATCCTTAAGAGGAATCAAGCCAATCGTAGTTCGGGTCTTTGACCCTAGAGATGATGGCGTTTTAGGTGCCTCGAACCTTGATGATGGCGTTTTAGGTGCCTCGAACCTTGAAGATGGCGTTTAGGTGCCTCGAACCTTGGAGATGGCGTTTTAGGTGCCTCGAACCTTGATTTGAAATGGCCTTTCGGTGGACTTTGTCTGCTGCCGAAGGAGAGGGTGACCGTTTTGGTCGAGGGGCTGGACCTAATGATAGGCTACCTACGTATCCCTAGTGGAAATTAAGCCCTTTCGTAGTTCGAGATTTACTCGAGATTCCGTTGGCTTTTGGGATTCCGTTAACTTTGCTGGGAATTTTGTTAGCCTTTGCTGGGGAAAAATCAGACGTATTCGTCGAGGAAATCAGTCTTACGTTTTACTGTCGGGGAATAATTTTGATAAAAGATACGGGATCTCGTTATCTTTCTCGGGGAGATCGGTCTTACGTTTTACTGCCGTGGAATAATTTTGATGAAAGATACGGGATCCCGTTATCTTTCTCGGGAAATCGGTCTTACGTTTGACTAGCCGATGATTTTGATGAAAGATACGGGATTCCGTTATCTTTCTCGGGAAATCGGTCTTACGCTTTGGCCGGATGATTTTGATGAAAGATACGGGATTTCGTTATCTTTCTCGGGGAGATCGGACTTACGTTTGACTGCCGTGGATGATTTTGATGAAAGATACGGGATTCCGTTATCTTTCTCGGGGAAATCGGTCTTACGTTTGACTGCCGGGGATGATTTTGATGAAAGATACGGGATTCCGTTATCTTTCTCGGGGAAATCGGTCTTACGTTTGACTGCCGTTGATGATTTTGATGAAAGATACGGGATTTCGTTATCTTTCTCGGGGAAATCGGTCTTACGTTTGATCATTGCCGATGATTTTGATGAAAGATACGGGATTCCGTTATCTTTCTCGGGGAAATCGGTCTTACGTTTGACTGCCGGGGAATGATTTTGATGAAAGATACGGGATCCCGTTATCTTTCTCGGGGAGATCGGACTTCCGTTTGACTGCCGGGGAATGATTTTGATGAAAGATATGGGATCCCGTTATCTTCCTCGGGGAGATCGGACTTACGTTTGACTGCCGGGGAATGATTTTGATGAAAGATACGGGATCCCGTTATCTTTCTCGGGGAAATCGGTCTTACGTTTTACTGCCGTCGATGATTTTGATGAAAGATACGGGATCTCGTTATCTTCCTCGGGGAGATCGGACTTACGTTTTACTGCCGTTGATGATTTTGATGAAAGATACGGGTTTCCGTTATCTTTCTCGGAGAGATCGGTCTTACGTTTGACTGCCGGAGGTGAAAGAGACGGAATTCCGTTGGCTTTCGTCAGGGATGAACCTAAGTTGAGGTTTAGTTCTATTGTATGAACCTAAATGAGGGCTCAGTTCAGGAGTATGAACCTAAATCGAGGTTGAGGGAGACTATTTGAGGGCATTCTCGCAGGGGAAGATTAGAGCTTACGATGATTATCGGGGAAAAGGGTGACTGTGTTGGTCAAGCGGCTGGACCTATGGTAGGCTGCCTACGTATCCCGAGTGGGAATCAAGCCTGGACGTAGTTCGAAAACTGTTGGAGATGGTCTTTGATGGTTTGACGGTATTTGGGAGTCACTCGAGGTTTGGCTGTTTTTTGGGAAGTCGCCCTAAGATTTGACTATTTTTGGGAAGTCGCCCTAAGACTTGACTATTTTTGGGAAGTCACCCTAAGATTTGATGATAATGTTCTTTTAGAAAAGTAGTTGACTAAGATATGCTTTCATACCTGTGTTGTGCTTACCTGTAGCTGCCGGAAGGACTGAGGCTACGGCTGATGTTGATGAAGAGTTGTTGGGTTGCGGTTTCTGCTGACGATTTGCTGTCTTTGGAGGCATTTTGACCTGAAGGGGGAGTTTGGTTGAGTCTGCATCTTGCTGGTGATCGTCAACCTTGTAGAAGTTGTTGAGCTTGTCTTCACATTGGGACTTCTTGCTTTTGAGAACTTGGTGTCTCTGACCGATTTTCATTTGAGAACTTGGCGTCCCTGACCGATTTGCATTTTGAGAACTTGGCGTCCCTGACCGAATTGTATTTGAGAAATTGGCGTCTCTGACCGAATTATATTTGAGAACTTGGCGTCTCTGACCGATTTTCATTTGAGAACTTGGCGTCTCTGTCCGTACTGTATTTGAGAACTTGGCGTCTCTGTCCGTACTGTATTTGAGAACTTGGCGTCTCTGACCGATTTTCATTTGAGAACTTGGCGTCTCTGTCCGTACTGTATTTGAGAACTTGGCGTCTCTGACCGAACTGTATTTGAGAACTTGGCGTCTCTGACCGAACTGTATTTGAGAACTTGGCGTCTCTGACCGATTTGTAGACACTGGAGGTGATCTGCACATGTTTTGCCCAGAATCATTTCTTGCCGAAAAGGGGCATTTGATTTCTTACGATTTTGTTGAAACCATTGATTTTGGACTTTGGTAAATATCTTCCTTGTTGAGGGTAAGTCTCAATAGCGAAGGAAAATGGTCTTTCACGTTCGAATCCCTGCATTGGTTAGTAGAGAGGAAGATGTATATATGACATTCGTGATGACAGATGCATGCATAGAATCAGAATGATTATGACAGTATCACTGCATATGTTCGCGAGATAATGCATTTACTTGCTTTCGAAGATGCACTTAGCCTAAGCTTTTGGCAGGGAAATTATGATTTATGATCTTCAATCACTTAGGATTTTTCCTATTGATTCAAGTTTTGTGCATGCTACATGAGCCCTTGGGATATTTTTGTGGGGATGCATGGTGATGAGAGGGGATGCATTGGGACGTATGTGTCTGGAGACTGTTTGGAACAGATTTTGAGCAAGTGGGGGAGGTGAGAGCCCTCGATTACGATTTAAACAGTGGTTGCTGATGAGGTTTTGTTAACAGTATCACATGGACTTCAATCTTTATGAGATTGGATTCGGGATCCGGGTCTTGTTTGGAATTTTCCCTCTCAATTTTGGTCATTTGAAGCTGATGCTGACAGGCTCTAGGGCACGTTGATATGAGTGAAACTTCTTTCATTTGGGTGAGCCGTGACTTGGCCGAAACCTTGTTCGGAGAATGATTTGATGAAATTGCTAATGCCGGGTGAAACCCAGATCTTAGATTCCGACGCTACGGGAAGCTGCTATGTACCAAGTTCTGAAGCTGAAAATCTAGCTGTTGATGTGACTAGACCTTTCTTGTGACTTGATAAAATTCAGGTCCAGAGGACCAGCTTGGCAAAGTCCAGATTTCGAAGCAGTGACTTGGCGAGGCCCTAATCTTATAACCTCGTTGTGATTCTGACATAATTAGCAGAGTCCCAATCTGATTGGTAATGCAAAGCGATCCTGAGAATAATCTGATGAAGATCGAATCTATCTTGTAGTGAAGAACCCAATGTGGACCCAAAGATGACTATATAAGCCCCAGCTTGAAGAGCTGATACAGGAGAACCCGGGAGAACCGCTTGGCAAGCCCCAGCGTGAAGAAATTCAGAGCGGTCTTACAGAGGAGGCACCCATCTTTTCAGACCTTAGTCAACCAGTTACTGGACAAGACTCAGAAATGTTTACGTGCAGGGGCATATCTTTTTGAAAGGTGGGAATTTCTCCCGAATTTGTGTATGAATCTCTCGCTTTAGGTTTGACTCTTTTGAGAGAGTACAAGCATCACAAGGTGTGGAAAAGTGTATGGAAGCCCCTGCTGACAGAAAGACAGTGTTTGGCTCTATTTCCCTATGATGGAGAGAGAGAAGACTTGTCGAGACACTTGAAAACTTGTCTTATTCATGATGATCACAAGGCTGCTTAAAACCCTTTGTTAATGTTCGGGTTATTCAACTCCTAAATCTGATATGAACAAATATTTTGATTAATCACGAGGAGAAAATCAGCTGATATCGAGAATCAAGCTCGGAAGAACGGAAAGTGTATAGGGACGATTTTTTTATTTTTATTTTTATTTTTATTTTTTTTAGATTTGTTTGTGATTTCGACCGGACCATTTCTGGTTGCCTACGTTCCCTCCATTATGAAGAGCTCAGGTCGCCGTAGTTCGGGCTTATCCCGAATGAAGAGAGAATGAGTGTGAAAATTCAAGACTTTGAGGTTCTTTTGGGAATTTGAGGATTGGAGATTCGAATAACATATCCCCTTAGAGTGTCCATGAAAGACACGGATGCGAAGCCCCAGTGGGACATCCACGGCAAGTGTTTGTGGAGTAGAAATGAATTATGCTCACATCAGATTTGAATTTGCACAATCTTTGATTGATGATTTTGAACCAAGATGGATTAGATTCCAATTTAAGCAAGCAATGAAGCGTTAATTTGATTTAGATCTTAAAGATATTATGATGAAATTGCTATCCGATAGGAATTGCAGTTGGGTTTCCGGGCTTCGATCGGCCATCGGGTAATTTTGGAAGTTATGACCTCTTAAAGTGAGAGGTCGGCTGGGCCTTTTGCTGACTGAACCTCTAAAAATGAGAGGTTGGCTTGTAGGGATGTGTTTGGGAAATCTATGGCGGGGAAGATTGATTGCCTCTAAGAATGAGAGGTCAAATTTTGATTTTGGCCAAAGGCGAGGATAATGGTAACGGGGATATCCTCTAAAAGCGAGAGGATGGCTTGGGATTGGTTAAGGAAATGGTGAGAGGGAGTCCAAGCTATCGAGAACTTTTGCGAATCTTCGAGAATTCAGGCTCTTTTTTTATCATTGGAGAGCTTCTTGAGGAGTCGGGGACTTTTACTGAATTGTGAGGATCGACAGTCCTTCTTTTTTTTTTGAAGCTTCTTTTGCTTGAGCTCTTTTTTTTTTGACTTGGAAAGCTTCCTGAGGAGTTGAGGATTATCTTTGTCCTTCCTTCATGGCTTGAGATATTTTACGCATCGCCGACTCTCGAAGTTAACTTCTTGGGCTTGCTTGGACTTTTCTCAGTAAGGAGCAAAGGTGATGGCTAAACAGGGTTTCAAAACATGCCGATCTTGAAATGAAAGGATATTGTTTGGTGAGGGTAAGGTAATGGCTTTCCTATGGGTGAAAGGCTTCGACCGCAATCCTTACCGGATGACCTAAACGAAATTAAGTCTTCATTGCTTGCTTAAGCTTTAAATGAGAAAAGATCCATGCAAATTCATCGAGCAACGAGAGGATGATGATGAAAGGGATGTGAGCATATGAGATGCAAGATGGGGAGTTGGTAAGCCCCAATTTGGGAAGGATATCAATTGATTTTCTCACTCCGATTAATTTAAATATTAATCATTTCAAAGAATTAGTGGTTGAGCAGCACAAGTGATCATCTAGGATAAAACCATTTCAATTAAGTGTAACGTGGGTGTGCAAGTGATGTCTCGAGTCTAGCAAGAAAAGAAAAAAGACTTATATTAAAAGTTAGACATTTAACTACTATGCTCAAAATGGACTACAACGACAAAAGTCCAGGAAGGACTTAGGTGAAAGAAAAGTACTAGAACCTACGAAGGTTGACTTAAAAGACTATTTTAAAGATAGGTAGCCCCTAGTCTAGCCGCTCTTTGTTGTTGGATCATGCATCTACTCTTCGACGCTGGAGATGGGGGCTATTGCAGATCTTTCCATCGGGATTTCTTTGGCAATCTCTTGCTTAATCCAACCATTTTCATCATCTGCGATGGTCGGTCCACCGACCTTACAAAGGGGTGAGTCAAATTCCATTATGCCCACAAGTCTTGAATCACCAAACTCGACCATGTTGACATTCGGGTTGTTGTTTCTAGGGAATGGGTTACTGATAGTATTGGGCCCTTCAGGCACCTCTAACCTCCCTTGTTCAATCAAACTTTGGATTGCCTTTTTCAGGGGGACGCAATCATCTGTCAGGTGCCCATGGTACTGATGAAAGGCACAATGCTTGGAGGTATCCAAAGGAGCATTGGGGTTTCTAGGGCCGATAATTTTCCAAAGGCCGGAGCAAACCTTCTCTCACCAAACCTCTGAAGATATCACTCAAAGGCATTCCAAAGTTTCTCAAGTCTTGGAGCCGGGATCTGGATGCATCAGGTTTCTTGGGAACAAAGGAAGTGGCATTGTTACAGTCCTGTCCCGCATAGCTAATCACTTCTTTACCTTTTGGTTGGGCAGGAGCTGTGTTGGAGGTGGAAGAAACCCGGTATCTGTAAGCGGGTGCAGCAGTCGGCTGCTGATTGTAAGCCTTTTCGAACTTAGCCCCGGAATTAACCATTGCACGCAAGTCAGCGTAGGGGAAGTGGCTGAGGGAAGCTCTCAAATGCGGCTTCAAGCATGACTGAAAGATGTCTAACTGCTCCTCGTCAGAGGGAGGAATGGCCATTTCACTAAGCTTCAGGTTCCACCTTTTATAGAAATCCCCAATATTCTCATCAGGGCGCTGCACCGTTGTCTGCAGGTCAACTCTGTTTGTTTCCCATTCCAAGTTGGCTTTATACTTATCTGTGAAAGTACTGGTAATCTGTTCCCAAGTAGCCCTAGCTTCAGGCTGCAATCGGAAAAACCATTTCAAAGCCCCTGACTTCAAAGAGAGACTGAAGTAGTCAGCCAACTGCTGGTTTGTGCATCCCTTAGCTTTCATTGCCAAAGTGTAGGTGTCCAAGTGAGTTTTAGGGCACGCACTTCCATCAAACAGTTCGAGATTGGGCATCACGAACTTGTGAGGCAGGGGTACAATTGAGTCGGGATCTGTAGGCCGAAGAGCAGTGTTCTTTTTGACGGTCAATTCAGCGATCTGCGCTTTCATTTCCTTGTGTTGCTCCATAAACCAAGCCAATTGGGGATCCAAAGGTGGAGCGGGAATGCCTGAGCCGATATTTGAGCTAGGAAGAGGACTAGCTGTTGGTGGTGCATTGGTGGAAGGAATACCATATCCCGGAGCATAGGTGAAAACCTGTCCTTGGCCCAAATTACCCTGGGGAGTGTAGGTAGGAGCTTGGGCAAAGGGATAGAACCCAGCGACTTGCTGTTGGCTTCCAATCGGCAGAGAAGATGGAGGCAGATCTGAGGTAGCCAGATGGCTTGGATTTCCGGAGTGAGGCCCATAAGTAGGCTTAAGTGCGGGCTGCTGTCCCTGGTTGTTGAATTGCATGGCTGGTTGTGGCGAGGATGCATAACCGAGAGGATACTGTGGTCCTGGTGATTCTGATGAAACTGGGATGGGGGCTTGGTAACCCATTGAACCCTGAGTGAGAAATGGGTTTGCGGAAGCTGTGTGAGGGCAGGTGAGCTAGCATCATTCTGAGGAGGGGCTCCTGACTGTTGCCCCGAACCAAACTGTGGTGGCATTCCAAACCGTTGCTGCAAAATTCCGGATTGATTGGTCCCAAACTGAGGCAGGATCCCAATTTGCTGTGGCATTCCGGGGTATCCCCAACCATGGGAAGGCATTTCGTACTGACTTTGTCCCCACTGAGGCATTGCGAACTGGCTCGTCTCGTCAGGCTACGTGGATCCAGTGGTCTGCAGTTGGGGAGCCGGCTGACCCAGAGATCGAGGAGCATGGGCTCTGGTGGTAGTACCGTGGGAGGCCGGTGGTGGCATCCTGGAGTAGTCGGGTTGACCAAGAGTGGGATTGAGGTCTTCTTCTTCCACAGTGAAGGTGCCATCTGGGTTGAGATTGGCGGCCAATCCATGGCTTTTGATAGCCTCCATAAGGCTGTTCAGCTGTGCTTCCTGTCGCACTCTCATCTGTTCGGCTGGCGATTCCATTGCAGTTCTGTTTGAGGAGTCCCAGGAGGCGGAGTGACGTTGTCCCCATCATTACCGGCTGATGCAGACATTCTGAAACCCGGAGTCGGAATAAACGGCGAAGCTGACGATGCGCTTGACTCTTCCCAACTGATCAAACGGTGACCCGGTGTCCGAAACCAACCTTTGTGAGGAGCTGCGGGGGAAAAGGCACGAGGGTTCAGATGTCTGGGAATGAAGGAGGGTAGGTGTTTGGGCTTTGGGCTCATGCAACATGCAGTTATTTGTTCACTTTCACTTAAAACATGTTTTATTAACCTAATCGGTTGGAAAAGATTGCTCTTCTTTTTCGCAAACTACTCTGGATCTTGAATCAGTGGGCCCCGTCACTACGTCTATAAGTCCCTCGTATTCCACCTGTATTTCGACCTCCCAGGGTGGACAGCCCCGGGCGAGGGTCCTATAGGGCAAGCGGGTCCCACCGACCGAAAATGAAAAACGATCCTAAAAGTCTGGCGGGTAATCGAGTCTTAACGAGCATTCGATGTAAATTACGGACAAAGCTGACGTCAAAAGTCAAGATCGTGTCCGAGGGCTCGACGAAAAGTAGGCATGATTTGGACTGATAAGCGTCCACAATTGATCTTGACTTGTCGTCAGTTAAGCCGTAATTAGGCATGGAATAATCATTAATCCTTGATAACTCAGTGTCAATGCTGGGAGTCAGTGTATAATTTGTGTCAGTCAGAGCCGAAGTCAAGTCGCCGGTCAATATCTTGGTCAAAGTCTACGGCGGAAAACCGGCATGACTTTGACTGATTAGGGTCTCCGAAAGATATTGAGTCGGTATGCCGACAAAGGCTTGAAAGGAAAGGTCTATACACAGACAGGGCATGACACAGACCAAACTAAAAACCAACCGGGTCTCGGACAAAGTGTGTCACGGACAAGTGCATGGTCGACACGAGGCTCCATGGGATGTTTGGGTAGTCCTGTACTTGCACCGAGAGGCGTAATAAGACCAAACGGGCCGCGACAAGGATTTCCCCGGGTTAGGGACGTAGTGTGCAGTGTACGGTCACGTGCGCGTAGTGTGCAAGCAGTCTATCTTCTTTTTCTGAGTAAAATAGAAATTTTTTATGTGTCTTAAAAAGTATGATGCATGATTTTTTTTTGAAATTCTTTTTTTTTGAAATTTTTTTTTTGAGATTTTTTTTTGAATTTTTTTTTTGAAAGTAAATGCACACATAAGCACATAAGCACAAAAATTCCGACAGTTGGGGACATGATTCCGACAGTCAAAATTTTGACTTTTTCCGAGGCGGCCAAAACAACACGAAAATGTGCAAAAATCAACACACACAACAAATGATTTTTAATGCCGGGACGGAAGCTTGACCCTCAAAAGCTTTTCCTTTTTTTTTTTTGAAAACGATGATACCGGTACGTGGGATTGTTAAACCACAATTTATCCCCGACTCGTGTTAGGAGGCGATAACGGGAAGTTTAATGGTTTCCACCAATATACCAAATATCATTTTTTTTTTTAGAAAAAGCTTATTTATTCCCCAGCGGAGTCGCCACTGTGATGTACCCGATTTATTTTGAAATCAAACGGAGTCGCCACGCCATTTTTGTTTTAAGGGCCAAAACTTTGAAAAATGCTCGAGATTAGAGATTTGGGTTCGGAGGTCACGTTACACGCCGGGAAGGACGTTAGTGTGCACCCGGAATGCCTCGTAAAACGAGTCTTCCAAGATAAAAATCATTTGTGAGTGTGTGTGTGTGTTTTGGCCAAAATAAGTTGAAACTCAGAAAAGTAAAAATTGGGAATTCTTTATTAGACTTTGGATAGATCCCATGATTTTTGGTGTGATTTTTGGGTTGAGTTTTGGTACTCAAAAGATTTTTGGAAGTTGAAGAACACTTCTGCCAGAATGAAAAAGGCAGTGGACACTCGATTTTGAAATGGATTTAAGGGCTTTAAAACTTCATAATCTGAGAAAACTCAGAGAATGAAAGTTGTTCCAGACACCTTAAATAAGATTTTTGTGAAATAATTTTCCATTTTGGAGAAGATTTGTGGACCCAAAACCTTCTGGAAATCTCAGATATGAGATCTGGACTCCCAGAGACTGGTGATCTGACCTTCAAAAGAAAATTTGAAAAAGGGAGTTTTACTCACGCAAAAAATAAAGTAAAAATATGTCTGGAAAGCTCTGGATGTTGGCTACAAAAAGTGTTTTGTAGTCAACACCAAATTCCAAGTTTATCTGTGTCCAAAAATTTAGACCATGGACTGGGGTCTTAGAAAATTGCTACTGGACAGCAACTTCTCAAGAAGGAAAATGTGATTTTAAAGGGGGTTTGGCATCCATGCTTGTCCCCAATTCCCTAGGTTTTGATTAGTGATCACTTGACATTTTAGTGGTGAATCAACTATATCAAACCATCCTTGGGGTACATTAGGACTAAGCACTTCATTTGCTTGGGAAGGGGAATTTTATCCTTTGAAAATGAGATTTGATGTATGAAAATGAGTTTTAGGGTTTTGAAAATGTGTTTTCTTTGCAAGAAAGTAAGAACACTTTGAAAATAATGTAGATCCTTGTAGAAGATCATCCATGGAGATGAACTTCCATGGTGATCTTCTTGGATCTAGGGCAAGAAGATGAACAAACTACATTTTGTAGTTTGGAAATGCATGCATGGATGAGAGATTTAGGGTAAGAAGAGGGAGGTTATACCTATCTTCTTTGTGTTTTGGAGTTTTTGGCTTGAAAGTAAGAGTGTTTGAGGCTTGAATATGAGAGTGTTTGAGTGAGTGTGATTTTGGTTGAATAGTTGAGAAAAAGGTGACAATTCTATGGAATTCTCACTGTTTTCTCTCTATTTTTGCCAAAGTGCAGTTGAGGAAATGTGTTCTTCTCTTTATTTTTGAGACTGGAGGACTCAATTTATAGCCCTCTGAAAATGACAAACTCATCCGCGCGGATAGGACCTTGAGCGTGCACTGTTCATTAAATGCTGCTTCAGGCTTTGGACAAGAGGAATATTTTTCAAAAAAAATCAAATTAACAGCCAGTTTTTGTTCCAGCCATTTCTATTTTTGGTTTTTCTTATTTCTTTTGCTTTTTTGATTCCTTTCCTTGGTTTATCCTTAAATAACAATGCCCACTTTGCCCTTGCTTTGTTAGAAATGTTAGGAATTGTTAGGAATGTTATAACTTTCGTTAATTCTCTAACGAAAATACTAACAAGCTCAAATTGGAGCACTTACAGCGCGTCCTTCCTCAGGTTTGGCCAATAGTAACCTAGTGATATGATCTTGTCATCTAAGGTTCTGGCCCCCGGGTGTTCGCCGCAAACACCTTCATGTACTTCTGCCAAGAGGTTCTCAATTTCCTTGGGATAGACACACCTTAGCAGGGGCTTCGTGAAAGATCTTCGGTAGAGGACTCCGCTCATCACCAGGAACCTTGGGGACCTCTTCTTGATAAGTTTATCTTGAGTTTCATCTTCTGGGAGTTTCTCCTTCTCAATGTAGTCATCGATCCAACATCTCTCCTCTCCGTCTAGGAGCATGACTTGTAGTCTTTCATACGCAGGTTCTTCGGCATAAACTACATATGGACTGGTCTTAGATGTAGTCACGTCCATGGTTGCTAGTTTAGATAGAACGTATGCGACTTGGTTATCTTCCCTGCCTATTTGCTTGAGTTCGAAAAATTCCATCTTCTTCGTCATGTCTAGGACAAGGTCCTTATATTTGGCAAGGGTGGGGTCTTGGGTGTTATACTTTCCCTTTACTTGTTTGACAACGAGTTGGGAGTCACAGAAAGCCGCTACCTTAGTTGCTCCGTAGAAGGAGGCCAACTCAATACCAAATATTAGAGCTTCATATTCTGCTTGGTTGTTGGAGGCAGGGAACTTGAAACGGATGGCGTCTTGCATGGTGTACTCTCCTTCTGGGCTTGCTAGTACAACTCCAGCTCCTCTTCTTTCCTTTGTAGCTGATCCGTCCGTGTACAGGATCCAACAGTTGGATGGGAGTTCGATGGGAGACTTTTCTTCTTCTGTAGCATTTTGCTTGCGAGAAGTGGGGAGGTGCTCACCCATGAAGGCAGTCTCAACCATGAAGTCAACCAAAGGCTGTGCCAGGAGGGTCTTCCTTGGTTGGTAGGTGATATCAAACTCGGTAAGAGCGATGGACCAATTAAGGAGACGTCCGGAGCCGTCCAACTTATGTAATATCTTCTTCAGTGGTTCATTCGTGTACACGGTGATAGGATGTGCAGAAAAATAGGCACGTAATTTCCTTGATGCAATAACTAGAGCGTATGCTATCTTCTCCACATTGAAATATCTGCTTTCTACTTCCGACAATGCCTTAGAGACATAGTAGACGGGCTTTTGAATTCCTTCGTCATTCCGAACTAGGACAACTGCGACAGCATGATCGGTGGCAGCTAGGAATATGTACAGCATCTCACCGATAGTCGGACTGCTAAGCAAGGGAGGGGAACCCAAGTACTCCTTCAACCGGAGGAACGCTTCAGAGCATTCAAGAGTCCAGGAGAAGCCCTTGGTACCCTTCAATACCTTGAAGAAAGGCAGTGACTTTTCGGCGGATTTGGCAATGAATCTCCCAAGTGCCGCTATTCTTCCATTAAGTCTTTGGACCTCCTTGATGGTGGTAGGTTCCTTCATGTCGATGAGCGCCTTAATTTTTTCAGGGTTGGCCTCTATTCCCCTTTGAGATACCATGAAGCCTAGGAACTTTCCCGCCGTTACTCCAAATACACACTTACTTGGATTCAGCTTCATGTTATTAGCTCGGAGGTTGTTAATTGTCTCTTTCAGGTCAGGAGCGTGACTGCCCTCCTTGGTCTTTATGACCATGTCATCAATATAGGCTTCCATGTTGCGACCTATTTGTGCCTTAAATACTTGGTTCACCATTCGTTGGTACGTGGCACCCGCGTTCTTGAGCCCAAAAGGCATCATGATATAGCAATAATTTCCCCCAGGTGTTTGGAAGGCCATCTTCTTGATGTCCTCTTCCGCCATTTTTATCTAATGATAGCCTGAATAGGCATCTAGGAAGCTGAGAGTTTGGTGTCCAGCAATGGAGTCAACCAACTTGTCAATTCTGGGGAGAGGATAGCTATCCTTGGGGCAAGCCTTGTTCAGATCAGTGAAGTCTATACACATACGCCACTTCCCATTTTGCTTCTTCACCATTACTACATTGGCCAAC
Organism: Adenophora triphylla var. japonica; assembly: GCA_022495995.1. Classification (NCBI taxonomy): domain Eukaryota; kingdom Viridiplantae; phylum Streptophyta; class Magnoliopsida; order Asterales; family Campanulaceae; genus Adenophora; species Adenophora triphylla. Next base: position 57,939 of record JAFEMH010002785.1, read on the forward strand.
CAAACGGGGTACTTGACTTCACGTATAATTCCGGCGCTAAGTAATTTCTGCACCTCTTCTTTAATAGCTTCCTCCTTATCCCTTGCAAAGTTTCTCCTTGTCTGAGAGATAGTCTTCGCCAAAGGATCAACTTCCAGGCGGTGGAGGGCTACTTCTTCATTGATCCCTCTCATGTCTTCAACTCTCCAAGCAAAGACGTCGAGACTGTTTTTCAAGAGGGAGATGATTTTTTCTTTCTCTTCTGGAGATAGTTGGCCCCCGAGTTTGACTTTTTGTTCAGGATAGTCAGGATTGATGACTACCTCTTCCAGCTCATCTACAGGCTTCATTTCAGGACCGTCTCGAAATTCCAGAGACTCGATAATAATTTCTCTTATTCTCCTTCCTTCATTGTCATTCACATTGAGGCCTTCTTCCTCCATAAGTTTGTCAACGTCGGGAAGGTCAACCTTCCCTAAATCATGGTTGGCCCCCGAGTTCTGGCCGTTGATGAGAATGGGGTCTTCCTCAGAGACGGACGGAACTATACCTTGGCCATCTGCAGTTTCTTGGACCATAGGTATTTCCTCAGATACAGGTGGGATTGTGCCTTGGTCATCTGCAATTTCTAGAACCATAGGCTCTTCCTCATAATCAAGTACCTCACGGATATAGCTCATTCTAGAGCTAGTTTCGGTATTTTTTGGGATTTAGAGATCTTGATGTTTTCCTCGGGGGTATCTATCTCCACGCTTTTAGATTTTTTCCGACTCTTGACGACATGCTCCAAGAAGTCTTTGGGGGTCGCCCTCACACATCCAATTCCAGCACGAGTGGGAAATTTAACTCGTTGGTGAGGAAGGGAGGCTACCATCCCAAGTTTAGCTTGACTTGGAATGCCTATGATTGCATGATAATCACTAGTCAAATCCATGACTACGAAATTGACAGTAGCTTTGGCTCGGAAGGGGTGTTCACCGACTTCAAGTTCCAGCTCCACAGTTCCCTTGGCTCCAACTTTATGGTTGGTGAATCCTTCCAGCCTACCGTGATACGGTTCCAGAATAGTGTCTTTCAATCCCATCTGTTGGAAAGCGGCATAGTACAGAATGTCACGGGAGGCCCCCGTGTCCACAAGTAATCTTTCCGATTCCACATTATCAATCCGACCCTTTATCACCAAGGGTTGTTCACGGGCAGCACGGCTCCCTGCCAGTTCGTTGGGAGAAAAACTGATGACCTCTTCCGCCTTGTGAATCCAAGCAGGCACGTGGTACACTTTGCTTAGTTCATGGATCTGGTCCCTCAGCTTTCTGGTAGAAGTCACTTCTTCACGGATCACGTGTAATTTGGCTCTAGGAGGCCTACGCTCTCCGTCTTCACTCTTATCATCATCTTCACTTTCCTCTTCCTTCCGCTTTCGCTTGTTGTCTTTTTTCATGACATAGCGGTCTAGCTTTCCCTCGTCAACCCATTTTTGGATTATTTTCTTGAGGGCCCAACAGCCATCAGTGGTGTGCCCGTTATCCTTGTGGAAATCACAGTATTTGGAAGTGTCACGAGGGTACTTTGGTTTATCACTCAGCGGACGAGGAGGTGGAAGATTTACTAACTGCATTTCTTAGATGGGCTTGGTCAGAGGGGTGAACACTTCAGGTTTTTCTGTGCTTCTTGTTCTGTTCTTCCCCTTGGATCCCTTGCCATTTCCTTTATCATTCTGGCGAGTGCCCGTCGCCTCTGGTTCCTTCTTGTCGGATCCCCTTTTCTTGCTCTTGTCCTCGGCCATTGCAATGGCGTATGCCACATGGTATAATTCGGATTTGGACTTAGGTTCTCGGGCGGAGAGTTCATAGATGAGGGGACCAGATTTCAATCCAGAGTTGAAACAAACAATAACCTCCCTGTCAGTGAGGCTCTCCTCTACCTGGTCTGCCATTTTTCGGAAACGGTTGTAGTAACTGAGGGTGGTTTCTCCCTTTCCTTGCTCGATATTGGCAAGGTCGGTCAATCTCATCTTCCTCCTTCCAGCTGTGGCAAAGTGATTCAAGAACATTCTCCTCATGCCTCTCCAGCTATCGATGCAACCTTTTTTCAGCTCACGGAACCAGGTCAAAGCTGTTCCGGAGAAGGTGCTCGCGAAAGCTTTGCAAAGCATGTCATCAGCTACAGTGAGGAGGTTCATGGTTTGTTCAAAACTTTGCACATGGTCCTTTGCATCAGTGGTCCCGTTGTATTTTTCAAAATTTGGAACCTTAAAGTGAGGATTAGGTGGTGCAGCTGTTATCCTAAGGGAGAACGGACGAGTTGCCCAGTCAAAGTCATCATCATCAAATTTATTTCCCATCTCCATGTCATCAAGTCTTTATTTCAACAATTCCCATTATCTGGTTTCCACTCTCTTGTCACTGCTTGAGCGGGTGGTTCGCTGGGAGCTACGGGTTGATTTATCCTTGGGGCGACCATTCACCCTACTGTGTTCCACGTCGTGTCGGTGGCTGTCCCGTTTGGATGGTACCTTATCACGCCTTGGTTCCAACTCTTGGCCACCAAGTATCATTTTATATGGTTCCGGGGTCCTCGATCTAACGAATTGACGAGAACGAGGTCGTGGAGAGTCTCTTCGAGGATGAGGGGAATCAGGGCGAGCTCGACGAGGATGAGGTGACCCTGGACGACGGGGAGCCATGACGAGACGAGGTGGTGACATACGCTTGGAGAGACTAAGTCTCGTTCTCAGGTCCCGTGAGTTCACTTCCTCCTCCCTGAGAGTTAATTGGCTTCTCAAGTCAACTACCTGATCCTTCTTCTTATGGTCATGCCGAGGACGGGTAGGCTCTCGGAGGGTCTGCTTTGGTGGTTCAACGGGTTCGAGGAGAGGAACTCGTCGCTCTCCTCGCCGTTCACCTTGCTCCCTTCCACGAGAGGTTCCCATTGACGGCAGCATGAACTCAGCCATGGAATTATCAGGATCTAATTGCAAAAGGGCAGCTTGTGTCTCATACATCCTTTGCAACGTTTCCATTTGCCTATGCAGTAAAGTACGTCGGTCAACGGTCTGAGTAGCTTCCACCTGGCCGTCATCGGCTTTCTTTGTCATCTTCCTTCCCACTCGTTTCTGACGAGGGCGAGTAGGACGAGGAAGGTTAGCTCCCTCTCCCTCGGCATTCGCCTGACCCATGGAACGAAGAGTCATGGCGAGGGGAGGAGGGGCGTCTGGCTGAGGTTGAGGGGGAGGAGGCGGTAATTCCTCGGCACCCAGGTTAACCCCATTCACTTGGGTTTGTTCCTCAGCAGTAACACTTGTAAATTGTCCGTCCATTGCGAGTTGACAGCAATCTAACAATTAAGCGAATTTCCCAAAAATCACGATTTCCAACCAAATTCGAAACAGAATTTGATGCAAACTAAGAAACTGCAATTTTGCAATTTTGACAACGCCAAATTTTCCGGCCAAAATTGGGGCAAAATTTCACGCTAAAACGATTCCAAACAAAATGCAGGCAAATTATTTGAAATTTTGCGGTTCCCCGAATCAAGAACAGAGCCAAACGAAGCAGAAATTTCCGTTCAACTCTAGAAAATTCCGGCAAACAAATTGGCTTTCAGCGAGTTATTTTTAGGCCAAACAAAGGGTGTTTGAATCGATTTCCCGGCAATGGAACCAATTGATGATGCCAAAATCGTCAAATCAGCCCAAATCCAAGCGTTCGGATGCTCCGGAGATTGCAAGGCCTGAAATTAAGAGAAAACACGTAAACTAAGTCTGGGCGACTCCGGCTAAAGGCCCTCCGGCGTGAGAGTAAGTTCACGGTTTGTATGTGAGAAACTAAATTGACAGAGTTTCTGTATTGTAAAAAGTAACGTACCCAATAATGAGCCATATGGCTTGTATTTATAGGGATGGATTGGTAGAATCCATGTTGGAGTGAACTTGTAAAGAGATAAGACATAATCCTAAGAAAATTATATCTGTTAAGGAGTCATTGTTTGACTTGAATCGGTATTGGCGGTTACAATCCTGATTGGACCATAACTGTTGAATCCTTATTTGAATAGGATTATATGTTCTGCTAGCCGGAACGCCGAGGAGCAAGAATGTTTTATCTCGGAATTTGTATATAAGCCGAGGTGAATGATTATGCTTCCTCGTCATTTGATGGTTGGCCGATATGTGGATATACCGGGGTAAATGATTCTGTCTCCTCGTCATTTGATGAAATGCCGAGGTAAGAACTTTTCTCTCCTCGTCATTTTTGGTATCTCGGAGTATGACGAGCCAAGTATGAAGAGAACGTTGCTGACGTAAGGCCGAGATGAATGATCCTCGGCATACGAGGAATGTACCTCGGCCCTAACACTTAATATATTGGAGTATGTTAATGGCCCAATCCATTTGGGCCCAACTCGGGCAAGCCCATGTTCGTATCTCGATTTATACTGTTCATGTTTTTTTTTTTTTTTGTAGGAGTGGTGATTTATGCAGTTGAGAAGATGAATAATTGAAATTCAAAATTAAAAATGACTAATGTTCTAAAATGCACATTTTTTATTCAGATCTAAATTTGGTCTTCAATGCTACTTCTTTTTCAGACCTAAAATGGAGTCTGCAAATTTAGATCTAGATCTGAAAATGTATTTTTTTTTTTTTTTTGTAGGAGTGGTGATTTATGCAGTTGAGAAGATGAATAATTGAAATTCAAAATAAAAAATGACTAATGTTCTAAACTGCACATTTTTTATTCAGATCTAAATTTGGTCTTTAATGCTACTTCTTTTTCAGACCTAAAATGGAGTCTGCAAATTTAGATCTAGATCTGAAAATGTATTTTTTTTTTTATTTTTTTTTGTTTCTAACAGCACAGTCAATTATTTTCATCAATATTCTGACATCAACATGATTTGATTTTGATACAAAAACTTATTGCTATTTTCCAGAAAGTTAGTTCTAATTTTTGACCTTAATTATGTAAATCTCTAAATTGTTATTGGTTCACGATGAATAATATCAATCACATTTTGTAAAATTGAGTATGGATAATTAGGCTTTCGTAAAATTATGATCAAATTTTCGATTGAATAGACCATGAAACTAAAATGAAACTATGTTTCTGGAACAAAGGGAGTATAAAGCAAATAATCCTCGTGAAACTCAAAAAATATTATCAGTAGTATTCTTATTAGTACATCAATAACAAGTGTTAAATTTTCAAAAGAGGATGTGTTTTGAAAATTAAAATAAAAGGAAATCATATGAATATATATTGGTGTGTAGGCCCCATGGCATATACTCCCTCCGTCCCATGATAATAAGGAAAATTTCCTTTTTGGGCGTCCCACAATAATATATAACTTTCCTAAAATGGAAAGGAATCTTTACTATTTCCTCCACTCATTCTCTCTCCTACATTATTTTAATACTCACATCACCATTATAATTTACTATTCTCTCCACTCATTCTCTCTCCTATTTTATTTCCACACTCACAACACTTTCAATATAATATTTCCTCCTTAATTTTTCTCGAAAACCCAAAAGTCCCTAAAATTGTGGGACGGAGGGAGTATATGCTTTGCTATTCAAATGGTAATCACAATAAAAAATAAAGAGAAGGATATTGTCCACAAGAAGTGGTTTTGACAAAGCATTAACTATGATGATCCTTTTGACTCACAAGCTTTTTACTCAGCTTCTTCCTTAACCATCAAATTTAAAACTTGAAAAATTCACACATAAATTCCTAAAAAAAAAAAAAAAAACTTGTATAACAGAGTACAGTTATTTCAATCCTCTTTAACTCTACGTATATTGCTTATAAATGAAAACATCACACACACTTCATGTAGTTGAAGTTGTGAATCCGTTGGGGATGACTGCTGGTGTGGTTCCTAACAGAAGCGGCTTTCTCAACCAGTACTGCTCAAACCTCTGTCTCGCGTAATCTATGTAGTCAAAGTCAATATTGTTTACGTAGTCCTGCATAATCCAATGCAATGCAATCATCAAACTTCATTCCATGCATAATACAGAAAATTAAGTTTTTATGAGATAACACATACCGAGATTATTCCCCATAAGCCCCATAGTAGATGGTTTGCTAATGTGTACTTTTCTGCCTCATTCACAAGCTTCTCAACGTCCGTATCACTGGGTTCATCTCCTACATTATTGAGAATATTAATTAGATTGCATAAAACAACAAGAAAGCTTTTTCTTTTTTCTTTCTAATATTAGATGCTCGTTTCAGTCAATTCATGAAAGTTGACATAATGGTTGCTGATTCAAAGTGATAACGACAGGGGCCCCCTTAGCAGTCGGTATCATGACCTTCCGATCACTCGTTAAGGGTAGGATTGTCTTCCCCCTCCCAACAACAGGGGCTGTCCATTTCAAGGAGATTGGATCTGGTCGGTTGATGCAGCAAGACTGCTAGGCAGTTCTACTGCACCCGCTCAAATCTGCCTAACTTGGGATAAACAGCTATTCAAACTTCAGAGAGTACTAAAAACTAGGACAAGTGTTGGGTGTTCAATGAATGTTGACTAATCAATCAAGGCTGTGTTTGCAACATTTCTGCCTGATTTTCTCAAGGCATACAAAGTACAAAACTACAAGTCTGTCAAGAAACCAATTAGGTCGTATCCTTTCATGAAGTTCAAATAATAATGACTACTGAGTCAACTCGACTAACCTGCCGAACTAAGATAAACCCGCACAAACCTCTGACGCTCCTCCAACTCTGCCAGTGTCAAAAAAAAAAAGCTCAAAAATAATAACCTTCAAGTACTCTGCTATTGTTGTTAAAAATAATTCAGTTTACAAGACAACTATTAAGACGAGACGAAATTGTTACCTGGGTACATATTGTAGTTTAAAATATGCGGTGTATCAGTGTGATAATTTGCTGCCATTTCACAGAAGTGATTTGCAATGTCATAAGCAACAGGGTTATAACTGGCATACTCATAATCCTGTAAAAACAGCAAACCAGTCACTCGAAGCATACTATATACTCCCTCCGTCCCATAATAAATGACCAAAAAAATTCAAATTTACTCTTCTCAAGAGTAAAAATTTGGTCATTCATTTTGGGACTAAGGTAGTAACTTAAAGTGCATTACCCAAAACTGAGTACTTCTTGAATTGAAGCTTCAGAAATTTATATAATTATATATAATGAATTGAGCAGAAAACTCACGATTATGGTGATGGTTCTTGTGTTTTCATCAACCATTATGTTGCCATATTGTAAGTCATTGTGACAGAATCCAATATCTTGATCATAGCCCTTTGATAATTCTGATTCTAATAGCCCAATTTCCTCTTCTAAAGCATCCAAACGAAATTCCTTTGCATGTTCAGCGGTGGACATGCTTCTTGCTTTAGTAAGCCAGTTTCTGAAAAAACGAGATAAATAATCATTAAAGATATCTTTTGACTTATTTTTGGCGGGGTTTATGGAACTGAACTTTTGGTTCCTGATATTGTACCTCAGTCTATCCCAAAGAACCACTTTCTTTGACCCAGGCATATTAAGACTGTTGAATTCCCTCAATTTAGCTGCTATCAGAGCAGATGTTTCAGTATCACGAAGGTCAACAGCTGACAAAGTCTGAAAACGAGATACAATAATCGTAAATTGGATTATTACCAGAAAATGCAAATTAATATGCCACTCCATTTGGTTAGGCCTAAAATACAAGAGAATCACGGATACTTTTTACATTCTTCTTACTTTTAACATAAGCCTCTCACTTTGCTGCCAATCCCACTTAATAAACTTTCAAAGATTCTCTCAAGAATTTCAAAAGGGTAATTATTCTAAAGCTTCACCACTTTTTTTTCTGTGATCACAGACTGAAATTCAAGAAAGTTATTTACTAATCCCAATTTTCATCTGATTAAAGAAATAAGGTGGTAATTCAGGCTTCAAAGCCAACAAAAATTCCTGTTGATAATGTGGAAGACAACAATGTGATGATAGAGGTGAATGATAAAGGGTCAGAAATGATGGAAAAGAATTTTCAAGTCCCTGTTGAGACCTCTCCTATTTATGCTGATAAAGCTCAAGAGACTAACGATACTAATGGGTGCCATCTCCAAGGAATGAAGATTGTTGAAGATAAATCAAAGGGGTTGATTGGTTCGCCCGATGATATTGAAGTAGTTACAACTGGGGTTGATTCGGCTGTGGAGGAACATGGTCTTCGGGCTGATGCTCAAGAGTTCTCTCCTGCTAGATTACAGCCAGGGAAAAGTGTGATTCTGATCCAGAAAAAGGCGGTCTCTCTCTCTGACACATCTCCCACGGCATTTGAAGAAGCTCGTCTTTATGGAGGTATTGTTGGAGGAGCTCATGTTGATCCTTGGGCGCCAAGGGCTGATAGCGAAAATTGGGAAGATTTTTACGATGAAGATGACGGTTTTCAACCAGTAAAAGGAAAACGAGAAAAATCTGCTTCCAAAGCTAAAGCAAAGAAAAACAAGCCTAAGAGGCAATGGAACTACTCAAGGCAGTTTGACTGACCTTTTATTTAATTTTCTTTCATTGCACTTTGTAATTTTTACTTTCATCTTAATAAAATTCTAGGGGGCATTGTCCTTTTCGTTAAAAAAAAAAATGTTTTTCAAACCTTTTGGTTCATTAATCCAAGAAGTTGTTTTGTAGACAATAAATAAAACATGAATCAAACATAGATACTATTAACATAATTATATTTAAAACTTATTCTTAACCATATCAAGGCATGAATTACAGTTCAGAGGAGGACATACCCTGGCATGAATGAACTCTTCAATACGCCCTTCTGGAAATTGGCCAAGAAGCTTAGGGCCATGTTCAAGCATAGATACTGCCTCAAAAGTCCGAATTTCCTCATCTCGGTCGAAGAAACTTTCAACACCTTCACCATAAATCCGAACCAAAACTGTTCTAACAACATTTTCATCATTTGTGGGCCAACTTACGCGATAAACCTCATTAGTCATAGCACCACTCAAATGGTCAACTTTCAATGTCTCCATATCAATTATATCTCCCCATTTTGAGGCCAAAGATAAAATTTGCTTGATCAATGCCTCTGGAAAAGTGCCTTCGAGAAACCCTTTGGTCTTCACAGCCATCAAATAACTAAATCAAAAGATGTGTGGTTCACTTCACTTCACCTCACCTTCAAGGCATGAAATGAAGAACATGGTTTAATACACAGTCCCAGAAGTAATTTCTTGAAAAATGAATGAAATGGATTATAATCTAGTTTGACATTTTCACTTATTTTTTCAGAATTTCAAAACTCAATTGAATTCAAAGAAAGATATTTAAGATGCTATCGCCCAAGAGATGAATTGCAGGGCTAAAACTAGCACACATAAACACAGATATATAGAAGACAATATTTGATAAATACCAATTGCAAGAAAGGGAGCAAACGCACAATTCAATAACAAGAAAGAAATTCTAGATTCCATCCCCATCAACAGAACAACAATTCGAGATTCAAAAAAGTCAAAATCCAACTGAGCTCATACCAAGAACTGTAAGATTCAAACCCCTAGAAGCAGAGAAATTTTCAGAGCCAAAAAACACCCTCATATACACAGACTACATATCTGATAAGAAATCTAAAAGCAAATTTCAAATTTCCAAGCACCCAAAAACACCAAATGTATCAATTCTAATACAAACCTAACTGCCAAAAAAAGAAGTCAAGAAATTGAAAACCCAACACAATAACTAACCAAATACCTGCCGGAATTGCCCAAGAAATCGAAACCCTTTTCGTCTAAATCGATAAACTCAACGCACAAACAGAAAACGAGAGAAGAAAATGAAATCAAACGACTCGTTGACAATCAAGCCACAACAAAGCAAAGAACAACGGTGTCAATTTATAGACAATTTGCACTACTGCAAACTATTTTTAATTGACGGCGTAAATGACCAAGAATCTACTTTTATTATATTTCTTTATTGAAATGTGAAGAATTCAATGGGAATCTTACTATACATAGCCTCGATTTGCACACGCTTTGAAGCGCGAATTATGGGGTGTGTCCAGTGACAGTTGAACACGTGGTGAGTGATGGTTGAATTCTGCCGGGAAGAAAATGGGCGCCAGAGATGTGAGTAAACGGTAGCGTTTGATTAAAGAATAGTATAAAAATAGTCACATTTTATTATTAAAAAAATTGAAAATAATATTTTATAATAGCCATACAGTTGGAGTGGAATTTCGGTGACGTGGGTAACTTAAATTGCTTTATTTATTCTATAAGAGTTTGACTTTTTGATTGTGTTGACTTTTGGAGTAGATTTTGGGGAGAAAGTTTCAATCTATCTAATTTAGTATAAAATATACTCTACATAACTTTTTATTTTGTATCGGTTGGAGTATTTTGTATGGGAACGGATAAGTGTTTGTGATATTTGATTTTACATTTTTTGTAAAATGTGCTTAAAAGTCAATGATCATTAATGTGAAATAGTCCGGATCTAATTAAATTTTGAAAAATATGAAAGGTTGACGATTGACTTTAGTAGTAGTTGTATGACATATAATCATGGACTGTAGTAGTTGAGAACTTTTCATATTTATAAATAATTAGAAAGTATTATTGGATAAGGCTTGCATATTGTTGTGTTGTTAAAATATGAGCCAAATCACAAGTCCACATTTTTGGTACAATAACGTGCAAATTGTGCTCCTAAAATATAAACCGAAAAATACAAAAATATCAATATCATGTGTACCATTAGCCACTACTTTGTCATATTATTATTGATTAATTTGGATGGCTTAATTCTTGTTTCCCAAAGGTAATATGCAATGCAATGCAACTCATTCCATCAACAAAGACTTATTTTGAGACATTCGCAACTCACACTAGATAGATATATTTAACTCTCTTCTTCCGCCCAAAAGGTTAACCCCGTTAAATTTTTGTTGATGAAAAACTTAAATAATTTATACTTTCACCTCTAATTTTTTTAACTAAAGGGCACATCACCGCCCCACTCCTCTGTTGAAAAAAATTGTGCATTAATGTGAATGAGAAATTGATTTTGTTTAATTAAAGTAGAATCCAATGTGTGACCTTTGTGTTTGTTGATAATTAACCAAAAATTGAATTCACTTTTAAGAAATTATGGAGCTTTTATGTTTGGGTTGTTAAAATAACAAATATGAGTTAATTCTCATATTACTCTTTTATTCATGGATTGATTTCTCTAATTAAGTTAGATAATATGTAACAACACAAATCTTAATGTTGACGTTAATTATAGATGGTTAATGCTAATTAATTATAAGTTTCCTACATATTCTTCATATATTAGGTGTTGTCTTTTTTTCTTGGCTAGAAAAAAGAAGTTAAAAGATAGAAGATAGAAAAATGATATGAGAGTCTCGTGTTGTAACTTAGAGTCTAGGATTCTCTTGTCTAAAATTTTCTTTTGGTCTCTTTCTTTGAAGTTATAGTTGGTGATTTAGTTCAAGCATACGTTCAATTCGCCGGGAGGCTTTAGTGCGGAGTTGCACCAGATTCGTCCGTTCTATCCTGAGAGACTAACGCCCGTGGAAGCCTCGAGCACTTTTAGAGAGAGAGACGAATTAGTCTTCAAAAAAGTGTATAACACGGCTCGCACACAAGTGAATCAAGAAAAATTTCATACGATTTTCTCTTTTCATTTTCTATTTGTATTGTAAATTGTATACCAATTTTATTGTAATCCTTTCATACTATGCTCATTATTTAAGATTTTGTTCAACAATTTTAAGATTAACTCTCCTATTGAGAAAGGATTTCATATTGAGAAATCTCGTTATATGGTCAAAATAGATTCAAACAATACTTATCAAATATTTGCTTGAAGTTATAATCAAAGCATATTGATGTTTGAGATGTGAATATTATTCACACATATGGTGGTAAAATGTAAGTTTTTGCTTTTACCGTTGCTTGCTAAAAAGAAAATTGTTGAATCTTATCTCTTTAAAGAAAAATTTGAAAATCAACTTAATAAAGATATAGTGATAAAACATAACTAAGTGTAGTTTGTGTATAAGTTAGACTAAAGACTAATGATTGCATACGTGTTAGGTATGCTTACAATAGTAGTAATAATAGAATTCTTGTTTTTAAATTAAAGAGTCAATGTATATACAATAATACCATAATGGAATCATGAAGCCCTTCTTTTTTTTAAAATATGTTTCCGTATCAATTAAAAGATGAGGCAAACTTATTTAAACGAATTCATGATTCAATAGAAGAAGAATGAACTTATCATGAGGAAATGGTGAAAAAGAGGTAGGACCTCGACATATCAAATGAGGTAGGATAAGAAAATTTTATAGCATATATTTTCTAACCTACATGCTAAAAAGTGAATCACAAAATTCTAAAGAAATTGAGCGATTCGGAAGAAACTTTGTGAAAAATGGTCAATAAAATTGAGATTGATTTCATCTTAGAAAATCACACTTAGAAAATAGTGAAAATACCTTCGGGTAGTAAACCACTAGAATATAAGTGAAATTTTCAAAAAGGAAAAATGAAGTCTGAGTGAACAATCAATGAGTATAAGGCTAGACTTGTTATTAAAGGTTACAAGCAAAAGGAAGACATTGGTTACTTTTATACTTATTCTTCCGTCACGAGAATAATATAAATAAGATTTGTATTTGTAATTGTTGCATAGTAAAATTTGAAATATATCAAATGGATGTAAAATAGACTTTCTAAATGTAGATTTAAAAGAGAAAATTTGCATAGAACAACCGGAAGTGTTTGTTGTACATGAGAAAAGAAATAAAGTGTCCATAGTGTATACCATAATCAAATGATGTTGATAATGAATATTGACATTTTTGCTAATTTCAGTACTACCCAAAAATGTTGGGTGAGTATTGTTGGTCCCAAAGGTGGCAACAAGGGTGAAAAACAGCTGGAGGGGGGATGAATAGTTGTTATAAATTTTTCGACCCCTTTTTAAAAACTGAACCTCTTGCTTTCAAAACCGCCTTATAGTGTATCAAAACCGCAAGTAGGGTTTGCAAAATGCACGGTGAAATTTCTTTAAGTTTAAGATAGTGCGATTTTAATCAGAGTGCGGTTTTATAGTGCAATTTATAAAACAGTACTTTGAGGTTTTGACAAGGATTAACTTTAAACACAATTCACAAATCTGGAATGCCTATATAAGATCAAACAGATAAAGACAAATTAGTTTGAGTGAAGAACAATAAAGAAATATGCAGAAATTAAATAACACAATATTTGGAGTGGTTCAATCGTAAATGATCAACGTCCACTACCAAGATGGTTAGCCTATGATTTTCTAAATGCTAGATTTGTATTAGATTACGAGAGAGATTACAAGGCTACAAGTAGCAAACTCAAATCTAAAATCTTATCAATTAAAGCAAATCCTAGACTATAACCGGTGTTTCTCAAATGATATAATCTATGTGATTAATAAAGTGAGGTGTGTGTGTGTGATAAACAAGATTCAAGCTCTTTAAATCTGTATGATATAGAGCTCAAAAAATCTTGGGTGTTACATGGCTTGAATTTCTGAGCTGAAGATTTGTTCTTGAAGGATAAAGGTTAAAGATGAAGATTCAAAGGAATTGGAAATTTTGAGAAATAATCTTCAAAGCTTCAGAGGACTCTTTTCTCAATTTTCTCAAGCAATCTTCAAATGATGAAGAATGGGGCATTTATACCCAAGCACCAAAAAGTAGTCGTTATGGTACAGTTGTGCAAGTACAGTGCTGGTGCGGTCTGATTGGTCCACGTGTCCACTTTTGTCCTTTTGTTCAGAAGTTGCAGATAAGGCTGATCAGACCTCAGCTGACTTTAAGGAATGAAGGACATCTGTCACCTTTTCAAAATACTACTAGAATATGACCGTTAGTCACGTGATGTGATTTTGTGGTTGACTTAATTTTGCTGATGTGGATCCCAACAGTAAAAAATGGTTCAATTCTTTAAGTCTTCAATCATTGGATGCGGTTGGTGAAGTGCGGTTTAAAGCGTGCGGTTTCACCAACTGGGTTTCTCTTGCGGTCTTCAAAGTGAGGTTTCAAGATAAGAACCACACAAGTGGTTTGCATTGTGCGGTTTCATAGATGTGGTCTGCACTTGAACTGCGGTTTTGCATGTCTTCAAAACCTCTTGACTTGAAACCTCTTATCGAATGAAATTTGTGCCAGTCTTTAAGCCTAAGTAAACCTATTCTATAAAATGGACTTGTACTAAAAAATTGAAGTCTAAGCTTCATTACATATGGGCCTATAGTCCAGAAAATAGAGATGAGATTATGGTATCAATCAAATTAAATCTAAGCAAAGGAGGGTTAAAGTATGCATACCCAACAATCTCCCCCTATTTGATTGATGCCATTACCTACTATAACAAAATCAAACATTGTCCTTGGTAAAAACATGTCCATAAGAATTACCATGGTAAGTCATGTCCCAAGTCAATGCACACACTAGCTTAAGTTATAGATTTCTATACTATTGAAAGATGAAAAACTTACAAGTTGAAAGTATAGAAATGCATTCAGTGCATATAAAAGATATGCATTTTTGTTTAAGTATGCGGTTTAAACTAAATGTTTAAACTTTAATTTCAAAATATGATTTTTAAGTTTAAGTATGTGAATGAGGTTTAAACCAATGCGGTTTCATTGTTCTACAAACAGGCAGTTTGAATGAACAAGGTTTTGGAATCAACCATGATGCAATTTTCATTACTACCTTCTAAGAGGTTTGAAATTTACAGGTATAAGGTAGGAAATGAAATTACATGGTAGCAAAAATAAAGCAAAAAAGAGATTAAGCAAAAAAATTACAAAGAGTGCGGTTTAAACTAGGGATCCACCTGCTGATTATCTAAGTCTACTACATTCTGAGCAGGTGGTCCATTAACTATCTCATTACCTTGCGGTCCAGGAGTGTTGAATGCTGAATTTTTTGACCGCAAAGTTCTTCTCATTCTTGTCACTTCATCTGCAGTTCTGGCTTGGGCAGCTTCAACTTCTCTTAACGCATTGACCGCGGTTGCAAGTCTGGCATCGTTGGAGCCAACCGCTCTGCAGTTTTCTTGAGTTTCTTCAATAAGCTCATCAACCTTGGCACCATTTTCATCCAAGTTCTTGTTGACTTCTTCAATTTTTGCATGGAAGGAGGAATTGAGGGAGTTGAAGAATATATGGATTTTCTCTTGTATATCTTCAGCATGAGCGGTTTGGGATTGTTGCAAATCTGATTCCATCTCTATTATGCGCCCCCTCAAGCTGTTATCCAGCTCTTGAAGTTTGTAGCTGAGCTTGTCATTCAGGCTCTCTTTCAAATTTTCCATCCTATCTCTCATCTCATCTGTAAGACTAGCCAACTTTACTGTTAGACTATCTCCAGTCATATCCATCTTCATTTTTAGTTCCTCCCTTAGAACTTATGCATCATTCTGGAGGTTTGCTTGCATGGAATCAAGCACAGATCTAATATCAGATTCTGGTTGTGGTCTGGCATTGATAGCATTAAGAATTTCAATCTTGCCTGAAGGTAGTGAAGCAGTCTTCAGCTGCGGTTTTCAATATATCTGCGATTGAGGCTGAGGTTGAGGTGATGCTCTCCCCCTTAATGGCATCAATCACAGAAGATGTAAGAGAGGCCAACTCAAGTGATTTAGCATTGAGTTTGAGGGTTTGAGAATCAACCTGCTCTTGGAGAGAGCGGTTTGAGGCAGTAAGGGTGAGCATATGACCATGGTTTGTATGTAGATGCCCTTGAATTATGTGTAATGCAGAGAGAAGTTGGGATTATTCAGTTGGTGGTATTGAAGCAGTTAGGGTTAAGGGAGGGGTTTGGGTAGGAGGTGCGATTTGAGGGAGTTGGGTATTTAGTATTTGGAAAATATGGGTGATGGGAATTGTGTGAGGTTGAGGTTGGGTTGGAATGGTAGGGATTGGAAATGTTTGGGTAGGACCGGTTTGGGTAGGTAAAGTTTGTGGGGTAGTTTGTGTTTGGGGAGGAATTGTGGAGGTTGGAAGAATAGAGGTTTGAGTAGGAGTGTGGGAAGAAGAGTTTGCAGAAGAACTGCTGGAAGTGGTATGAACTGAAATTGGTGGTGAGGCTTGAGGTTGCGGTTGGGGTGGCATAGAAGGAGGAGGTGTTTTTTGTCTTAGGTTTGATTGAGTTGGCCTTTGATGAATTTGGGCAAAAAATATGGAGTTCTCAGTCCATTCTCCATGTTTTGAAGGGGGTTCTGGTTTTGAGGTTTATGGGTAGCAGGCTCATCATCATCACTAGGAATTTTCCTAGTGGATGTGGAAATGGCAGGGCCTCTAGAGGGTTAGGGGGGACCAGGTTTGGAAGGCTTTGGGTAAAGCGGAGTCATAGTCTGAAGGGAGTTTGAAGCTGGATTTAGAGGAGGAGGTTGAGGAAGAATCAGCCTCTTCTGCCATTTACTTAGCAGTTTTGGCCACCCATTTGTAAAACGTTAAGGCCCTTTCTTGGAGGTCTTTCTGGCAATTGTCTTAAATCTTTTCTTAGGGGTCTCCCCCTGAGTGGTTGCATTATCTTGCGGTTTAGGGGAGGGTTGCGGTTTGGGAGAAGGGGATTGGGATTGGGATTGGATAGGGGATTGAGGTTGGGTTTGGATAGGAGAGTGAGGTTTTGATGGTTATTGAGGTTGAGGAGGAGGTTGCAGTTTAGGGGTAGGCTGCGGTTGAGATGGAGGTATGGTTTGCTTTCCCTTTGCTGCTCTCATTTCAGCAGCTCTCCTCTCTAATCTCTCAAGCTCTTCCTTGTGGAATCTGAGCAAATCTTCATCATTTGATATTTTCTCTAAGGCAATTTTAGCAGCATTTGCCATAAAAGGAATTTCAACCTCTTCTTCTTCAACTTCAAGGGCATCCTCAATATCTTCCATAAGCTCATCCACCAATACCTTCCTTTTCTGGGCCTGACTTGGACCAGCACCAGTTGCACCACGTGGTTTAGGGGCTGATGCGGTTTTGGTTTTCTTGAGAGGTGGTTCATCCTTGCTCTTCCCCTTCTTTGCATTCTTGATCGCTTTGCCAATTGCTTTGTCAGTGGTCTCAGGGTTCATTTGAACATAGGGTTCTTTGGTGGGGAGGGAGTCAGCATCCCAAAGCTTTTTGTATTGAGCATCTCCATTTTTGAACCTGAAAAGGTGGCATACCTTCAGTCCAAGAGATTCTTCTTCATTAGACCAATCCACCATGAGGTCTGGATTTGCTACTCTTTGTTCCTCCAAGTGTTCATAGTTTGCAAAAATGGCTGTCAGTAGTCTGCAAAAAGGTGTCCACCTTTGATCAACTCCTACCTCCTTGGACTTGTATGAATCAATATGGGCAAACAATTCTATCATCAAGATCTTGGGACAATGAAGAGGAATCTCATTGTAGATAGCACGACAGTACATCCACTGCTGGCTGGTGAAATTGTTGTGGTTTCCATTTTTCCCACAAACTGACTTGCCAACTAGGAAACAGAGGTGGCTCATCAACTCACCAAAATCTTTCCTTGGAACCGCCTTGTATTTACCAGTCAAGGTTAGGATTCCAGCTGTGGTAGATGCGGTTGCATCTTGGATTTCTTGAGGAGGTCTTTCTTCTGCTCTTGGGACGTTGAACTCAAAGGTGTGTCTGATGTCCATATAATCAATCGATACATCCATCCATTGGACTTGGCGGTCAGGCATGGAATCTTCTTTCCATTTGCTAATATTCTTTCTCCAGATACTGCATTTGAGTAGAACTGGTCTACATAGGAAGGAATGGTATAAGATTGATGTTTGTTGAAGAGGGGAAGGATTCCAGAAGCTTCCATTTGTTTTATCATCTCCCTTTCAAGGGCATCTTTTTTCAGCTCATCCTCTCTTATTTCCCAGCCTGGCAAGAAAAAATGAGGATCCTACAAAATGAAAATTGTAAAGTTAGATCAATTTTCAAGAAGTCCTAGTTCACATGCGGTTTAAGCACCTATGCGGTTTAGAAATGGTGCGGTTGAGAAAATGAAATTTCTCAACTCCAAGTGAACTATGAATTTAATCAAAAGAGATAAACTTAAGGACTTGAGAATATATTTACTAGTAGTGGCATTGTTAAACCAAATTTATCCCACACTTCAATGAAGTGCCTGCTAGAGAAGGTTATGGTTTCCAGCCTATATACTAAGTAAAACTCAAGAATACAAAACTGACAAGTGAGAAATAGCATGCGGTTTAAATTGAAATGCGGTTTAGAACAATATTAACATGAGCAGCATAACATCAAACGCTTAGAGAAAAAAGCAGCATGTGGTTTCAAAAAAATAGCACTATGCGGTTTTCACATGCTGTTTTACATCTAAAATGAACATGCGGTTTCAAACAAGCAATTTCAGCATGCGATTTATCCTATGCGGTTTAATCATAAGGAAACATGCATTTTTGAACTGAAGTAGCATGTGGTTTTGAGAGATGAGGTTCTAGGGTAAGTTCAATACAAAGTTTTTTGAAAAAAAAATATCTAAGTATGGAAAAAAGAAGTTAGGAATCAAGCAATCCAACATATAAAGTATTTTCTGAAAACCATATGAATAGAATGAAGAATACGAAGAATAGTTATGAACATGAAGAACAAAGTCAACACAAAAGTTAACCAAATTCAACAAACAACATATCAAAATGATCCTAACAAGGTATAGAACAACAATGCAACAACAAAATTGTATCTTTTACTCAGAATCATCAAGAAACATGAATAACATAGAAATGGGTTTTCGTAAAGCCCAAACTGAAAATCACAAAATCAACACCATAAATTTGTATAGATCATCGAATAGATTGTACAAATAGAATCCATACATACATACATACATACGAAAAAAAAACCCAGTTGAAATTATTCAAAATGACAAAGAAATGAAGATTTAAACAACCTAAATCAGTTTAGGCATACAAAGGGTTTTCTACAGTTCATCAATGACTAATTGCAGAAATCAACGATTTAAGGTTAGAACACATACCATGTCGTTGAATGCCTTCTTAGGAACCCTAGAAACTTTAGGGAATGCAGTTTCTAAAGTTCGTTTGGGAGCCATTAATGTTTTAGTGAGAGAGTTTTAGAGAGAGAAATATAGAGAGAGAAAGTACAGACAAGAAGGTACAGTGACATAAATGGCATAATGAAAGAGTTAGAATTGTAGCATGAGTTTGGTATTTATAGGTGGTTCTAGGGTGGAGAGAACATAGGGATGACAGTTCCACTTTCCAACTAAGTGAATCATCACACTGTTCAACCCTTTCACCTTCTGCACACAGCCCTATGACGGCTGACAAGAAGGGTTTTAATGCAAATATTCATTTTGCATTTAATGCATTTAAATTTCAAATTATTGTGGGAAAATATTTGCTAGAGTGCCCCTATGCAAATAATTTGTCTCAAGAGAGACAAGGACCAAATAACAAATAGAGAAGACTTACCTGGGTCCATGTGTCATGTAGTTTGACATTAACAAAAATAATAAAAATAATAAAGGTTTTTTTTAATAAAAAACAAAAGGAAATATCAAACCACTTGAAGCTTCTTCAAAGCCAAGAAATGAAAATTATTTGAAAATTCTCTAAGTGTTGAAACGCGATTTTGATCATGCGGTTTTGAAACTGCATGCGGTTGAGATACTGCATGCGGTCTTGAATAGGCATGCAGCTGACCTCATGTGGTTTGTCCAAGCGGTTTTAACAAGGGTGAGGTTTTGAAACCTTAGCAGGATTTCTACCTAAACAACATACTTAACACACAAGTTAGTAATAAAAAGTATGGACTTATTTAAGTTCAAGCATACCCATTTCTCCTGTAAGAAATGAAAACATTTTGGAGTCAAAAGCTTTAGTGAGGATGTCAGCAATCTGATTATCTATCCCCACATACTCTAAATGGATGTTCCCCTTTTCCACATGGTCTTTGAGGAAATGATACTTGATGTCTATGTGTTTGGTCTTTGAGTGCATGACAAGGTTGTTGGAGACTGAGATTGTTGATGTGTTATCACACATGATTGGGCAGTTTCCTTCATCAATCTCATAGTCCACCAACTGTTGCTTCATCCATATTATTTGACAACAGCAACTTCCAGCAGCAATGTATTCAGCCTCTGTAGTTGAAACTGAAATTGAGGCTTGCTTCTTGCTGGCCCAAGCAACTAGTCTATTTCCAAGGAAATGACAAGTTTCACTAGTACATTTTCTGTCAATGGTGCAAGCTGCATAATCTGCATCTAAATAACCTACAATTTTGAAATTCAAATTTTTGGAATGCTAAAGTCCAAGATTAGTAGTTCCAGAGAGATAGCGGATTATACGCTTGACCGGACTTAAATGTGCTTCTCTAGGATCAGCTTGATAACGAGCACAAACACAAACACTAAACATAATATCTGGCCTACTAGCAGTTAAGTAAAGTAATGAGCCAATCATACCTCGATATAAGGTTTGATCAACCTTTTTACCTTTTAGATCTTTATCTAGTTTATTGCCAGTAGCCATGGGAGTATCTTATACTTTTGCATTTTCCAGTCCAAACTTCTTGATTAACTCCTTAGTGTATTTGGCTTGGCTGAGAAAGATTCCTTCATCACATTGTTTGATTTGGAGCCCAAGGAAGAATGTCAATTCTCCCATCATGCTCATCTCAAACTTGCTTTTCATTAGCTTTTCAAAATGCTTGCATAATAATTCATTAGTAGAGCCAAAAATAATATCATTAACATAAATTTGAACAAGTAATGAATGATTATTATATTTAGCAATGAATAGAGTTGTATCAATTTTACCGCGTTTGAAGCCTTTTTCTAGTAGATATTTTGATAGAGTTTCATACCATGCTCTTGGAGCTTGTTTTAGTCCATACAAAGCCTTTTGGAGTTTGTAGACATGATTTGGAAATTTGGAGTCTTCAAATCCAGGCAGTTGAGCAACATACACGGTTTATCGAAGTTCACCGTTGAGGAAGGCACTCTTAACGTCCATTTGATATAGCTTGAAACGTTTGTAGGATGCATAGGCCAAGAAAATTCTGATTGCTTCTAGTCTTGCAACTGGAGCAAAAGTTTTGTCGTAGTCAATTTCTTCTTCTTGCCTATATCCTTGTGCAACCAACCTTGCTTTATTTCTGGTGATGCTTCCATTTTCATCTATCTTGTTTCTAAACACCCACTTTGTACATATTACTCCTTGATCATGAGGACTAGGCACTAATATCTAAACCTTACATCTTTCAAACTGGTTGAGTTCTTCTTGCATTGCAATAACCCAACTTGAATCTTGGAGTGCTTTATCAACTTTCTTGGGTTCTATTTGAGATAATAGAGAAGTATGCTCATCATAATTTGATCTCCTTGTTTGAAATCCTGAAAATAAATCACCAATCACATTTGAGAGAGGGTGACTGTTGACTTCACGAACCTCGGGGGGTAAATCTGGTTGAACTGAGGTTTGCTGAAGATCTTCTATTGGTACATTGTTAGATCCTTCAGTAAAGTCATTGAATGTAAGTTGACGAAGAGGTTCAATCAGTTGAATGGGTGAATTCTCATCAAAATTTTCCCTTGAGGTTGCATCTGGAGTTGGAACTTCAGGTGCGGTTTCGAAATTATTTGAGGGAAATTCATTTGAGGTAGATGGATTTCCTTGAGTTGATGGATTTTGCGGTTCTTGAGGTTTAGGTGTGGTTTCAAAAGTTTCACCTATTTCATTAGTCTCAACAAAATCATCAGCAACATTTGGAGCCAAATGTGGCTCAAGGAGAGAATGTTCATCAAAAGTAACATGGACAGATTCTACTATCTTTAAACTAGATTTATTAAAAACACGAAAAGCTTTGGAATGTTTTGCATACCTAACAAAAATACCTTCATCAGCCTTAGCTCCAAATTTACCTCTGTTTTCTCTTCCATTGTAGAGGATAAAGCATTTGCAGCCAAAGATTTTTTAAAAGGCTATGTTGGGGGTTCTTCCTCTCTAAAGTTCATATGGAGTTTTGTTGTAGGTTTTGTTGATGAGGGAGCGGTTTTGAATGAAGCACGTTGTGTTGACCGCTTCAGCCCAAAAATATTGAGAAAGCTTGGCTTCAGAAATCATTGTCTTTCCGGCCTCAATCAACATCCTGTTCTTTCTTTCCACAACCCCATTTTGTTGTGGAACACCAGCCGTAGAAAAATTGTGATCCATTCCATGGTCATCACAATATTGAGCAACATCGTTGTTTTTAAATTATGTTCCATTATCAGACCTTACACTAACGATGTCTTCTTTTTAGGTTCGGAGCCGTCTGAAAAGTGAGGTTAGAATTTCATAGCAATCATCTTTTGTGATCATTATTTCAACCCATGTGTATCTTGAATAATCATCCACTACCACTAAGGTATATCTATTTCCTCCAATGCTGGAAGTGGTGACGGGTCCAAACAAATCAATGTGAAGCAGTTGTAAACATCTTGAAGTTGAAGGTACGGTCTTGCTGGTGAAAGATGCCTTAGATTGTTTACCAAGTTGACAAGCACTGCATTTTTCTGGATGATGGTCAGCCACTTTGGGTAAACCGCGAACGAGGTTTTCCCTTCCAATCTTTGCAAGATACTTGAAGTTCAAGTGGCTCAACCGCTTGTGCCATAGCCAACTATTTTCGTTCACATTTTTAGCTACAAAACAGAGATTAGTAATACTACATGTAGAATTTAAATCAATAATGTAAATATTACTCTTACGAATCCCTGTGAGAAATGTGACTCCGAAAATGCCATCTTTGATAAAGCAATTTGAAGAAGTGAAATTGCAGTGCATTCCTTTGTCACAGAATTGAGAAATTGATAGGAGATTATGCTTGAGTCCTTCAACAAGGGAAACCTTCTCAATGGTTAGGTTTCCTCTCCTAATTGTACCATACCCAATGGTTTATCCTTTGTTGTTGTCACCAAATGTTACAGACGGACCGCTTGCTTCAATGACATTTTCCAGTAAAGATCTATCTCCAGTCATGTGTCTTGAACAACCACTGTCAAGATACCATTCATTTGCCTTGTAGTGACCAGCCATTAAGTAGAGGACATGAAAGATAAACATTTAAAAACGAGGTCCCCTTTATTCTTTTGGGTTATGAGGTTAGCATGTTTTGATAACCCAAACTTGTTTGACAGAAGGTGGATTATTCTTTCTGGCATTAGGTGTGAACCTCAAAAGGCATTTTTCAGCCTTGTGACCAGTACCATCGCACACAAAACAGTGATGAAAGCTTTAAGCAACATGATGTTTTACAAACTCTTTACTATTCTTGGGGTTGGCATTCGTTTTGGGAACTGAGGTTTTGGCCTTGACAAAGGTGGTCATTTTTTGTTTGATCACGGTTTTTCTAGGAACGCTCCCTTGCTTTTGAAGGCAGGAGGTGCGGTCGAAGAAGGACGGTCAGCCATGCGGTCAGCCGCACAAGGTACTTTAGAATGTGTGGTTGAAGTAGATGTGCAGTCAGCCGCAATTGGAACCTCCTTTGCGGTTTCATCCTCAAAAAATTTCCTTTTCATTTGAGATTTTCTCCCAAATTGTTTCTTAGGTAGACATAATGGAAGTTAAGTTTAATCTTTGGTTTCTGTCCTTTACCCTTTGAAATGGAATGCTTTTCTTTAGGAATTTCATTGGTTTGTTTTGGAAATTCCTTATCCTTTTCACAACAGGATGCACACTTCAAATTTTCACCAGTTTGGAATCGCAGGCCTTCTCTATCACAACTAGCCTTTTGGGATTCTAAAATTTGATCCATGGTGACACGTGATTTGGTCCACTCATCAATTACCTTTTGGAGGTCATTGTTTTGAGCAACCAAGTCATCGTTCCTAAGTTGAAGTGCAGCAACCTTAGTTTCTAGTATGAGGTTTTTATCAGTAAGATGAGACATACTCCCTCCGTCCCACTATACTTGACACCCAAGGGGTGGGTTCAAAAACCAAGGAAAAAGAATAAAATAAAAAAAAATGTGTGGTGGAAAATGAAGAGAGAGAATGAGTGGGGTAAATAGTAGTGTTGGTTGAATAAATGTATGGTAGAAAATGAAGAGAGAGAATGAGTGGTGGGGTAGAGTGAATATAAAAATATAGAAACTTGATTATTTTTTGAAGGTGTCAAGTATAGTGGGACGGCCCAAAATGGAAAGAAGTGTCAAGTATAGTGGGACGGAGGGAGTACTTTTTACTCGGTCTTTAAGAAGTGAAATTTCAGACCTCAGCACAGTTTTTTCCGTCTTAAGCTGTTGTAAGTACCCCAATCTGGATCACACCCTTTCAAACACACGGGAAGCACCGCAGACTCATCAACGCAGTCTCGACGACCCCTCTCACTCAAAACCCTCTCTAAACCCCCAGCCAAACCAAGGGAGGAGCCTTTCTGGGATAAAAAGGGACAAAAGGACCTTTTGGGAATTTTCAGGAAATTGGAAAAGCAATAATGGTCCGTACGGACCTCTTTGCTTTAATAATTACTGAATCCTCTTAAAGTCCACAATATTCCCTCAAATCCCGGGAAAAATGATTACCCTCCTGCAGAGTTGGTCCGTACGGACCTCTTTGCATGTCAAGATGGTCCGTACGGACCTTATTGCATAGGGGACATCATGATTTCAGAATATTCACCATCATCACATATTCCCTCAAATCGAGGAAAACCAAAAAACTGGATTACCAGGGAGGTCCGTACGGACCTCTTTGCACCTAATCTGGCACTATAAATAGAGGGCTCCCCCTCCTCATTTTCACACACCTCCCACTTCTCTCTTCCTCCCTAGGCCTTCTGGCTTCCCCTCTAAGTCCTTCCGAGGCATTCCCGGCCCCTTTCGGATCCTTTCGAGGCCTTCCGAGCCCCCTCGTGGTGCTCCGAAGCCTCCCCGAGCGCTCCCGAGACGCTCCCGCGCTGCCCCGAGGCACTCTCGAGGTACTCTGAGGCCCCTCGTGGTACTCCGAGGCCTTGCCTGGTCTTTCCACGGTGTCCCGGCTCTTTCCGAGTCAAACCGACGATTCCAAACCACGCCGAAACTCTGCCCGAGTGACTCCTGCCACCACAACGCACGCCGAACCTCTGCCCGAGTGATCCCGACGATCCCCACGCACGCCGAACCTCTGCCCGAACGCAGCCTGCAACATCAACTCACGCGAAACTCGTGTCGCGTGACAACCGGCATCTCCCGAAGCAATCCCGATCCGTACCGGAACGCTACTCCGACCTCAAACACTATTCCCCAGCGGAAGACAGACACAAACCAACATTGGTAAGGCTTCCTTCCATTACTATTTCAATACATTTCCATACATAGCATACAATGTAGACATCCGATACAGCATGCATTTTTAAAAGCACACACACACACACACACACAACATTTAAAGGATATTAGGGGTATTCGAAAGACTCGTTTTACGAGGCGACTCGGGTGAGCTCTAATATTCTAATATTCTCTTCCCGAGGAGTCATCTGACCTCCGAACTCAAAATCTCATCACACAAAAACAGTTTAAAATTATCTTTAAACTGATGCCCTTTTTCAATGTTTTGGGCTTAATAAAAACGGTGTGGCGACTCTACAAAATGCGAAAACAAAACGGCGAGACACCGCTCCAACGCGAAAGATGCCAGATGCCGGGGCGCGATGCCTCTCGGATCCGGGTAATTTCAGTTGGCGACTCTGCTGGGGAATGTTTTGTTTTAAAATCTTTTTAAACAAAACAGAAGATTTTTAAAACGATGATGAGGGTCAAACTTTCATTTTACCCCTTTCTTTAACTGTTGTGTGTGTGTGCACGTGCTTCGTTTTTATTTTACAAAAAAAAAAATACAAAAAAATGCATCAATATACATCTGTGCATACATTTAAAATTCTTCAAAAACTTCTGTTTTACTCAGAAAATGAATTTTAGAGACCGCACACTACGCGCATCTTTGCCTCGGTTACACCGCACACTACTGCACTGCTTTGCCTCGGTTACACCGCACGCTACGCGCACTTCTTTGCCTCGGATACTGGCACACTACACTACAACCCTCAACCGGGGTGGTCTCGGTTGCGGTCCGTTTGGTCTTCCTAGGCCTCTTGGAAGCGCACGGATCATTCCAAACATCCCATCCTAGCCAAGCGTCAACCACACGTTTGAGTCTTGAGTCACACTCTGTCCGGACTCGGTTGGTTTTTACCCGGTCAGGTGTCATACGGCTGGATACATATACCATGCCGGCCATTTTCGAGTCAAGGCTCGGAACTCAAGATCCCTTGCGCAAGCAAAGCGATGAAAGGTCATGCTAAAATCTTGACCGATCTTGATTTCCAAAGCTACACTCGGACGATGTTCCGTCCCGGATATACATCCATGCTCACATGACACCATGTCATCACGCCTTTGATACGTCGGCCATGACAATATGACCGACCAACGCCTAACGTCACAGATCCCTTGCGCAAGCAAGGTAAAGAGAAGGTCATGCCGAACTCTTGACACGATCTTGACTAAGTGGCCGGCTCGGTTCACTATTCACATGGCTAACGCATCAAAACGAACATGACGAGGCTCGGTCCTTAGGTTCGATTTTCTTTTAGGCCGGTGGAAACCGCTTGCACTATAGGACCCTCGCACAGGGCTGTCCACCCCGGGATGTCGAAATACAGGTGCAAAACGAGGGGCTTATAGCCGCACGTATGGTCTCCGGCGACCCAGATCTAGCATAGTTGCGAAAAAGAAGAGCAATCTTTTCCAACCTACCTAGGATTCTCGAGAAAATATGTTTTAAGTAAATTAAAACAAAAAAAAAATCATAAAAGAAACGGAAACCGCATGCCACGTGAGCTTTCCCCCTTTTATCCCGTTAGGCCATTCCTGTGTCTAAACCTTGCCCGTCACCCCCTCCAGCAAACAGAGAGTGATCGAGAGTACCCGGGAACCCGTCTCCCAGTGTCAAAACATCAAGCCCCATCTCCTATCAAGCTCATTGCCACTCAATAACTGGGCCACCTTCTCCGGACCCACTGCCAGCAAAAAGGACATGATCGAACAACTTGGTCTCGACCCCTCGAGTCCTAGAGTCTAGTGTCAAAACTCATCCCGAGTCCATTATCTTTGAATTTGAGTCTATCGAGTCATCCGATGGCCTCACGCCGAAGATTACGAGCTCATTGCCAATAATGTATTCCCGTATGCTCTTAATGAATGCTTCGATCTTTCCGAGTATCCTCTCATTGCATCTTTAACAACCGATAAATTAACTAACACACAAACAGCTTAATAACGATTCACTTGATAAAGAAGCGGACACATTAAACGAACAATACATTAAGCACATCTTTAAGCATGTTGTCAAACGAGAGAAAACCGGGCCCAATCTGCCGAGGAGGTTTTAACCAAAGTGAATTTGGGAACCGTCAAGAGCCAAAAGAGACGCAAATCGGAAGTTTCTTCACCGGCACAAAGCAAGACGCATTGAGCTTGCCTTTGCTCGAAAGAGTTCGTGGACGTGTTCGCTTGGTCTTATCGAGACATGCCCGGATTAGATCCTAACATTGTGGAACACCGGATTCCCTTAAATCCCGAGGCTAGGCCCATCAAGCAAAAGCTACGCCGAATCAAGCCAGAGTGGTCTTTACAAGTCAAAGAGGAGATCGAAAAAATGCTCCGCGTCGGCTTCATCAGGGTGATCGAGTACCCCACATGGCTCTCCAATATCGTCACGGTCACCAAGGCCAGTGGAAAAGTACGCTGTTGCGTGGACTTCCGAGATCTCAACAAAGCAAGTCCCAAGGACGATTTTCCACTACCCAACATCGACATGTTGGTAGACACTACAGCCAATTTCGAAGTCAAGTCCTTCGTGGACGGATTTGCCGGCTACAATCAAATCAAGATGGCCGAAGAAGACCAAGAAAAAGACGGCTTTCCACAACCTTCGGGGAACCTCACGCTACGGTAATGCCATTCGGACTAAAGCACGCTAGGTCTACCTACCAACGGGCAGCAACCGCCCTCTTCCACGATATGATCCACAAAGAGATCGAAGTGTACGTCGATGACATGATCATTCACTCAAAGGGATCGGATGGACAACACCTCGCGGACTGAGAAAATTCTTCAATCGCCTCAGAAAACACTCAATGAGGCTTAACCCCGCCAAATGCACATTTGGGGTTAGCCGAGGCAAGGTTTTGGGATACATGGTCACCGAGAGAGGCATCGAGGTTGATCCTCAAAAGATCAAGGCTATCATCGAAATGAGACCACCGCAAAGCTCGGACGAGAGGTGAAAAGCTTCATGGGTCGCCCGCAATATATCGCCCGCTCACAACCAATTGACCTCTATGTGCGAGCCAATCTTCAAACCGATGAAGAAGAACGCCGACACCGAATGGAACTCGGAATGCCAAGATGCCTTTGAGAAAATAAAAGCATACCTTGTTAGTCCTCCGATTCTCTGTCCTCCCCTCGAGGAAAAGCCACTTGCTATACCTAACGTGGACCGACACCGCGGTTGGAGCCATGCTCTGTCAAGAAAAGAAGGAGTCACGGGTCGAAACGCCATCTACTTCGTCGGTCGAAAGTTTCAAGGCGAACTCGGTTACTCGGCCCTCGAGAAAACCTGCGCAGCCTGGTATGGGTTGTCGGGAAACTACGGCACTACATGCGATCGCACACGATGCACACTTGGTTTCCAAAATGGACCCGGTCAAGTACCTCTTCGACAAACCATCTCTGTCAATGAGGCTCGCCAAATGGTCTTTCTTCCTAGCGGAATTTGACATCAAGTACGTAAACCAAAAGTCAATCAAGTGGACGGGCCATGGCCGAACAACCGGGCGATTTCCCAACCGAGCGAGGCTCGAGGCCCCGAACCACAATTTCCGTGACGAGGGAATCTTCGCAATCGAAGGCGAAAATCGATGGCAATCGTTCTTCGACGGAGCGGCCAACAAAAAGGGAAACGGCATCGGTATGCTCTTGGTGGATCCCGGGACGAGCACACCCCAATTGCTATAAAGCTCAATTTTGAGGTAACCAACAATGCCGCCGAATATGAAGCCTGCTTGACTTGGACTACAAGCCGCACTCGAGAGGAATGTCCAGAAACTCGAAGTTTATGGGGACTCAGCCTTGATCATCAACCAAGTCTCCAACAAGTGGAAAACCATAGACCCAGGCTTGCAAAAATACCATGCCTGCATGGAGGACCTCATCACACAATTCGAGGAAGTCACCTTCCACTACTTGCCAAGAGACCGAAACAGGTTTGCAGATGCCTTAGCCACCTTGGCTTCCCTTGTGGAAATCCCTGAAGGAAAAGCAATCAAACCCTTCAAAGTCGGACGGAAGGAAATTCACGCCTCTTTGTTGTGAGATCGAACCGTAACCTAAGCCCGTCAATGAGCCATGGTATAACCAGATCTTCCAATACCTCAAGCACGGGGAAACCACCTTCATGAACAAGGAAGATCCACACACAGAAGGGGTCAAAACCAAGAGCGTCATGGCCCTAAAACGCCTCGCCTCTCACTTCGTCATCCTTGGGGACATGCTATACAAGAAACGCTACCATGGGCCACTCCTACGCTGCATCAGCCAAGAAGAAGCAAACAAGTTCATGAACGAAGTCCACAATGGGGCTTGCGGTCCCCACATGAACGCCAGAGCCCTGATGCAAATCATTCTCGTGGATGGGCTACTCTTGGATCTCCATGGAGGCGGATTGCATCCACTTTGTCCGAAGCCGCGACAAGTGCCAACGGTTCTCCAACCTCAATCATCTACCTCCCTCACGATCTCTCTTGCATGACTACACCTTGGCCCTTTGCCACTTGGGGAATTGACGTCATCGGGAAAATCGCTCCGCCGGGCAGCAACGGTCACGAGTTCATCTTAGTAGCCATCGACTACTTCACCAAATGGGTCGAAGCCAAGTCCTACAAGGTACTCACCTCCAAGAAAGTCTCGCATTTCCTCAAGGAAAACATCATCTCGCCGATACGGCATCCCAAATGAGGTCATATCGAGACAATGGTTCACACTTCGAAGGGGAATTCGACGGGCTGGCGGCCGAATTCAAGATCACACGCCACAAATCTTCTCCCTACCGGCCACAAACAAACGGCGCCGTGGAAGCGGCAAACAAAACCCTCGAACGGATCATCCGAAAAATGACCACCCGAGGACGAGATTGGCCCGAGAAGCCGCACCTTGCACTCTGGGGCTACCGCACATCGGTCGAAATGGCCACGGGAGAAACCCCATTTGCCCCGACATACGGGATGGAAGCAGCCCTTCCCATCGAGCTAGAAATTCCCTCACTCCGAGTGCCGCTGAAAATGACATCAACGAAGTTGAATGGCTCCGAAGCCGACACGACGAATTGGCTCGCTAGACGAGCGACGACTAAAGGCCATGGAACACGTCCGAGCCTATCAAAGCAGATGGCTAGAGCTTTCGACAAGAAAGTCAAATCCCGAGACATCGTGGAAGGTGACCTCGTACTCAAAGAAAAGCCTCCCACTCGAACCAACCCACCGGGAAAATGGGAACCCACATGGATCGGCCCTTTCGTGGTTCAAAAGATCTTCTCCGAGGCGCCATGAAGCCGACGCACCTAGACGGCAATCCCTTCATGAATCCAAATAACGGAAGCAAACTTCGCAGATACTTCGCCTAAAGAAGAACAACTGTGCATCTCTTGGCACTCCATGTAGTGTCGAACTACGCAGACACAGGCCACTCTAGTCCGGGGAACGTAGGCAACCTTAATTGGTCCGGTCTAAAAATACACAAAAGTCAAAAGTTTGAATGTCAATCAAGACCTCCATCAAGCTACGCACTTTTCAAGAACACGCCCGAGCCACCTTGACCAAGTCAAACGACGGCGGCAACATCAAAGGACATCCGAGGGTCACTCAAGATCAAACGACCGACTCATGTTCGCTTCCAAGCCGGGGCTTGTCTTCGCCCTCACGCGCTTCAAAAAAAAAAAAAAAGAGAGCTCGAGCAAGGGCTCACAAAAAAAAAAAAAAATCGAGCAATCACAAAAAATTAAAAGAAGCTCTGCGTAAGCCGCAAAAGAGGTCAAGAGCCCGACGCCAACAAGAGGCAAGGAAGCTACGAAAAGACCGTCAAAACGACTTGTCAAGAGAGCATTCAACCTCTCACCAAGCACAAAGCCTAAGCAAAAGGGATTGCCGTCATGGCCTGCATCGCTTCAAGTCCGCAAATGCAATGTAAAAGTCCAAGGATCGGACGCCGACAAAGTGCACAACAAAAGCAAAGGCAAACAAGAGATCTTGCGTCTCGACAAAGCTTTAAAAGTAAATCACAAATCACTAATCGGTTACAACATTTCTTGATGAGTTCAAGCA
This sequence comes from Adenophora triphylla var. japonica, assembly GCA_022495995.1. NCBI lineage: Eukaryota > Viridiplantae > Streptophyta > Magnoliopsida > Asterales > Campanulaceae > Adenophora > Adenophora triphylla. The sequence continues at coordinate 89,344 of JAFEMH010002785.1, forward strand.
CGGTCTACTCTCAAGTTCACAACATGCTAAAAGACAAATTCTTTAATACATTTAACTAATAATGTGTTTGCAATGCAATGAATGGATACCTAGGAGGTCATTCCGCGCCGTCTGCGCTTGTCCCCTCGCCATTCTTTCCTTTCTTCCCTCGTCCCCGGCGAGTCTTCTTTCGCTCCACGTGAACCAACTTCGCGTCTCTCGCCCGAGATCGGGGGTCCTCCCCGTAGAGTCAAACAATCCAAGAGCTCTCGTGGCTTCATTCGCCCGTGCTTCGGCTCGGATCTCCTCCCCGCGAGTCCGCAAAGAGGACCTCTCCCCGTCGGCCGGTCAACTCTAGTCTCGTAGTCAAACAAAGTGTCTCCCGTCACATCCAAAGGGTCGGACTGTGCTTCGGCACTCCTAAGGCAATAGCTACTACGGCAACCGGTCCCATAATCGCTACACGCCTCGCTTCTCCAAGACCACTGGGACCGCCCAACACGCCGCTCATACCAGCCGTGCACCGAGTCGTCAATACGACGCTTCCCCGACGTCTAAGGAGTACCACAGAGGGAAAGCGGAATACTTCCATACCCTCGTAAAATACAAGAAGGCACCCGAAGCCGCCATACAAAGAGGAACTACTTCCGCGGAGCAAGGTCATCCCAGCCCCAACAAAGGCTCATGCTTCATCCCAAACCGCCGGAAACAAGCGACGGAATATAGAAGGAGGACCAAGACAAACTTGGAACTCGACAACGTAGGACCCTTCCCGCAAGATCCTCCTAGTCTCAATCCTCCAAAGGAACCCACCAGCGGATCCGATGCGTACTAAGCCGTGCCATCCATCTCTCCCAGCGGATCGATCCATATCCAACACAAGAGGTCGCCGAGCAAATGACCACGGGCTAAACGACGTCTGAGCCTCTGCATGGCCTCAGTCTCTCTCGCAGCCACAAGGTGAGCAAAGCGGGGCTTCCCCTCTCATGAAACGATCCCCGCCGCCGCACGGTCGATACCATGAAGAGTCTCCCCAAAGACCAACGGAACCCATTTCCCCCAAAGAACAAGACAACAACCACCGTCCTCACAGGGACCTTGCTCCAAACCGCCAAACACCGGCCAAAGCCATTCCCGCAAACATACACTACCCACAAACGCACTCTCGGCTCACGTGGCATGCACAAAATAAAAAATAATAATAGCAACCATTTCTAGGACAAATCCTTGAATCACAAAAATGACATTACATCTTAAAATAAAATGCTGTTTGCCGTGCAAATATGAGTGTTTTATTACAGGAATATCAAATGTCTGTTGCTAAAAAAAAAAAAGAGAAGATATGGAAAGAGGGAAAGCAAATGGACCCTAATCCGACTCTTCAGCATCATCATCATCATCCTCGCCGAGGTCCTCCAGAGAGAAGTCGGGCATCCCTGTGAACTCGCCCGTCACGTCCTCGTCATCAGAGTACCGAGCCCCGCCGAGGCCGCCACTCAAAGTAATTCGAAGGATCAAATCCGGCGAAAGGATCAAAGAAAGAAGGCTCGACGGACCTCGCCCGTGCATCCCGAGGAGGGAAGAACTGATAAAAGTGGCCGCCGCCTGGAGCTCCCGAAGACGTCCCGCATCCATGCTATGCCGCCTCGAAGGTCCCTCCCGCCGCGGCCCGGCTCGGACTCTAGGCGGAGGAACGTCTGCTAATGCCTCGAAGGCATAGGCTCGTACGCCGGCACGCGTCGCGAAGCCCGGCAAGATATCTTCGACTCCATCTTCTTCGCAAACGACCTCATCGCCACATAACGGCGAGTCAGCATATCATAGGCTCTCCCCGGGACTCCGCACAAGCAAGCAAACCAAGGAAACGCTCAAAGAATAGTTATACTCAACAACAAAAAGAGAAAATGCGTAAAAGATGCCAAGATGGAAAAGAGTCGCACACTCACCGATCTATCGGGATCCACTCGTATGCAAAGCAGAGCTCGCTCAGAACGGGCATGTACACCCTCCTCCTCGATCCGTCCCCGACATACGTGAAATCCGGCCCCGCATCGGAACCTCAGGGGAGCTCGGGCCGCCTCTCTCTCCTCGCGCACTGCGGCGTCCTCGCCTTCCTCCTCACGAAGGCCCCGTACTCCTCTCCATACAAAATGAACTCCTCGGCGCCCGCACCGCCAAGGTACCTCTCAAAATCGAGCACATCCATGTCCCGGAATCAAGCATCCCAAAGGGAGGGTCCCTCGGAGCCACGGGAAGCACACCAGGGGCCATCTTTGCCAGAAGACCCGCTCCCTGTGTACATAACATCGCAGTCAAGCCCCGCAAAGATCTTCCGTCGCGCTGTCACCTCGGGAGCCCCCTCAAACTCATCCCCCTCATACCGAGCCCACGGGAACAAAACAAACCCCTCCGGCTACCCCTCTCCCGTACGCTCCCGCACATCCCCGTAGGCGATGGTGAGCTTCCCCCTGCCGGTCCTCCTCTTCCTCGCCGTACGAGCCCGGCCAAAGATAACAGTGGTACGCGGCTACGGCCCCAGGATCTCTATCCCACGGGAAGCAACTGGAAAATCTCGTAGAACCACACACCGTGACAAAAAAAGAAGGCTCGAGTAAAAGAAAACGGAGAAACGACAAGTTGCTAAATCAAAAAAAAAACAAAGAATGAACTCATACCTCCAAAGCGAAGTCAAAACAGTGCCAATGAATCGCCACACCCGCTAAACCGGTCCAAAGAAAAATAGAGCTCGGCCAAGCCCGCCTCGCCCCAAGCAATATCACAGACCCTATCCAGATCAATCAAGCTCTCCAATAGAGCAAAGGGAGCCGCAGTCGCGTGGTTCGAGAACAAAGTCTCGGACAACGCATACCACAAAAAGGAGCGCGCCAGCTGCTCCGCCGTCACCTGGCCGGTACCCCCGACATAGGCCCCAATACTGGCCGTGATCCTCAGCTCCACATCACTATACAGCATCCCCAGGCCCCTGCGAGGACGAGGCTCAAAGCCCAGCAGCTCGGTCAACACAACATCGGAGATCATATCTCTCCACCGTACCGGCCCTCCTTTGAAGGAAAGCCCGGTAATTGCAGCAAAGTCGGTCGGCGTCACCGTCACCTCTCCCCAACTCAGATGGAAGGTGTGGGTGGTATCCCACCAATACTCGGAAAGGCCAAGGAAGACGCTCTTGTTCTTCCTCGTGTCAGAAACTCCGGCCGGGTTCTCACGAACACACCCGAGGCCGAAGCGTAGACCGGCCTCAGGGGACTCGGCCTACCATCCACGGAAATATCGGGCATCCGCTGCCACGGCTCAACAACGGCCTCGAGCGATCCCCAGAGTCTTCATCCTCTTGGCCTTCCCGGCCATAAGCCCCGCATCCTGCGAGGTAAACACAGCCAGGTACGTCAATCACAGTACTTAATATAAAACAAAAGGCACAAAAGTCCGTCCCAACACGGAAAGCCATGAAAATAACCCGTCACAAAACACGGCACACATTGCACATATTTTTCACAAATAACCCGTCACAAAACACGGCACATATTGCACATAATTTTCACATACATTATACATATAATTTTTCCCATGCAGTCCGTCACAAAACACGGCACACACTGTACACATTTTCTCAAAAAGAGGGATTAAGCCCTACACGACACATTTTCAAAAAAAAAAGTCCGTCCCAACACGGCAAAGGCACATATAACCCGTCACAAAAACACGGCACATATTGCACATATTTTCCCCACAAAGTCCGTCACCCAAAAACATGGCACAACGGCACGACACATATGCATAACACATTTTTCAAAAAATCCGTCCCTACACGGCACACACTTTCAGACAAAACCCGTCACAAAACACGGCACATGTCACATTTTTTTCACAAAAATTGTCACTACACGACAAACTTTTCTCATAATGTACATACATAAATAGCATACGGTACAAAATACCAAAGCATGCATTTCACTAGAGAGGCACTTTATTTTCACAAATAAAAGCTAATCTACACATTTCTGCACAAAATACACATACCCACAATTTTTACATGTCTATTTTCAACAATTCATCAAGAATTTCACAAAAGGCATAAAAAAAAAATAACAAAAAAAAAAAATTTTCAAAAATGCGAAAAACTAAAACCTAGTTCTAGCATTCAAAAATTGACGAGGTGGAATCAAAAGCGGAACGGTTCTTACCTCCCGACGTTCATAGAACGACGATTGTGCACCTCCGGATTCGGATACAAGACATCCGGGTTCTTCGAAGATGGAACAAACGAGATCCAATTTCTTTGAAGCTCCATCCGTTGCTCGACCACCTCTTGACTGCGTTGACGACGACTCCTTCGAGATCCTTCCGCCATGGCAAGCAATTCAAGCAAAGAATGGAGGATTTTGGGTAAAAATGGAGGTTTTCTCTCTTTCTCTCTCTCGGATGCACGAACTGGAGAAGAAGAAGTGAAGGGGGCCTCGGTTTTTTAACCCGGTCAAAACACAGGAGCTGTAAAAAGCCAAAGTGGTCGTACGGACCTCTTGCAGCGGCAGTTGGTCCGTACGAGACCTCTTTGCAAGGGGTGGCCAAATTACTCACCGCCCTTATAATCTTTGCCCCAGGCCGTCCTAAGGCCTTTTCGGCAAATCCGAGTGCGAGAATGGTCCCTAACCCTTCAATTGATCCACCGGCCGATCAATGGCCCGAACCTCGCCCCACTCCAGCGGCAATTCAAGAACCGGCCGTCAATGTAAGGCCGGACCTCGCCCACGGCAATTCGTAAGGCCGTTCGCCTCGCTCCAACGGCAACGCAAGCAGCGGCCGGCCGTCAACGTAAGCCCGACCTCTCCAACGACAGCCTTGGCAAGACCGGCCGTCAGCGTAGCCCGGACCTCGCCCACTCAACGGCGGCGCAACGGCCGGTCGGCGCAAGACCGGTCCTCGCCCACTTCAACGGCAATTCAATAGCCGGCGGTCGGCGTAAGACCGGTCCTCGCCAGCTCCAACGGCGGCAATTGACCGGCCGTCCGGCGTAGGCCCGGTCCTCGCCCACTCCAACGGCAATTCAACCACCGGCCGTCGGCGTAAGACCGGTCTCGCCCGCTCAGCGGCAATTCAACCACCGGCCGTCGGCGTAAGGCGGTCTCGCCACTGCCCACTGCCCACTCAACGGCAATTCAACCACCGGCCGCGTCGGCGTAAGACCGGTCCTTGCCCACTCCAACGGCAATTGAACCACGGCCGTCGGTGGAGACCGGTCTCGCCACTCAGCGGCAATTGATCCCGGCGTCGGTGTAAGACCGGTCCTCGCCCGGCTCAACGACAATTTAAGAAGGAGCAACCTCGGCACGAATGCTCCCGAGGCGTGAGACGCCTCCAAACGCTCAACGACAACTCGGCACTTGGCCCTCAAGAGGTCCGAAGTCATCTTCCCAACAGAAAAGGGCCCCTACAAGGTCAATGCATCCCCAAAGACAATTGGCACCGGCGATCGGTGTAAGCCCGAACCTAGCCCAGCTTCAACGGCAACGCAAGCACCGGCCATCAAAGTAAGCCCGAGCTCCTCCCCAACAAGTCGAGGGAAGTCATACAAGGCGCATATCCCCGACACACCGACCATCATCCTTGCCCACACAACGGCAAAACAAGCACAAGAAGGAGCTGACACCTCAGAGCACGAGTCCCAAGGCACGAAGCGCCTCCGCCAAGCCAAATGGTGAAGCGATCACTGGCCTTGCCCACTTCAACGGCAACGGCATGGCACCTGGGCGGTCATCGTAAGTCCAAACTTCTACTCCAAACATGCAAAAACACAAGGCATCTACGCCTCTCGCAATCAAAGCATAAGGCGGCCATGCCTCCTGGCTAACGGCTAGAAGACGATTCAAAGTCCTCGCGCATAACATCAAGCTAACGGCTAGAAGACGATTCAAAGTCCTCGCGCGTAACATCAAGCTAACGGCTAGAAGACGATTCAAAGTCCTCGCGCATAACATCAATCGCGGCTGAAGCGATTCAAAGTCCTCGCGCATGCGCTAACATCAACCTAGCTAGAAGACGATTCAAAGTCCTCCCGCGTGGCACCAAAACCGCCGCCGGAAGACGATTCAGAGTCCTCACGCGTGGCGCAACCACATTCGAAGACGATTCAAGTCCTCATGCTATCCCCGGCCAGGAAGGCTTTAAACCGCTCGGTAAAGGCCCCCACTCGGTCCCAAGACCGTATAAACCTCCCAAATCACTATCTCCGGCCCGGAAGGCCTTAAACCACCCGATTAGGAAAATCGTAAAATTTCCACCCCGAGGACACCACCACGTCCTCACAATTGACCTCGGCGGTCACCACATCTTAGGACACCGCCCGTCCTTACCCGCGACCTCGGCGGTCACACGATATCTCGGGGCACCACCACGCGCCGCGCCTGCGATTTCACGACCTCGGAACTACGACCGTGCTTGATTCCCGCCGGGATACGGCAGGAATCCTATCACGGGGTCCGGCCATCGACCTGTGCGGTCACCCAGACACCACCACATCCTTACCACGACCTCGGCGGTCACACGACACTTCGGGGGCACCACCGCGCCCGCATTCACAAAACACTCACCCTACACCCGAACTACGACCGAGGCTTGATTCCCGCCGGGGGATACGTAGGAATCCTATCACGGGGTCCGGCTAACCGGCCTAAACGGTCACACAATAGGACACCACCACGTCCTCACATTGACCTCCCGGTCACTTTATCTCCCGACACGCGATCAGTTAGGACCACTTATCTTATCGGCGACCCAGCTTCTTTCATTAAGTGACGTCGTCGAGGGGCTTCGTAAGTGCTGATCTGGATCACACACTTTGAACACACGGGAAGCACCGCAGACTCATCAACGCGATCTCGGCGACTCACTCAAAACCCTCTCTAAACCCTCAGCCAAACCAAGGGAGGAGCCTTTCTGCAGGATAAAAAGGGATAAAAGGACCTTTTGGGAATTTTCGGGGAAATTGGAAAAGCAATAATGGTCCGTACGGACCTCTTTGCTTTAATAATTACTGAATCCTCTTAAAGTCCACAATATTCCCTCAAATCCCGGGAAAAATGATTACCCTCCTGCAGAGTTGGTCCGTACGGACCTCTTTGCATGTCAAGATGGTCCGTACGGACCTTATTGCATAGGGGACATCATGATTTCAGAATATTCACCATCATCACATATTCCCTCAAATCGAGGAAAACCAAAAAACTGGATTACCAGGGAGGTCCGTACGGACCTCTTTGCACCTAATCTGGCACTATAAATAGAGGGCTCCCCCTCCTCATTTTCACACACCTCCCACTTCTCTCTTCCTCCCTAGGCCTTCTGGCTTCCCCTCTAAGTCCTTCCGAGGCATTCCCGGCCCCTTTCGGATCCTTCCGAGGCCTTCCGAGCCCCTCGTGGTGCTCTGAAGCCTCTCCGAGCGCTCCCGAGACGGCTCCGCGTTGCCCGAGGCACTCTCGAGGTACTCACGAGTCCTCTCGTGGTATTCCGAGGCCTTGCACGGTCTTTCCACGGTGTCCGGCTCTTTCCGAGTCAAACCGAAGCGATTCCAAACCACGCCGAAACTCTGCCGAGTGACTCCTGCCACCACAACGCACGCCGAACCTCGCCCGAGTGATCCCGACGATCCCCACGCATGCCGAACCTGCGCCCGAACGCAGCTGCAACATCAACTCACGCCGAAACTCTGTCCGCGTACAACCGGCATCTCCCGAAGCAATCCCGATCCGTGCAGGAATGCTACTCCGACCTCAAACACTATTCCCGGCTGGAAGACAGGACACAAACCAACATTGGTAAGGCTTCCTTCCATTACTATTTCAATACATTTCCATACATAGCATACAATGTAGACATCCGATACAGCATGCATTTTTAAAAGCACACACACACACAACATTTAAAGGATATTAGGGGTATCCGAAAGACTCGTTTTACGAGGCGACTCGGGTGAGCTCTAATATTCTAATATTCTCTTTCTGAGGAGTCATCTGACCTCCGAACTCAAAATCTCATCACACAAAAAACAGTTTAAAATTATCTTTAAACTGATGCCCTTTTTCAATGTTTTGGGATTAATAAAAACGGTGTGGCGACTCTACAAAATGCGAAAAAAAAACGGCGAGACACCGCTCCAACGCGAAAGATGCCAGATGCCGGGGCGCGATGCCTCTCGGATCCGGGTAATTTCAGCTGTGTAATTTCATCAGTTGCTAGAGACAGTTTTTTTAATATTTTCAAATTTAAGAATCATTATTTTTGCTTTCTTGAACATCTCTTCATGTTCCATGGGAGAGACCTCTTCCACCACCTTTTTCAAATTTTTCTTAGTTGGAATTATTTTTTAAGGTGTTGCATTTTTGGACGAAAAAATGGGACGTGAGTAAGAACTATTCTCAATTTTAATACTAGGAGTGAGTTTCACGTCAGCATCCTCTCTAGTTTTGGTTCTCATTGGAACAACCTCTTCTCCATCCATTTCAAGCGACTCGACTGACTCAGTATCTGAATCATCAGAAGCGTCTGCAACAAGGCAGAGATTAACCTTTTCGGTTTCATCCTCGCTTCCTTCATCAGAATCTATTTCAATCCAAGTTGCTATCTCTTTTGAGTTCTCTTCCTCTTCAGCAACCATTCCCTTGCGATGAGAAAATTTTGCAAGAGAGATTTTCTTTTTCATATATTCAAATCTGGGCTTAGGACACTCAGAAGCAAAGTGACAGGCTTCCTACAGTTGTAGCAAACTATGTCATCCTTTTTCTTTATATCAGCAGCCTTGGAAAAAGTTGCTGGAGGTTTGCCTTTTAAAAATGGTTTTGAAGATTTTCGAAATTTTTGAAATATTTTTACAAACATGGCAAATTCATCATCATCCATATCGATGAGTGATGAGGTTGAAATGGAGGAATCTGAGGTTTGCTTTGATGTGGAAGGTTTCTCCTCATGTTCCATGACAGACATAGAAAGTGCCTTGCCTTTTCCTTCGACCTCTTCAATGTGGTCTAACTTAAGTTCATGGACTTTTAGATTTGCATACAAGTTACTTAAGGTCCAAGTATTTAAATCTTTTGAATCCTCTAGAGATGTAGCTTTATTAACCCATCTTGAACCTAAGGCAGCAAGGAATGTCATATTGATTTCCTTGTTGGTTAAAATTTTACCAAGAGAAAGACAAGAATTTACTACCTCAACGTTACGATCGTAAGTTTGACGCAAGGTTTCATTTGATTTTATGTTGAATTTGTTGTAAGTTCTTTCAACAACAAATTTCTTATTTTCCTTGCAAAGATCGTCTCCTTCAAGGTAGCTCTCAATAGCATCCCACATCTGCTTTGCAGTTTTACATTTCATCACTTTTTGAAGAGTTGAAATTGGCAAGGTTCCAGAAATGATATGTCTTGCTTTGCTGTCCAAAGCAACTAATCTCTTTTCTTTATCGGTCCACTCAACTTTCAGCTTTTTGACCTATGGAGTTTCAGTGTTGGTGGCTGGATTTATGTTGGCCTTCATGGGAACGAAAAGGGCCATTGATTACGCAGTCCACCAGCATCTCATCTATTGTTTTCAAATGAATTATCATTTGGGTCTTCCAGATGTCAAAATAGTCTTCATCTAGTAAGGGAATGTGTGAGTAGTTAACCGTTGTCATAGTTTTTAGGTTTGCCATTATGAATCGACACACAAGCTGTTAAGCTTGAAAAACAGAAATTTTATAAATGTGTTTTGCTCTGATACCACTTGTTGGTCCCAAAGGTGGCAACAAGGGTGAAAAACAGCTAGAGGGGGGTGAATAGTTGTTATAAATTTTTTGACCCCCTTTTGAAAACTGAACCTCTTGCTTATAAAACCGCCTTACAGTGTATCAAAACCGCAAGTAGGGTTTGCAAAATGCACATCGAAATTTCTTTAAGTTTAAGATAGTGCGGTTTTAATCAGAGTGCAATTTTTTAGTGCGATTTAAAAAACAGTACTTTGAGGTTTTGACAAGGATTAACTCTAAACACAATTCACAAATCTGGAATGCCCATATAAGATCAAACAGATAAAGACAAATTAGTTTGAGTGAAGAACAATAAAGAAATATGCAGAAATTAAAGAACACAATATTTGGATTTGTTCAATCATAAATGATCTACGTCCACTACCAAGATGGTTAGTTTTGGATTTTCTAAATGCTAGATTTGTATTAGATTATGAGAGAGATTACAAGGTTACAAGTAACAAACTCAAATATAAAATCTTATCAATGAAAGCAAATCCTAGACTATAATCGGTGTTTCTCAAATGATATAATCTATGTGATTAATCAAGTGAGGTGTATGTGTGATAAACAAGATTCAAGGCTCTTTAAATATGTATGATATAGAGCTCAAGAAATTTTGGGTATTACAAGGCTTGAATTTCTGGGCTGGAGATTTGTTCTTGAAGGATGAAGGTTGAAGATGAAGATTCAAAGGAATTGGAAATTTTGGGAAATAATCTTCAAAGCTTCAAAAGACTCTTTTCTCATTTTTCTCAAGCAATCTTCAAATGATAAAGAATGGGTTATTTATACCCAAGTACAAAAAAGTAGCCGTTATGGTACAGCTGTGCAAGTACAGTGCTGGTGCTGTCTGATTGGTCCACGTGTCCACTTTTGTCCTTTTGTTAAGAAGTTGCAGATAAGGCTGATCAGACCTCAGCTGACTTTAAGGAATGAAGGACATCTGTCAACTTTTCAAAATCCTTCTAGAATATGACAGTTAGTCACGTGTAGGGGTGTAAACAAATCGAATCGAATATCATCGTATTCGATTTGTATTCGTGAAAATATTCGAATATTCGTATTCGTATTCGTTTGTATTCGAATATAAAAATTGATTCGTATTCGATTCGTATTAATATATATATATATATATATATATATATATATATATATATATATATATATATATATATATATATATATATATATATATATATATATATATATATATATATATATATATATATATATATATATATATATATTATTCGAATAATATTCGCGAATACTCGAATCTAATATCGTGAGATATTATTCGAATTCGAATACTTTTCGAATCAAAATAAAAATTTGAATTCTAATTTGAAATTTTTGAATACGAATACCGTATATCGAATTCGAATACCGAATCGAATCAAAAAGATTCGATTCGGGTACAACCCTAGTCACGTAATATGATTTTGCGGTTGACTTAATTTTGCTGACGTGGATCCCAACAGTAAAAAATTGTCCAAATCTTCAAGTCTTCAATCATTGAATGTAGTTGGCGAAGTGCGGTTTAAGGCGTGCGGTTTCACCAAATGGGTTTCTCTTGCGGTCTTCAAAGTGCGGTTTCAAGATAAGAACCACACAAGCGGTTTGCATTGTGCGGTTTCATAGATGCGGTCTGCACTTGAACTGCGGTTTTGCATGTCTTCAAAACCTCTTGACTTGAAACCTCTTATCCAATGAAATTTGTGCCAGTCTTCAAGCCTAAATAAACATATTCTATAAAATGGACTTGTACTAAAAAATTAAAATCTAAGCTTCATTACATATGGGCCTAAAGTCCAGAAAATAGAGATGAGGTCATGGTATCATTCAAATTAAAGCTAAGCAAAGGAGGGTTAAAGTATGCATACCCAACAAGTATACTTTAGAAAAATAATTACCTTTGAAAAGGTTATCCCAAGAAAATTGTTAGTCAAATATATGTATAGCTTAAAAATTGCTTAATCCCAATCATTAAAGCATTAGTGAGGACCCCTAATTTTACTAGACTACTTAGAATTTTCTATGTACCCTTATGATCCCATTAGTGCTAGTACCTGTGTTTTTATACTTGTATTTTTTCAAAGATTATTGAATACTTGAAGACCTTGTGTTTTTTCCATGAATATATTGGTTAACTTGTTCATCAAGCCAAATACCTCAACCGGTTGACTACCATAACCGATCATGAGCCCATATGTTCAAACTTTTCAACTGTTTAGTCACTTAACCGGTTATACTCATCAGTTACTAAATGCTGCAGTTGGTCAAGATTCCCAAACAAGTTTCCATCAGTTGACCTAGCATTAATTGCTCTTACCTACTTAGGTAAAGTTGGTAGAACAGTTGCTATGAATACCTTGCTGCCGCCTTGTCAGTAACTAATTCAAGGAATGTTCAATTTACCAATACTCACAACAACTTTTTTGCCGAGTGGAAAATTCAAATATGGTTGTACTTCAAATCTCAAGCATTCAATGCAGAAGATATTCTCATTTAATGCTTGTCAGACCAAGTCTTCCCTTCAACCCCTTCAAATACAACAACTCCATTATTTGAAGACACTATAAATACATTCCTTAGAGCATTGAAGAGGGTTGGTGCATTGTATACTTTGAGAGTGAAATTGTCAAGAACTGCAAGTGCTCAATAATTGAAGTTCAAGACAATCAGTCCTTATATTCACTAGATCATTTATTAGGACAACTATTGTGCACACTCAATCAATTCCTGTAAGTATTCCCCAATAAGACTATGCCTGTAACACATTGATTGATCACACTACACACCCAAGAGAAATCAGTTCAACTTGTGAACACATTTCTTGAAAACACTTGGTCAAACTTGTATCACGATCCATTAGTGATCACTTTCCTTTAGGCAGCTTTAAATTTTAAAGCTTTCAACTTGGAATATACTAGTGACATTAATAGTGCACCTTTTCACAAATCCAAGTTTTGACCAAACTTGGTAGAGGACGTACCAGTTATTTAACACTGTGAACCTCTCCAAACAATTGTGTCCCTTTGTTTTTTGCTCATTTTATCTTGTCTTGTAACCGGTTGAACTCTATCACCGGTTACAACCCTTTGAATCCTTAACTTTTTTGTTTGTCTTTCTTATTGGAATATAACTTGCATGATACTTTAACTTACATTAGAAACTCCTTTTACTTAAACCGATTATTTGTTTGAGTAAACCAGTAATATTTAATTCGCTGCGTAACTGGTTAATATCGGTTTAGTTTCAGATAAATTACTTGGCTATTTTGAAAGAGTTTTTAAAAGAAGTTTAATCAGGCTATTCACTCCCTCTAGCCTATTTTCCTAACAATTTGGTCTAACAAAAACAATGAAATATTCATATTAAGTATGGAAACGTAGGCCTACGTACACTTGTAAATGTGGGAGTGTTTTACAAAGTAGCAAGTCCAAATATCAAAGAAATTGAAATTGGTTACTAAATGGTGGATTATGTTTCAAAAGTTTTATATGTTTATAACATGTGTATATATTAATTGGTTAGTTATGTGTGATTCAATAAGTTTGAATATATATATAAAAATCAAAGGAAAACAAAGTCAATGGAATCAAGTATTGATGTCAAATTCATGAAAATGAAGAAATGATACTTTGGATGAAATAGATCAAAGTGTTTAAACGGTTCAAGAAATGGAACCTCGAGAAAGTGTGCTAGTTTGTAAAGTCATTGTATGACTTGAGACAATTACAAATATAAGGACATCAAAAGTTTGATTGTGTGGATTTAAACAAGAGTGACTACATTACTTTGTTAATTAAATCCAAAAATGATATGTTAAGCTAAGAAAAATTCTAGTAAATTTGATCCGTTGATTCAAATTCAAGGAAAACTAATTGACTCGTTGTTAAACAAGTCATTAGGTGGATATTCTTGATAAATTTTGAAATTATCAATATGAAATAACTAGAATTAAAATGAATTTGAGTTAACACTTATCAAATGGATAAAGCTTGTGCTAACAAGATGGTATATTGCTAAAGTCAATTTATAATTAAAAAGACATATAGCAATGTGTGTAATGGTAGTCTAGACATATATGTCTAAGACATAATACCATTAAACAACTACTCTCAACTGAATTGACTATGTGAAGTCAAATAATAATCGGATCCGTTAACCAAATGGTTAGACCGAGAGTTAGTTGTAAATTTGAAAGGAATGTGACATTAGCCTCTTAGAAGTTAAACACAGCGGAAAACCCAACCTAGTTGACCGGAGATCCTAAGATCTAGGTTTTCAAATGAACAACCTAACTGTTAAAAGACATGTAGTGTCACTGTAGGGGTCAACCCCAAGTCCATTCCTAAAGTGACATCCCGTATGGAAAGGTTAAGCTTATAGCTTTTAATGATTCTTGCGCTTCAAAATTGCTAAGCAGGGTAATCCGGGTTACTTTTAAGAATCATATATGTAAGAGAGAAGTAGGGGCCGATTCGAGGAGAATTGTGTGAGGCTCAATTCTCAGACCCTCTCACAGAACTAGGCATTATGTTCAGGGCCACTAATGAACATAACTATGAGAATTGAACTATGTTAGCATGATACTTGTGTCAAGTATATGATCGGCTACACAAAAAGCATACCGGTTCAAGGAAATCGTGTCTACCGACTTGCGAATAGAGTAAATATGCTTGTACGATCGAAGGTTCAAAGGGCAAACCCTTACATATCTTATGCAAGTTTTTGTCTGCCGGACTTTATCACCAACTTTTCTCGAGTCAATTTCTATTCGTGTGGGAGATTGTTGAAAAAATTGTGCATTAATGTGAATGAGAAATTGATTTTCTCTAGTTATAGTGTGGAATCCAAGGTGTTACCTTTGGGTTTTTTGATAATTAACCAAAAATTGAATTCCTTTTTAAGAAATTATGGGGCTTTTATGTTTGGGTTGTTACAAGAACAAATATGAGTTAATTCTCATATTACTCTTTTATTCATGTATTGATTTCTCTAATTAAGTTAGAGAATATGTAACAACACAAATCTTAATGTTGAAGTTAATTATACATGGTTAATGTCAATTAATTATAAGTTTCCTACATATTCTTCATATATTAGGTGTTATCCTTTTTTTTTTGATACCCAGGTTCCCAGCTTCGCCGGACTAAGTCCTGGATTCTCTAGAGCCTAGGATTCTCTTGTCTAAAATTTTCTTTTCATCTATTTCTTTGAAGTTCTAGTTGGTGATTTAGTTCAAGCATACATTCAATTCGCCAGGAGGCTCAAGTGCGGAGTTGCACTCGGTTCGTCCGTTCTATCCTGGGAGAATAACGCCCGTGGAAGCCTCGAGCACTCTTAGAGAGGGGGGACAAATTAGTATTAAGGAACGTGTATAACACGACTCAGACACAAGTGAATCAAAATGACTTTCATATGGTTTTATCTATTCATTTTCTATTTTGTATTGTAAAGTGTATACCAATTTTATTGTAATCCTTTCATATTGTGCTCATTATTTAACATTTTGTCCAACATCCTCAAACTCTGTGGTCACCACCATCACCATTGCATTACTACCACCACTACCCAATGCAACCATCTCTGTCACTACCACCATCTCCACCACCCCGCTACTACAATAATCATCGTCACCTCCCATGTTATTGCAGCCAACCTCCAAAACTACTATCGCCACTACTATCACCGCCGCCACCATTACATATGTTAGTATCACCTAACACCCCACTATAACCACAACCCACCACCATGTCATCTTTATAAACATTACCTATCATCAACACTATTACCTCCAACAACTTCTAAAACCTCTTTCGGTATCGATCCCACATATCCACCGTCAATGCTACATGTAGTAGTATGCTAGTGAAGGTGGAGGTGGTGAGTGGTGGTGGTTGTGGACGTAATAGTGGTGCTGGTGGAATAGTATTTGTAGTGACGACAGTGATAGCAATAATTGGTGGTGGTGGAGGTTGTGGATGGGGGTTTTGATGGTGCTGACAGTTGTAGTAGTGGTGCTACTAGTGGTAATGGGGCGGTGGTGGCAGTGGTATAGAGGTTGAGAATGGAGTGGTTGTGTTACCTTTATTAATAAATTTGGAAGGTAAGTTTGAACAATTTTTAAAAAATCCATTAGAATCTAATTAACAAAATTATTTTTTTGGGGCCATCGTGAAAACTTAAAATTAATATAAGAGTGTTTGTGTTAATAAAAATGCAGAAAACTTAAGAGAGTTGTTATACAAACTCGTAAAATTGTTGAGTAAGTCCGTAACGATAAACTCACCCCAAAATAATTACACTCAACATAATATATACCCCCACTTGTCCCAATTTATCATTTTGAACCTTAAACCACACACCCCACACACATCTACCTCCAATTTTTTTTCGATAACTAAAACCAAAGAAAAACAAAGGGGAAAAGGTGTTAAATACAGTGGAAGAATAAAAAATTGAACTTATAGTTTGCTTTCCTTTATTTTAGTGTGATTGAAGATCTAAATACTAGTCTCCAAAGAAATGATCTAGTGGTAAAGCCAAGCCTCACTACGATGAAACATCGTAAAAAAAGATCTAAATACTAAAAGTTGCAAAGTTGAGCTCCCACGTTAAAGAGAAAGAGGATTTGAACTTACTGGAATTGGTTATTATAGTTTGGCAGTGAATTTTCTTGAAGAGAGAAAAATAGTAGTTTTGATTTTCTTACACACACAAACAAACAAACACAGAGTGGATCAGTCAATGATGGCAATGTATGTTTTTGACTTAGAAGAGATGAGGAAGTGAAGATCGAGAGCTGAAAATGGAGTCAATAAAATTCGATCACCACCGGTCGAGAAAAGTTGAAGAATTCGGTCGGGTGTGTCTGATTTTTCAATAAAATTTCGATTACACACGGTTGAAAAAATTTGTAATTTTTGACCCGATTTGACTGATATTTTTATAAGATTTCTATCGCACCTAGCTGAAAAAATTGCAAAATTCGGATGAGCAATGCCGAATGAGGAGAAATTGAGCGACAAATGAGGAATTGAAGTGGATCTTGAGGCAGTGATGGGAGGTGGGAAGAAGATGAAGTTGGTACGGGTGTACAAGGGTTAATTCCGTCATTTTTTTGGAAGGCTATTTGAAATAACTTACATACGGATTTAGTCAGCAATTTTACGGGTTTATATGACAACTCTCAAAACTTAAAAAGAAGTGAAAAGTTAAAGAGAATTGTTATTCACCCCCGCATAATGACTAAATTCCCCCGCAATACTAAGTCCACTACAAAAATTAAACACTCAACATCAAACACACCACCAATATTTTTATTTTACCCTTTTAAACCATTAAATAAACACCCATCTAAATTAAAAAAACATACTCAAATATTCATTCAACGCTTAAGAAAAAGAAAAGAACGATATGAACGAAGAGAGAGAGAGAGAGAGAGAGAGAGAGAAGAACGCAAAAAGAGAGAGAGAAGATTTAAAATAACAATCAATTATCTTACATTGCATAATGTTAAGAAAAAGGTGCGTGAATAATTTCAAAATATTCGGTCGACAATGATTGAACAATTGCACAATGTTCGGTCAGTGCTGTATGAACAACCATTATATGTTCGATAGTCTTTGGCTGGATAATGTTAATATATTCGGTCAACAGTTACCAAATATTACAAATACGTTTTGCCATTACCAACCACACCGTAGTTACGAGGATTTGATAAAAATCTCAAAAAAAAAATCGTAAAAATGGTTATAGTGTTCAAAATACTTATATTTACGTCTAGGTGTTCTTTTATTCATTCTTGATATTTCAACACAATATAGTAAACTTGAAAAAAGAATTTTGTAAGTTTGATAGGAGGAAGAGAGAGCTTTTTTTATGTTAGAGGTAGGAGAGAAGGTAAGAAATGTATGTTTATAGGGTTTAAGGAGGTGAAAATTTAACGGGGAAGATGAAAATTTAATAGGTAGATGGAAAAAGGGATTTAGTGTTGCGGGTGTATTTAGTAGATGTTGGAATATTGGGTGAATATTAGGGTGAATGGTAAAGTCAACCAAGAGTCTAAAATCCAAAAGACACGACAGTTCAAATTCTATGAACTGCTCGGCCGAGCAAGGCATAAGCCTCGACCGAGCATGACTGTCCAGAAACATGACTCTTCTGTTAACCTCTGCTCGGGCGAGGCACTAAAGTGCTCGGCCAAGCAACCAGCCTGTGCTCGGGCGAGGCACCAATAGTGCTCGGCCAAGCAGTTGCTGTTTGGTCAGATTGATGTCCGAACAGGTGTTGGCTTGGAGGGTGTGACTTTTGTGAAACAATCCCAACTGACTCAACCTACCCTATATATAGACCCCTTATTGCTTCATTCAGTCATCAAGTGATAAAACCAAGTTGTTATCAAGTCAAACACAAGAATCCAATTCTCTATCTCCCTCATTCAAAGTGATTTAATTCATTCAAGGAGTTCGTTCATCATTCTTTCTTCAAAGTTTGAAGACTAAGAGCAAGTTTGATTTTGGTTCGCCCGTCAAGGTTAGTTAAAGTGCACACTAACTCTTGGTAAAAATCGTTGTATCTTGGGAGACATTCGCCAATTGATCCATTTGCACAATTACGAAGGCGAAATATTGTCTTAAGAAGATTTACTTCGGCATACCTCGCTTTAATCTCCTTCGTGTGATTTTCGTATTGAAGATTTATAAAACATATACAAACAACAATCTTAAGACAATATTTTCAGGTATTTGTTTTGATTTTTATCTTCTCTACTTCATCTCTTTCTTATTGGATTTTCTGTTTTCGTCAAGAAAATGGCTAATGGAAATGACTCCGTTAGTAGTGAGACTATTGCAACCAATACAAATGCAATAGCGAGTACTTCAAGTGCTAATCAACTTATGATGCCACCGGCCTCGCAGTATGAGAAACCGGAAAAGTTCAATGGGGCTGATTTCAAATGTTGGCAACAGAAAATATTGTTCTATCTCACAACGCTTGGACTAGTAAAGTTCTTACGTGAAGAATGTCCCGTAGCGGCGGAAGGTGTAGTAGATAAGGCTGCACAAATGGCTATTGATGCATGGAAACATGCTGATTATCTATGCCGGAACTACATCTTGAATGGACTAGACAACACATTGTATAATGTGTATTACTCCATTCAAACTGCAAAAGGACTTTGGGACTCTCTCGATAAGAAATATAAAACCGAAGATGCTGGAACAAAGAAGATCTTTGTTGCAAAGTTTTTGGATTTTAAAATGAATGATTCTAAAACTGTAATGAATCAGGTCAAAGAGATGCAAGTCCTATTGCATAACCTTGAAGCCGAAGGCATGCAATTGAGTGAGTCCTTCCAAATTGCATGTATGATTGAGAAGTTGCCTCCTTCATGGAGAGATTTCAAAAACTATCTCAAGCACAAGCGCATGGAGATGTAAATGGAAGACTTGCTTGTTTGTCTTCGCATCGAAGAAGACAATCGAAGTGCAGAAAAGAGAGTCAATGCTCGAAACATGGAAGCGAAGGCTAACATGGTGGAAGAATCCCGACCCAAGAACAACAAAAGTAAGCATGATGACTCTTCTAAGTAGAAGTTAAGTAGTGACAACAACAAATGCTTCAAGTTCAAATGGGACTGCTACAATTGTGGAAAAAGCGGTCACCGGGAAAAGGATTGTAGAAGCAAGAAGAAGAAGCCTCCCTAAGCAAACATGACTGAAATAGATACTCTATCTATAGGTTTCTCTGAAGTAAGTCTGTCTGCTATTGTATGTGAAGCCAACTTGGTATCAAATGCCAAGGATTGGTGGGTGGACACCGGAGCCACTCGTCACATATGTGCCGACAAAAGCTTGTTCGCAGAATACAAGAAGATGGAACGTGAAGACTTTCTCTATATGGGAAATTCTGCAACTTCCAAGATTGAAGGCATTGGGAAGGTGATCTTGAAGTTCACATCGGGAAAGGAGCTTACTCTCAACGATGTGATGCATGTACCCGACATAAGAAAGAATTTAATTTCTGGCTCATTACTTAGTAAGAAGGGCTTCAAAATTGTATTTGAATCTGATAAGTTTGTACTTACTAAGGGAGGAATGTATGTTGGAAAGGGATACTTGCTAGATGGCCTATTTAAGGCAAATGTTGTTGTAGTGGACAAGAAGTCCACATATTTGTACCCTCAAGTTATGAATAAAATTGACAATTCTATTTACTTGTGCGAGTCTTCTAATTTATGGCATGGTCATTTAGGACATGTGAATCGTGCTTCTTTGAGAAAGCTTGTTGGTTTAGGACTTATTCCAAATTTTGATTCAATGAACGGTCACAAATGCGAAGTTTGTGTTGAAGCAAAGTTTTCAAAGAAACCTTTTAAACCAATTGAAAGAACTAGCCAACTTTTGGGATTAATCCATAGCGATTTAAAGTTTGCGGTAAGAAATACTTTATTACTTTCATTGACGATCGAAGTAGATATTGTTATGTCTATTTGCTAAGTAGTAAAGATGAAGCAATGGATGCTTTCATCACTTACAAAACTGAAGTTGAAAATCAACTTGAAAAGTCAATTAAAGTATTAAGGTCCGATAGGGGTGGTGAATATGAATCAACGGAATCTAGTAACCTATGTTCCAAATTCGGTATCATTCATCAAACAACTGCACCCTATACTCCGCAGCAAAATCGTATTGCTAAGAGGAAAAATAGAACTATAAGAGATATGGTTAACTGTATGCTTGGAATTTTGGGTTTACCACAAAACTTGTGGGGGGAAGCGGTGTTATCCGCTAACTTTGTGTTGAATAGGATTCCACACAAGAAAACTGGTTCTATACCATATGAATTGTGGAAAGGAAGAAAGCCTTCCTATAAATTCCTCAAAGTGTGGGGGTGTCTCGCAAAGGTTGCCGTTCCACCTCCTAAACGGTCAAAGTTAGGACCTAAGACCGTTGACTGTGTATTTATTGGATATGCAATGAATAGCAGTGCGTACAGATTCTTAGTACATAAATCTGAAGTAAATGACATTCATGTCAATACAATAATTGAATCTCGTGACGCTGAATTTTTCGAGGACGTGTTCCCTATGAAAAAGGATATTTGTGAAAATACTCCTAAGAGACCACATGAAAGCACTTCTGAAAACAATGAAGATGTTGAACCAAGAAGAAGTAAGAGAGCTAAAATTGCTAAAAAATTTGGTCCAAATTTTATCTCTAACTTTATGATTGAAGATGAGCCTCAATCATTTAAGGAAGCCATGAACAGCTCTGAATTCACATTCTGAAAAGAAGCTGTAAATAGTGAGATTGAATCCATTTAAGTAACAACACTTGGCAAGTGGTTGATCTTCCAAAAGGTTCTAAACCAATATGATGCAAATGGATTTTCAAAAAGAAATTATGACCGGATGGTTCCGTGGATAAATATAAGGCTCGTCTTGTTGCAAAAGGATATCGTCAAATGGAAGGATTTGACTTCTTTGACACATACTCTCCTGTTACAAGAATTACTTCAATTCGAATCTTAATAGCCATTGCAGCTTTGTATAATCTACATATACATCAAATGGATGTAAAAACTTCATTTTTAAATGGTGATTTGAATGAAGAAATTTACATGGAACAACCTGAAGGTTTCAAAGTAAAAGGACAAGAGCACAAGGTATGCAAACTTGTTAAGTCCTTGTATGGTTTGAAGCAAGCTCCTAAACAATGGCATGAGAAATTTGACAACGTCATGATTAGGAATGATTTTATCACAAATGAATGTGATAAATGTGTATACTCAAAGAAATTTGGTAACACATATGTATTTGTTTGTTTATATGTAGATGA
Source organism: Adenophora triphylla var. japonica (assembly GCA_022495995.1). Taxonomy (NCBI): domain Eukaryota; kingdom Viridiplantae; phylum Streptophyta; class Magnoliopsida; order Asterales; family Campanulaceae; genus Adenophora; species Adenophora triphylla. The sequence goes on from JAFEMH010002785.1 coordinate 110,971, forward strand.
CATGCTCATATTTGGTCATGACATTGAGGTTATAAATAAAACAAAGAAAATGTTTACCAATAACTTTGATATGAAAATATGGGTGAAACAGATGTAATCTTGGGAATTAAAGTCTCTAGAACCTCCAATGGAATTAGTTTATCTCAAACACATTATGTTGATAAAATGATTGAGAGATTTAATTCTCACGGAATTAAAGAGACTAATAATCCATTTCTGCCCCATATAGTTCTTCACAAGAATACTGGGAATGCGAAACAACAATTAGAGTATTCTCAAATCATTGGAAGCCTAATGTACTTGATGTATTGCACAAGGTCGGATATAGCTTATGATGTAAGTAAGCTAAGTCGTTTTACTAGTAATCCTAATAATGAGCATTGGAATGCATTATTAAGAGTTTTAGGATATATAAAAAGAACTAGAGAGTATTCATTGCACTATAGCAACTATCCTCCAGTAGTTGAAGGATATAGTGATGCAAATTGGATATCTGATACAGATGAATCCAAGTCTACTAGTGGCTATGTATTTACTCTCGGTGGAGGTGCCATATCATGGAAATCTTCTAAGCAAACATGTATAGCTCAATCAACGATGGAGTTTGAGTTTATTGCTTTAGATAAAGCTGGTGAAGAAGCCGAATGGCTTAGACGCTTTTTAGAAGATATTCCTCTATGGACAAAACCCGTGTCTACTATATGTATACACTATGATAATCAAGCAGCTATTGCAAGGGCGAAGAATTTTACATACAACGGCAAATCTCGACACATACGTCATAGACATAACACCGTTAGACAGTTGCTCTCCAACGGAACGATTTCGATTGATTTCGTGCGATCAAAGGATAACCTAGCGGATTCATTTACTAAAGGTTTATCTAAGGAGAGAATAAACTGTGCATCGAAAGAAATGGGGCTAACGCCTAAACAAATCTAAATCAACTTGATGGAAACCTAACCTGACGACTGGAGATTCCACGGACTAGGTTCAATAGGAAAAACAAGTCATGATTGATTTGAGGGAAGCACTTGTAAGTTTATCTTCATCCCATTTCTATATATGATGCAAAAGTGCTACCTACAAAATGGTAGAGGTTAAGCTATTGCTTTTAATGATGACTATATCTTGTAACTTAGTATAAGTGGGGTAATGTAGGATACTCTTGATAGCACATCACCTATGTTAGTGTGAACATGGCCGGTTCGTTGAGAATTTTACTTAGGCAAATTCTCTAAAGCACTCGCAGAACCAAGAAAGTTCAGGGCCGAAATAATGAACACAATAGAGAACCAAAATATGATATGAGATTTAAATGTTTGGTCTATTATTTAAGCTTACAATAACGTCTGACAGTTCAATACGTTATGTACACTGATCAGCCAGGTAAGCTCGATAGATTCTTACTAAAGAAGGTTCAAAGCGAAAGCCACCTATCTTGATGCATTTATTTTTCAGCTATGCCTTCTTCTTCTTTCTTTTTCGTGTCGACTTCTTCCATTCATGTGGGGGATTGTTGGAATATTGGGTGAATATTAGGGTGAATGGTAAAGTTAACCAATAGTCTAAAATCCAAAAGGCACGACAGTTCAAATTCTATGAACTGCTCGGCCGAGCAAGGTATAAGCCTCGGCCGAGCATGACTGTCCAGAAACATGACTCTTCTGTTAACCTCTGCTCGGGCGAGGCACTAAAGTGCTCGGCCGAGCAACCAGCCTGTGCTCGGGCGAGGCACCAATAGTGCTCGGCCGAGCAGTTGCTGTTTGGTCAGATTGATGTCCGAACAGGTGCTGGCTTGGAGGGTTGTGACATTTGTGAAACAGTTCCAACTGACTCAACCTACCCTATATATAGACCCCTTAATCCTTCATTCAATCATCAAGTGATAAAACCAAGTTGTTATCAAGTCAAACACAAGAATCCAATTCTCTCTCTCCCTCATTCAATGTGATTTAATTCATTCAAGGAGTTCGTTCATCATTCTTTCTTCAATGTTTGAAGACTAAGAGCAAGTTTGATTTTAGTTCGCCCGTCAAGGTTAGTTAAAGTGCACACTAACTTTTGGTAAAAAGCGTTGTATCTTGGGAGACATTCGCCAATTGATCCGTTTGCACAATTACGAAGGCGAAATATTATCTTAAGGAGATTTGCTTCGCCATACCTCGCTTTAATCCAGTGTTCTAAAAGACCCCGCCTAAGAGCGCCTAGGCCCCGCCTAGGCGCTACGCCCCTCTCCAACACCTAGTTCTAAGCCCCGCCTAGATCCCAACTAATCCCGACTAATCCCGACTAGTCCCCGCCTAGGCGCTAGGCCCGGCTCCGCCGCCTAGCATCCGCCTAGCGCTTTTTAGAACCTTGCTTTAATCTTCTTCGTGTGATTTTCGTATTGAAGATTTATAAAACATATACAAACAACAGTAGATAGGTAAATAATGTTGAAGAAATTCAATTGTACGGGTACAATATTGAGTGTATAACATTGAAGGATAGTATATTCATTTTAATTGATGTAATTTTTATAAAAAATTGTATTGCGAGATACTCCCTCCGTCCCATTAATAACTTCACTTTTTACCCAAAATGGCGTCCCGTTAGAAGCTTCACCTTTTCTTTTTTGGCAAAGAATCTTTACTATTTCCTCCACTCATTCTCCCTCCTATTTCATTATTACACTCACAACACTTTTCAAATTTACTATTTCCTCCACTCATTCTCTCTCCTATTTTACTATTACACTCACAACATTTTCTTCACCCTTAATTTGCGTGTCGATGCCAAAATGATTAACTAAATATTGGGACGGAGGGAGTATTCAGTAAGTAATTGTGCGGGATAAATAATAATTATCAAAATGAAAAAAAAAAAAACTCCTTCCTCCATTCCTCGTCCGCAACCCCACCCACCCACACATTTCAATCAAGCGGCAGCGCGCCTAAAGCAGGTAGACCTCATACAGTGTCGCTCCTCCTCTATGACGTCACTCATATTCTCACCGGGCTTATTTCTCGATGAGTTGACGGTGACGGTTTGGCTTAACTTCTTCAATGTAAGCCATCACTCTACCATACCAATTATAATGCCGTTGCCCTTCCCCCAAATTAATTATTTTCATTCTTTTTCTTGGGTTCAGAACTTACAAGATTGTATCCAATTAGTTCAATTTCGATTTGCAGCTCAAACCACAAATTATTGATCATGTCTGTTTTAATGCCAAAACACAGTCACCATTTGGTAATCCATTTCTATTTGTTCTTACTTTTTAATTTATTAAATTATATTCTTAAATATTATGTTGTTATGACTTCTGCAAATCGCACACAATATCTACAAATCGGATATCAATTTGTAGAAAATGTCGAGTAGAATTCAACACTTCATAATACGAGAATTATTAATTAAAGAAGGAATAAGAATTTGGGACGTAAGAATGAGAATTTAGACCGAGAAAGAAGAGAGAATAGTAGAGAGAAAGTAGATGAGAGAGAAACAGAAAGTGGGGAAGAAGCATGTATCTCATTTCCCCTCCGTCGCCTTACAAACCTTTCCCTATTTGTAAACAACTCACTACACGACAAAACAAATAACAGAAAGGAAACATTACCCAAAACGACATCCTGACCTTTTCTAATTAAAACGACGACGTACCCCCTTATACTAAAACAACGCCAGTTTGTTTATTTGAAATAACTACAACTAACGGCATAAACCAAAGGTCACCCCCAAATTAACCAGAACCCTAAATCATAACATCCCACCTTCCTTCAATCAATCCTTGTCCCAAGGATTGAAATGAGAAAAATTGGCTGCAATTGCAATTACTGGCCAGTCCTCCCATGTCGCGTCTTCAGGTAGCGAATTGGCCCATTGAATAAGAACTTGGGAAGCTGGGCGACCATCTTTCTTGATTAAACGACGATCTAGAATGCAAGTGGTTCTACCAGAAATTTACCATCATCCCCGTGGCCGGTAGTGAGTTCTGTGTTACTGGAGCATCACCGATCCTTCTCTTGAGTAGGGAAACGTGGAATATTGGATGTATTTTAGAAGTGGGTGGCAAATCCAACTTGTAAGAAACCTTTCCCACTCTTGCAATTACCAGAAATGGACCATAGAATTTTGGGGCTAGTTTGAAATCCTTTCGTAATGCCAATGAAGTCTGTTCATAGGGCTGGAGTGGAGCTTTAAGTAAATTCGCCAATCTGAAATTCCCTCTCTATACGATTATAATCTGCCATTTGCTTCATCCTTTCTTGATCAGTCAATAAATTATCTCTCAGCAGCCTAATATGGGCATTCCCGTCCCTGATGAATTCCCCCACTGCATCCACCTTTTGTACTGCTCATGATTGAATAGAGATTGAGGAGGAGGGTACCCATAAAGAGCTTCAAAAGGAGTCATGTTTAGGGAAGTGTGTGGTGATTACTGTTGTACCACCACTCAGCTAAACTTAGCCATTGTGACCACTGCTTGGGATGGCTGTCCTTAAATACTGTTTCAAGCATCTATTAAGCCTTTCAGTTTGTCCATCAATAAACTGAGGGTGATAGGCAGTACTGAGCTGTAAGGAAGTGAAGCTTGAACAAGCCTTGCCAGAATTGACTAGGAAGATTGAGTCTCTATCAGAGGTAATAGTGACAGGTAGCCCATGAAGTTTATAAACTTGATCAAAGAAAGTCTTGGCTACCCATAGGCAGTGTAAAGTGTAAGGGTGCTTCAAAGGAATAAAATGCCCATACTTTGTAAGTCTGTCAACTACAACCAAGATGAAATTCTAGTTGTTGGAAAGGGGCAACCCTTCAACAAAGTCCATGACCATATCATTTCAAGGTTGTTGAGGTATTGGTAAGGGTTGAAGTAGGCCAGGGTATGCACATTTTCACTTTTATGTTGCTGGCAAACATCACATGGCCCAATTCACTTTTTAACATCTTCCTTCGTGCATGGCCGGTAGAAATATTTAGCAACTCTTTTACAAGTACCCAAGATACCATAGTGACCTCTCAAGGGTGTAGTGTAAAGTTCCTCCACAATTATTTGCCTTAAATCAGTGTTACACCCTATGTAGATTTTTCCTTCCCACCTTAATAGCCCATGCTTGTGAGTGAACTTCTGAAAATCTCGAGGGTTGACAACTGGCCCTTCTATTACCTTTTGAACCTCCTGATCCCCTTCCATACCGGTGAGCACTTGGGTCACCCATTGTGGTTGAATCACAGAAATGGCAGTACAATACACTGAACTTCATTATTGCCCTCATGCTGCCTAGAGAGTGCATCTGCAACCTTGTTATCCACTCCTTTCTTATAATTGATTCTGTAATCGAATCTCAATAGTTTTGAAATCCACCTCTGTTGTAACCCACTGATCACCTTCTGCTCAATTAAATGTTTCAAACTCTCGTGGTCTGTTTTGATCACAAAGGGATGACCACACAAATAATGTCTCCACTTTTCCACAGCAAAAACTACTACCAAGAACTCTTTTTCATAGGTTGATAAGCCTAAATATTTGGAACCCAAGGCCTTGCTTAGATAGGCTACCCTCCTGTAAGTACTGTTCCAATTCCTCCAAAAGAAGCATCAGCCTCCACAATAAAGGGTTTGTTGAAATCAGGCATAGCTAAGAAAGGTGAAGTAGTCACGGCTTGCTTGAGCTTCTCAAAAGCTAGGGTAGCCTCTGAATTCCATTGGAACCCTCATTTCTGCAGCAGTCTTGTCAAAGGCTTGCTAATAACACCATAATGTCTTACAAACTTCCTATAATACCCTGTAAGACCAGGAAATCCCCTTAATCCCATCACATATGTTGGAATTGACCATTCTATCATACACTTGATCTTGTTAGGGTTAGTACTTAGTAGCTACTCCCCTTCTGTCAATTATATGCCCCCAGATATTACACCTCCTTTTGGGCAAAAGAACACTTGTTTTTCTTAACAAAAAGCTGATGGGTTCTTAACTGGAACAAGACCTGCCTTAAATGATCAATATGGGACTCCATGAAGGGCTATATATGAGGATATCATAAAAAAATACCAGCAAAAACTTCCTCATAAAAGCAGCAAACACATAATTCATTAGGGCTTGAAATGTGGCTGGTGCATTTGTTAATCCAAATGGCAACACCTTAAATTCAAAATGGCCATGGTGGGTTCTAAAGGCAGTCTTTGGGATGTCCTTCTCCTTGACCCCCTAATTTGGTGGTATCCAAATTTTAAATCCAGCTTGGTGAAGTATTGAGAACCATGCAATTCATCCAACAGCTCATCAATGATGGAAATGGAGAACTTATCCTTGATTGTCATACTATTTAATTCTCTATAATCTATACACATCCTCCAAGATCTATCCTTCTTCTTAACCAACAACACTGGTGAGGCAAAAGGATTGACACTGTGTTGAATGACTCCACTTCTCAACATCTCAACTACCAGTTTTTTGATTTATGACTTTTGGAAATGTGGACATCTGTAAGGTCTTATGTTAACATGTCAACTCCCCATTTTCAGTGGGATTCCATGATCATGGAACCTTAAAGGTGGTAGACCCTTAGGTTCAGAAAAAACATCATCAAACTCACTTAAAAGGGTTTGAACATTAGGGTGTACCTCTGTAGCTAGCTGCTACTTCTATGGATAGTGAGTAGAGTTGTAAGAAAACCTTTTAACATGGATACCTCAACAGTTCCTTGTCAACCGATAGAGCATTCATGGTGTGAATCAGGGTGGAATCAGCTACCCCTGTCAGACATACCTCCTTTCCTTCCCACTTGAAACTCAAGGTTAATTTCTGAAAGTTAAAAGTGACAGGGCTAATGGATTTCAAGTATTCCCAAAACAGCATCACACCCCTTAAGTTCAACAACTTCATATCAGTGGTGAAACTCTTGTCCTGCATTTTCCATTGAAACCCTGTGCATTTTCCCTGACTAGTTCTATTACACCCCCAAGGTCTTTGCTGCCTCTTGATCAATGAAATTATGAGTACTTCCACTATCTATGAGTACAGAGAATTTCTTCTTTCCCTTCCATCCTTCAAACTTTAATGTTTGAAGCCCAGAGCTACCAGATAGAGCATGGAGGGAGATGTTGACTTCATCACCGACATTATCCTCTTGTGGAGATTCTATCTCCCCTTCCAATGAATCATGCCAGACTTCCTCTTCCTCTTCATCCATATTAAATGTGTATATCTGTCTATTCTTACATTTATGGCCAAATTTGTATGGTTCATCACATTTGTAGCACATGCCCATGTCTCCCCTTAGTTGCATTTCAGCTTGAGATAGGTGTTTGATGGGGAAGGGTTGTTTGTGAGATCCAACACTACTATTGGATGTTTTGGTAGAAGGGTAATGGTTGATTTTTGAGTGTTGATATACTGGTTGGGATTTGCAACTGGCTTAGCACTAGTGGGGTTTGAGTAAGTGAAGAATCTACTGGCATGGTATTTCAACTTTTTATTTGCACAATTAACATGAGACTCCTCAATCCTAGCTACCCTCATAACATGAGACAAAGTTGTGGAAAACTGGACATGTACTCTGTACTTACTTGATCTCATCTTGTAACCCCTTGATAAAATTATTAACAAAAAATTTCTGGTTAAGCATGGAATTTCAATCTTCATGAGGACCCTTAACTCCTCAAACCTCTCCATGTATTCACTCACAGTACTAATTTGTTGTAAATTAGCAAACTCATCTTCAATATTATCATGGATCTGATGACCAAATCGAGTGGCAACCTTCCTTACAAATTCCTCCCAATCCAAATTCTCTAGATCGTCTATGTAGTTTTGGTACCAAAACTCAGCTCCCCCTTCGAAATGCATGGATGCCAGCTCCACCCTATCCTTATCAGGCACATATCTATACTTAAAAAAATTCTACACTTCCTGGCCCAACCCCTACAATCAGTACCAGCAAACTTTGGGAATTCCAACTTCAAATACTTCTTATAGGTGCCTGTAATGTCTTTGTCCTCCCTATCACCCCTCGTATTGTCCTTTGGAAATTCTCTACCATCGATGAACCCTTCGAACTCATCTTGTGGATGATCTATTAGCCAGTGGTGAGCTCCCCTTGAGCCTTGTCCCCCACCTGGTGCAGCTCCCAGGATCGAGCAATTACCAGAATTGTTTTGAAGTTGTGTTGATCCTTCATTCTCCTTATTGTTGTGACTCTTCTTCATCTCGAACATCATTCCTTTAGTTTGGTCGACCGAGTCCTTGACTCCTGCAACCTCACCTCTAATCCCATCGATAGCTGCCCGTGATTCTCTTTGATTGATGGCGATTGTTTCCTCCCTTCGTTTGTAACTAGTGATCAAATCCTGGACCTGTTCACCTTGATGCTTCCTTCCAACAGTTCGTAACGTGTCTCCACCATGATTTATTTACTAGAAACCTTCTCGATCGAGAAGGCTCTGATACCAACTTGTTATGACTTATGCAAATCGAACACAATATCTACAAATCGGATATCGATTTGTAGAAAATGTCGAGTAGAATTCAACACTTCATAATACGAGAATTATTAATTAAAGAAGGAATAAGAATTTGGGATGTAAAAATGAGAATTTTTTTGATAAAGGAGAGAGAATAGTAGATGAGAGAGAAACAGAAAGTGGGGAAGAAGCATGTATCTTATTTCCCCTCCATCACCTTACAAACCTTTCCCTATTTGTAAACAACTCACTACACGACAAAACAAATAACAGAAAGGAAACAGTACCCAAAATGACATCGTGACCTTTTCTAATTAAAACGACGACGTACCCCCTTATACTAAAACGATGCCAGTTTGTTTATTTGAAATAACTACCACTAACGGCATAAACCAACGGTCACCCCCAAATTAACCAGAACCCTAAATCATAACATATGTTAGGTATGTTAGGCCAATTTTCTGACCCCCTTACCCCACCGTAGGTGGGAGCCTTTGCGGCACTAGGGTAATGTTGTTTTATGTTAGGCCAATTTATTGCGCTTGTTCCGCATTTGTAGAGTTCTATGATTAATTTGAAGATTTTGACTAGGTGTTGACTAATTAGTTTTTAATGATTAAGGATGTACTTTCAAGAAAATGCACTCATGAGATAAGTTGTTTACCTTTTGCACCAATCGAGATCATTTGGGCGGGACTTAATCATTGAGCCCAAAATTGAGTTTTATGTAGATTAGAGTTTCTTATCAGGACAAAAACATTTAAGCTAAGTTTTGTGTTGAAGATACTGATTTTCTGAGTTGAAACTTGAAACTTGAAAGAATAAACTGATTGACTAGTCGGTAGGCCTAATAGAGAAATATGGAAACCAAGAACAACACGTTTGAATTAGAGTTTTTGGTCTTTCAAATAGCTTTTCCTTTAACCATGTGAAATTAGACGTGGAATGATCAAGATAACTACTCCCTTAGTCCCTAAATAAGTTCCAATTTCTGAGTTCGAGGGAAGTTTAAGAAAGTTGACTTTCAATCAATTTTAGTAATAAATACAAATAAGTACCCATTGTATCTGGTATCCACCTAACAGACATTGCAAGTATGCATTGAAATATGATATTTGTTATAGGTGAATTAAGTAACTTCTTAGAAATAGATACTCATATAGGGACACCATATTTAATCAAATGAATACTCATTTACAGATGGATAGAGTAGATCTATTTTAAGGTTTCTTAAGGAGTGCAAATGGTCTATTGAGATGTTTCTGATGCAAGACTAATTTACCACACGGTTGGGAATGTATGACGCTTGATCTTTTATGAAAAAAGACAATCTAAAGAAGAAATGTAAACTGTAATGAACCATATGAAAGATAAGCTTATTCACCTAGTGTATAATGTGAGTAACATCAGAGGTTGTGATGTGTACAGGGTGAGGTATGTCTCGCGAGACAAGTTGCATATCAAAGAACCTTCAAGAGCAAAGGCCAGGGTAAATACCGAAACTAATTAGGTAAAGAGAAAGAGAGCAAAGGCTTATTATAGATAGAGTGCTTAATATGGCTCACTAGTCCAAGTCTTAACTAAGAAACTTGTCTTAGATGATCGATTAACGATTAACTGAAGAAATGAGGATATAACCTCTATCTATAGTTAGTGTCAAATGGCACAAACAGATTCTGGATTAGTGTTATCATCCTTTTGGATCACCCAGTGATCATTGAACAAGTGTTGCACACCTGGTGGTCACAACAACTTTTTCTCTCCTCAATAATCAGGTTACACGTGTTGCACATGCTAATGTTGCACCTAGGCTATGCCAAATACATATAACAAGTCTGACTTACTTCTGACTCTTGCCGCCAGACCAACAACCCTTAAGGTTCTCAAAATCAGCTCGGTCAGTACCCTAGACCAGTTGCATGGGATGTAAGTGTTAAGAGGTAGGTTGTTGCTTCCTGCTTCTGCCTTTGAATAATTTCCTTGGAACCCTTATTTATTGGAAGCTGGGGCTCTACGCTCACCTCAAATGCCTATGGTCTGGCAGAGTATTTTTAGGAACCCTTGTTGATTTAAAGTTGCGGATTTAGGCCAACTGGACCTCCTAAAGACAAGTAAGAGTTCCTCCTTACTGAGCACTTTGATCTATAAGATCAACTTTCTTTGGAGACTCTTGATAGAGCCGGGTTGCAGCCGTGAGAACCCAAGTTTCATTACCATTTGGGTTAATGCACTTGGTCTAGGCCCGTCTTCAGTCTATCTTTGGGAGCCAAGTAGTTTTCGTTTTCTAGTCCTAGTTTGGAAGTAATTGGGTGATTGTATGGAAATCCCTTGAAAGTGGCGGTGTATGATCCCTACTACACCTAGAAACCTAAGGCATATGAAGCTGACCCATTCTTAACATTCCTGTACACTGTTTTTCTCCATTATTACTTCTCTCTTGCCATACATTTTCGGCCACTTCCAATCACCACAAATATGTAAAAGATGCACCAGTTTCATTACATATGCGAAGAATTTATTCAGATAGTTTGAGTGCATCTCAGCTCCGCAGGTCATTTTTTGGGTGTAATGTCATTGAACATAGAAGCTTGTGGGATCTCTCTTCTTACATTTTATTTTGAGATGTATTCTCACTTCTCAGTGCTCATAAACAAGAGTAAAGCTTATTTTGGGTTCATATATTGCTAAAAACATTGCTGGAGGCTAGTTCCATGCAGACCCGTTCAATAATTATAGAGGTCCTGTTCTAAATATAAATATTGAGGACCTTAATATTTAAATTTTTTAGCCCAACCAACAACCAAGTAGGAAAAAAAGAAAAAAAATACAACATAAATGTAGTGCACAAGAATCGAACTCGAGCCATTTGCATTTCGACAGCCATCATGTCCACCAGAGCATGTATATTCCTTCGTATTAAGTCCGGCGTCTATAATATATATACTGAACTTAAAAAATTTGGGGCCCTTAAAATTTTTGGGCCCTGTGCAATTGGGCTGCTTGGACATGCTTAAAACCGGCCTGGTTCCATGAGCAGCTCAGCTGTATAATAATTGCTTTTTCCTGTTCGGCAGTTACTACTGTTAAATTTTCTTTGACATGGATTTTAACATACATAAATAAATAAAGACTTTAACAAATCCATGACATATCATAATTGTCCAAAATCTTATAACACATAATATTTCAATACATTTACATACAAAGGCAAAATAAATAATATACCTTGATCCATGCTAATCTTTATAACAATGATATTTTCTTTCCTTGCCTTTCTTTTAGTTCACTCCGGATGGTGGGAGTTGGACTGTTCTTCCTTTTCTCTTTCTTTTGTTTTAATATGACCGCAACATCTCCTTTGTTTTTCTTTTATTTTCTTAGCCAACATACATTCTGTCCAAAAGAGAGTAATACATATATCTTACTTGTCTTCCGGCCGAAGCTATCAAGAAAATTGAATAAGCTGCTTCATTTTCCATTGTCACATTTATGTGACACGTGGCCAAAAAAAATAAGGAATGAGTCATATTCATACTTCTCTTATTATTTTATTTATTATATTATAAATAAATAAAATACTTTAATGAAAAGGATTATCAATTAATAATTTAAGGCATAGAAAGAGGAGTACCATTTCTTACCATCTCCCAAATTTTAACTCACTTTAATTTTCACTTAACCATCAAATTGAAACTATAATGTTAAAATTTATTTAATTAACAAGTCATTTGGGACACAATAATAGGATATTAAAATATTCTAACATTCTCCCAATTGTCCCATATGACGACTTGAGGATTTAATGACAATCTTTAAGTGCGCATATGTCAATAAATCATTTCGTAATGTCATATGGACAAATTTTCATTAGCTAAAATTGATTGGATCATAGCGGTCACATATCATTTAAGTGACATGTTTCCTTCCATGTACCACAAAATCAATTTCAAATTAACTATAATGAGGCGACTTATAAACCTCAAACATAATGTCTTATAAGAAGACCATTCATTTTAATACATTTAAAATTATTGTGTACCTAAGCAGAAACATTTATACATAACCGAGCTCAAAGTGTCAAACTTAACAAGCAAACAACTATAATGTGCATATATACAATACATTCCTATTATGTTAACAAGGACTTATCGATAATACTCATCCTTTCAACATGACCATGAAATGTCTTAAAAGGTAATCCCTTTGTTAACGGATCCGCTACCATTAAGTTGGTGTTAATATGCCCAATTGACACTCTATGTTTCTACACTTCTTCTTTAATTGCTAAGTACTTCAATTCCATATGTTTAGCACCTTTAGAGTACTTATCATTTTTCGAGAAGAAGACAACTGCAGAATTATCACAATAAATTATTAGCGGCTTGGCTATACTATCGACAACCCCAAGTCCTGAAATAAAGTTTCGCAGCCACAGTAACCTCAAAGCACGCCACATATTCCGCTTCCATAGTGGACGCAACAATGACATACTACTTTCCACTTTTCCATGAGATTGCCCCTCCACTTAATAGGAACATATAACCGAATGTAGATTTTCTCGTGTCAACACATCCGGCATAATCTGAATCTGAATATTGTATTACTTCAAGGTGATCAGACCTTCTGTACGTGAGCATGTATTTCTTGGTGCCTTGTAAGTAACGAATGACCTTCTTTGCAGCTTTCCAGTGATTCATACCGAGATTACTTTGATATCGGCCTAGCATTCCGACAGCAAAACTAATGTCCGACAGAGTACAAGTATGCATACATTAATCTCCCAACCTCCAATGCATAAGGAATAGAGTCCATTTATCTTCGTTCCAGGGACATTGCATTTGACTAAATTTGTCCCCTTTCTGAATTGGAACTAATCCAATCTAACAATTTTCCATTCTGAATCTCTTTAACACTTTGAGGGCGAGCCTTGGCGCAACGGTTAAGTTGCTCCTTTGGTGACCATAAGGTCACGGGTTCGAACTCCGAACGACCTCTTGGCGGTGTCAGGGGAAGGCTCTAGCAAATGGTTCCCTCTCCCAACCCCCGCAAGGCGGGGAGCGCTTGGCGCACCGGGGTTTGCCCTTTAATCTCTTTAACACTTTATTTATGCAGGCTTTTTGAGACAATCTTATCAATCCTTGTGATCTATCACGAAATATTTCTATTCCAATCACATAGGATGCCTTACCTAAATCTTTCTCATTTCAAAATTGTTACAGAGATACTCTTTCACTTTTCGTAATAGTCCAACATCATTTGCAGCAAGTAATATATCATCAACATACAAAACCAATATAATAAACTTGCTCCCACTGTCCTTTATATAGATACACCGATCAACGGTGTTCTCTATAAAATCATAAGATGTAATGGTATTATCGAATTTTAAATACCATTGTCGGGAGGCCTGTTTCAATCCATATATTGACTTCTTTAATTTACACACCAGATTTTCTTTTCTTGTAGTCACAAACCCTTCATGTTGGTCAATATATGCTTCCTCATCCGGTTCACCATTCAGAAAAGCAGTCTTTGCATCTATTTGGTGGAGCTCTAAATCATAATGAGCCACCAAAGCCATAACAATTTTAAAAGAGTCCTTATATACATACCGTGGAGAAGGTCTCTTTATAGTCAATGCCATCCTTTTGTGTATAACCTTTAGATACAAGTCTGACCTTATACCTTTCAATGTTGCCTTTCGAGTCGTGTTTGGTCTTAAAGACCCATTTAGAACCGACTCTTTTATATCCTTCAGGCAATTCTACTAAGTCCCAAACATCATTGTCATACATTGACTTAATCTCTTCTTTCATTGCATTGAACCACTTTCCTGAATTGTTATCATTCATTGCTTCACTGATTGCAGGGGAAATAGGGTCTTGATCTTTGATACTAAGGCCGGATATGTGATTGAATCGTGTATAATCCACTTTCCGAATAAAGTATTTCGACCCTTAATGCCTGGGTTACACAAAATCTTTATTGGGATAAGACAATCACGCAATTTGTTTCTAGGCAAAGAGAACAAATCTAATCTTGAGAATTGTTTGTGCTTTCGTTATTGTTGTAACACTCTTGTGTGTTGTTCGTATTATGTGTATGGCGAGATCAATCCCTGCATATATACAGATGGAGAGGTATTAGTTAAAGGGTACAATCAAAAGACATGACTTTAGCCAAGCAATGTGTCTTTTCACTTTGAAAAGGCACCTGTTCAGGAACTGCTCTGCCGAGTCAAGGGACTCGCTCGGCCGAGCACATATGTCTAGTGAAATTCTGTCAAGCTGCACGGCCGTGTCTTATGAGCTGCACGGCCGTGTTGTTCATACTGCTCGGCCGAGCAAGGCACATGACTCGGCCGAGCAAGACACTCCAGAAACTTGGTCAATCTGCTAAGCTCTGCTCGGCCGAGTCAAGGACTCTGCTCGGCCGAGCACATCAGCAAAATGTGCTACCCTTAAACTTTTACTTCTTTATCGAGGTTGACTTCGTTTTAGCTCAAAAGAGTGTGTACTCCACACTTTCCCTTACTCGTATCCGAGTCTAATACGAATCACATTGATCTCTTAGTAAATCACCATTACAATAAAATAAGTTGATGATACTAAAATCACCAACAAATCCCCTCCTTTTTAGTGTAATCCTTTGATTTACTAAACTTTATAAATAACGAAACAAACGAATGCATAAATGAAAATGTCTTGCGATTGAATTTTCATCTTAGTATAATACACATTTCAAATACTCGAGAATCGGGGTGTCGTAACGATTGAACCCGTCAACTCATATGAATACCTGAAGATACTATACACATAAGTTCAGTACAATTCTCTTTGTTTAACCTTGACACTATTACAAGCCATGTGTCCATATCCATTAGTGAACATATAGGAAGCCAAGTCCTAGCTTCTTGAAGCGGCAAAACTTCATGTCCATAGGTAGTTCCTTTAATCTTGCACCCGCATTTGCAATTTTTCAAAGGAACTATTAAGAAGATATTCTTCAACCTAACCTTTACTTGCAGGTGTCCGAACACATACCTTGGGAAAGATAATAACATGTGTTCCAATCTCCAATCTGCGAGCTTTCCACATTGAATTCAAGCTTCTAACGTTGTATTAGAAGGGAATTGGGTATCTCACAATTAGAGGATTAAATGGACTTTAATCCCATTCCCATTGCGAGACTTATTTACTAGAAGTCTCTCGGCTAACCCCTTCGTCAGTGGTCGCCCAAATTTTGTTGCGACCGAACAAATTCAACCGATATCACACCATTCATGATTAACTCCCGAATCATACTATGTCGACACCCAAGTGTCTGGACTTGTCATTATAAATCGACTATAGGCCCTAGCCTAAGGTGGCAAAGACTATCACAATGGATTGACATTGGTGATATCGGTTTTGACCATAATGGAATCTCATATATCAAGTTCGAAGCCACTCCGCTTCTTTTCCAAAGGGCAATGCTACAAACTCGGATTCCATTGTAGAATGTGTAATACATGTATGCTTTTGGAAGCCCAAGAAAAGGCACCTCCTCCACGCAAGAACACCCAACCACTAGTAGAAGATGAATCTTCTTGGTTGATCCCACTAGCATCTTTGTAACCTTCTAATAAAGAAGGATGTCCACTATAACACAAACCATAGTCCATAGTACCTTTTAAGTACTTGAACACCCTTGTTATAGCATGTCAATCTTTGTCTACTAGGATTACTAGTAAACCTGCTCAATCGTCCAATCCCATTGCATAAGCAATATCGAGTCGAGTGCCGTCATAGCATACATCAAGCGCCTATGGCTTTTGAGTATTCGAGCTGTGACACAGGTTCACCAGTGTTTGATACAAGTTTCTCAGTAGGATCCATGGGAGTACTAACTTTAGAACAATTATCACAATTAAACCTCTTGAGAATTTTCTCAATATAATGAGATTGTGAAATTGCAATTCCCTTGTTCATCCGTTTAATCTTTATACCAAGAATTACATCGGCTTCTCCCATGTCCTTCATAGAAAACTTTGATGACAAAAACTTCTTAGTTTTATCAACTACATTTTGGTCTGTGCCAAAAATCAACATGTCATCTACATATAGGCAGATGATTACACCTTTACCGGATTCATCAAATCTGTTATATACACATTTGTCGGACTGATTTAATACAAAACCATTCGACAAAACAACCTCATCAAATTTTTTATGCCACTGCTTAGGTGCTTGCTTCAGCCCATACAATTACTTAGTTAACTTACATACGTTATGCTCATTACCTGGCATAACAAATCCTTCTGGTTGTTTCATATACACTTCTTCTTCCAAATCACCATTTAAAAATGCTATTTTGACATCCATTTGATGGATCAATAGATTCTGAATAGCTGCCAAAGCTATCAGTAATCTAATGGTAGTGATACGAGCAACCGGTGCATAGGTATCCAAGTAATCGATCCCTTCCTTTTGTCTAAAGCCTTGGATTACCAATCGAGCTTTAAACTTGTCAATTGTTCCATCGACTTTCATCTTCTTTTTGAAGATCCATTTGCACCCTAAAGGTTTACAGCCTGGTGGTAAATCAGACAAGACCCATGTATTATTTTCCATAATAGAACTAATCTCATCATCGATTGCTTCTTTCCAAAACCCAGCATCTCGAGATTTTATTGCTTCATCATAGGTTCTTGGATCCTCCTCTATACTATAACAGTAAGAGTATTGAGATTCAATTTGATCTCTTGATCCCATAACTAAATATAGTTGAAAATCAGAACCATATGATTTGGCTTTCCTTGTTCTTTTACTTTTACGAGGTTCGGGTGTCTCACTTGGTACCTCAATCAAATGATCATTCATTTGAGATTCAGCCGAAATACTTATCAATTCTTAACTTAATGGTGAATAAATATTCAACCAAAGCAAGTAGATCCGCATACTCACAACACATTATTAAATGCGTGGCTATGCATTTGAACAAACTCACAACGCATCTAATGATGGTGGCTATGTTCGAAATGGGATAATCTTACATTAAGAATTGAAAGCCTTTCAAAATATTACATTTTCCACCGAGCATGCCATTACAAAGAATTGATAACAACAGAAGAAGTCATATAAACAGAACTAGGAATTTTATTTAAATTCAACATAAACATCCCATTATAACCAAATCCTACAAATACACCAGACTTCGATAAGGTATACTTATCGGATTCATATACTTGTTTGTATCCACACTTGTTCAAGACAGGACCAGAAATTAAATTCTTACGAAGTTTTGGTACATACAATACATTAAACAAAGAAATAGTTTTTCCCGAACTAAATTCCAACACCACACTTATTTTCCTTGAATAGGAGCGGAATGATCATCACCCATGTAAAGAACAGATCCGTCTTCCATTGGTTCATATGTCTTAAACCAACGACGATCTTTACAAACATGAGTTGTGGCACCAGAATCAATCCACCACGCAATAGCATCATCCTTGGTCTTCAGAATGGTCCTTAGACCCCTTTCCCGAACCACTTGTGCTTGCGCCATTCTTGTTGTTTCCAACATGACAATCCTTCTTAAAGTGACCAGATTTGCCACACTTCCAACATGCCACTTTAGGCTTCTTGTTGGGACCAGAACCATTGTCTTTGAAACTACGTTTCTTTCCTTTGTTTTTATTGTTTCCACCCTCATCAATCATATTGACCGAGGGTCCAGCAACTTCTTTTCCTTTGCCTTTGTCATCATCTTGCGCCCTAAGAGATTCCTCTATGCGCAAGTGACTACCAAGTTGAACCAAAGACAGATCGTCTTTACCATGTTTCAAAGTGTGTTTGAAATCCTTCCAGGAGGGAGGCAACTTATCAATCACACTTGAAACCGATATAGACTCATCCATCTTCAACCCATGTTGTGTATATTGTCCAAGGATTCTAAGGAGTTTATTGAATTGTTCCATGACAGGTCTTGAATCGACCATCTTGTAATTATTAAAATTACTCACAAGGAACTTCTTACTAGAAGCATCCTCTGCCATGTACTTGGATTCAAGAGAATCCCATAACTCTTTAGCAGATTCCTCATTTTGATAGATGTCAAATAGAGAATCAGACATACCGTTTAATATGTGTCCTCGTTCTCCCACTTCGATCTACGTCTGATTGCTTCCAAGTTGTCATCTTCAAGCAATTCCGGAAAAGGGGTAGATAGAACATACACCACTTTTAACGTTGTTAAAAGGAAGTGCATCTTCTTCTACCAACGCCTGAAGTCTTGTCCTTCAAATTTGTCTAGCTTTCCAAACTTAGTCGTCATCTCCTTCAAAGTACTTCCACCATGCTGAGTTTAAAGTATCACCCTAAATACTTTATTCGTTTGTAGGGAAATAGGGTCTTGATCTTTGATACTAAGGCCGGATATGTGATTGAATCGTGTATAATCCACTTTCCGAATAAAGTATTTCGACCCTTAATGCCTGGGTTACACAAAATCTTTATTGGGATAAGACAATCGCGCAATTTGTTTCTAGGCAAAGAGAACAAATCTAAACTTGAGAATTGTTTGTGCTTTCGTTATTGTTGTAACACTCTTGTGTGTTGTTCATGTGTGTACAACTGAGATCAATCCCTGTATATATACAGATGGAGAGGTATTAGTTAAAGGGTACAATCAAAAGACATGACTTTAGCCAAGCAATGTGTCTTTTCACTTTGAAAAGGCACCTGTTCAGAACCGCCGCCGAGTCAAGGGACTCGCTCGGCCGAGCACATATGTCTAGTGAAATTCTGCCAAGCTGCACGGCCGTGTCTTATGAGCTGCACGGCCGTGTTGTTCATACTGCTCGGCCGAGCAAGGCACATGACTCGGCCGAGCAAGACACTCCAGAAACTTGGTCAATCTGCTAAGCTCTGCTCGGCCGAGTCAAGGACTCTGCTCGGCCGAGCACATCAGCAAAATGTGCTACCCTTAAACTTTTACTTCTTTATCGAGGTTGACTTCGTTTTAGCTCAAACGAGTGTGTACTTCACACTTTCCCTTACTCGTATCCGAGTCTAATACGAATCACATTGATCTCTTAGTAAATCACCATTACAATAAAATAAGTTGATGATACTAAAATCACCAACACTGATGAGATTGGATCTCTATCGATGCTTAAGTCACATTCATGCTCAAGATTATAAACAATGTAATCATCGGAAATAACAGATTTTCTTTGTCTTACAGACCGCCTTAATGCTACTTCTTGATGTTCATTAATCTCTTGTTGAACTGTGACTGGTTCATCTACTATATTTTCGTTCGGTGGGCTATGATTATTAACTTGTTGTTCTGGTATGTTGTTAGTCTGTGATACAACAATAGGAACAACAACTTCTTCAGGAATGTCTGGTAATGGTTGTTCTACCCGAATTTCCTGAATATCTACATTACGTAGTTTCCCACTCCCACTGACTAAACCATTCTCGATGAACCGAGCATTTCCAGACTCAAGGATTCTCGTGCTGTGGTTAGGACAGTAAAATCTATACCCCTTTGACTTTTCAGGATAGCAAACGAAATAACCACCGACTGTCTTAGCATCTAGCTTCTTTTCTTGTGGATTATATACTCTTAATTCCATTAGACAACCCCAGACATGAAGATGTCTCAAACTGGGTTTCCTTTCTGTCCATAATTCAAAAGGAGTTTTAGGGACAGCTTTACTAGGAACCCTGAGTATATACACAGCGGTCTTTAATGCATGCATCCACAATGATAAGGGTAAAGAGAAACTACTTAACATACTTCTAACCATATCCATTAATGTACGATTTCGTCTCTCAGCAACACCATTCTGCTGAGGAGTACCAGACATTGTATACTGTGCACAAATGCCTCTACTCTCAAGGAACTTTGCAAATGGACCT
The DNA here is from genome assembly GCA_022495995.1 of Adenophora triphylla var. japonica. Classification (NCBI taxonomy): domain Eukaryota; kingdom Viridiplantae; phylum Streptophyta; class Magnoliopsida; order Asterales; family Campanulaceae; genus Adenophora; species Adenophora triphylla. The sequence continues at coordinate 131,333 of JAFEMH010002785.1, forward strand.
GGACATTGTCCCTTTTCTGTGAATTTACCATAATATTCACCACCTCTATCTGACCTGACTATTTTCACTTTCTTATCTAACTGCCTTTCTACTTCATTAATAAAAACACCTCAAGGGTGTTTACAGATTGAGCCTTTTCATGCAGTAGATAAACATAGCCATAACGAGAATAGTCATCTATAAAGGCGATAAAATATTGTTCACCTCCCAACTGGGAGCATCAAAAGGACCACAAATATCAGTGTGTATTAGCTCAAGAGGAGCTGAGTGCTTCTTGTGGCAGATTTCTTTAATGCGGCCTTCGTCTGCTTTACTTAAATGCAGTCCACACATATTTTCCAGTCACTAAAACCAATTGAGGAAGAATTTCACTTTTCATCAGCCTCAATAGCCTTTCTTTGGAAATATGACCTAATCTTTGATGCCATAAGAATGCTGAACTTTCATTTGATACACTACGCTTAATGCCTACATTACTTTCGACATGAAACAAAGATTCAGCAAATTCGTTATCGAGATTTAAACGATAATGTGAATCACACAACTTTCCTGATCCGCAAAAATTGTTATTTTTATACAACCAAAACATTCCTTTACTAATCTCGACACGAAAACCTAACACATCCAAATTTCCTACTGAAACAAGATTTCTGGCACAATCGGGAACAAAAAGACATATTTCCAGGTTCAACTGACATCCAGTGTCCAAAAGTAACCTATAAGTTCCAATCCCTTCTATGCGTGCCTTCATCCTGTTTCCCATAAACAAGAACTGTTCATTTTGGCTTATGAGTTAGATTGTACTGAATCCCTGTAGAACATTAGACACATGAGTAGTAGCACCAGAATCTAACCACCAGGTATTATTAGGAACTTCTATAAGATTCGATTTAAAGCATAATGAAACATAATGTATACCTCTTTTCTCGAACCACTCCTTTCTTTTGGTACAATCATTCTTAAAGTGCCCTTCTTTATTACAGAAGTACAAAACTTTCTTCTTTTTCTTGATTTGACTCTCATTTACTTTCATAGGAGTCTTCCCCTTATTCTTGTCCTTTTTACCTGGCTTTGCTTTACTGCTTGTTGCACCCTCATAGACCGTGAGATGGGCAGTGGGTTCTCGCATCTTCTTTAACCTCCCTTCCTCTTGCACTAACATGGCCTTCAATTCTTGAAAGTTCCATTTATCTTTAATGGTGTTATAATTAACCTGGAACCGGCCAAATTCTGCAGGAAGGGAATTCATGATAAACTGTACAAGAAACGAGTCACTCACATCCATCCCCAAACTCTTAAGCTTTGCTGCTAAATTGGTCATTTCTGTCACATGATCAATCATTGCCTTTGACCAATCAAACTTCTTTGTGGTTAGCTCACCCATAAGGCTGCCCACAATTGATTTGTCGGCCAAGTCCGATTGGGAATATTCTTTAGCCTTTTTCATGAACTCTCTTGCGTTATCCGTCTTGGGCATCGAAGCATGTTAGATCGCTCCCAAGCCTCCTATAGAGACTTGTTATCTTCCGAGCTTGTCTCAGTTATGGTCATAGGCTGTTCATCTGTAATTATGGCATAGTATAAGTTCATAACACCCGGATGAAATTGGATCTGTTCAGACCAGTCAGCATAATTTAGCCCGTTGAACTTGACAATAGCATTCACTGATGCGTAAAGATTTTTTAATTTTTATTTTTTTTTTGGCGAAAAGGGCAATGCCCCCTAAATTTTATTAAAAATAAAAATTCAAAAGTACAATAAATAAAGAAAGACAGAAAATAAAATAAAGAAAAGGTCAATCAAATCGCCTTTTAGGATTCCAAAGCCTTTTAGGCATGATGTTTTTTGTTTTAGCTTTCGCTCCAGATTTTCCTCGTTTCCCTTTAACCTTTTGAAATCCATCTTCTTCATCGTAATAGTCTTCAAAATTATCGCCGTCAGCCATTGGAGCACTCGGATCAACATGAACACCGCCAACAATACCCCCATAAGTGCGAGCATCATGATAAGCCGAAGGATAAGAATCAGAAAGACCGCCTTCAGGTTCGGAATCACATTTTTCCCGAAGAATAAGAGCATCTTTTAGATTTTTTGGGTTTATAAATTCGGGATTAAAATATTTAGGATTTGGCATACGAGCAGTAGAGGAACGTAAGTTAGGGGCCGAGGAAGCTTGAATTTGTCTAACCTTTTCCCGAACGAGATTTAGAGCTTCGCTATCCAAAGCAGGAGCAGACAAAGGGATGGATGATGAAACCGTAGTGGCCAAATCCCCCAACAACGCTCCAACCGCAGCAGTAGTTACCAGAATTTCATTGCCTGTATTTATATCAACAATAGCTGTGTCATCCAAGACAGCCAAATCATCACATTGAGTGTCAACCGAAACATTATTTTCGGCTGATAACTCGTTAGAGTGATCAATCCCCCCATCGAGAACAACAACCTCAGTCTCAAGAGCACAACCATCAATTTTCGCTTTATTGTGGCCATTAGATGTATCTTCTTGACTCTGAACAACCGGAACATCATGTTGATTGGACTTCAAAGTCTGGCCAATACTTGCATTCTCACTTCTGATCTTAGTATTTCCGCCAATTGAGCCACTTTCAGAATGCTTTTTATCTTCATTACTAAGTTGACCATTGCTTGGTTACGACTTTTCTACGTAAACTTGCTTTTGCTTTTCTTTCTGACCCATATTTTTCTCCTTGTTAACATCCTCCACACCTTCCCCAGAATTTTCCTTGGCCGAATCTGGCTTAGAAGGCTCCTTATTTTTTTATTTTTTTTTCTCCAAAGAAGGGGATCAACACATTTCACCGCTCCCCCCTTGATGCACTTCACAGAGGCGCCTAGCTATGCTAGGGAGGGCAATGTCATTCCCTCTAACCACTGGTGGGGGAATCGAACCCATGACCTCCAGGTTGGAAGCCATGAACTCTAACCATCAGGCTAATACGGGGATGAAGGTAAAAACAAGAACTCATATCATGGCCAAGCTTGAAACAATGTTTGCAATAGTAAGGCAAATTTTGAAATTCCAAAGGCTGATAGAAACTTGAGAATTCATCACCACAATCAATAAAAACCCTAGAAGGCAGTTTCTTTAACAAATCGACTTGAACTAGCACTCTAGCTTCACTTGGGCGAGTCAAATTAGCCGTGGCCTGATCAATTTGAAGGGGTTCGCCAAATATCTTGGCAATTGAGAAAATACAAACTTTATTAAACATGTGAATTGGAAGGCCGGGAAGACTTACCCATACAGGATATAAAGGAGACTCCTTCTCCGGATGTCATGAAGGGGTCCAACGAAAAACTCTCATGGGGAAACGGCCAAGATGCCATACTTCTTTAGACCATAATCTGTTGAAGTCTCCCTCATGCATTAACCGAATGAGAATATGTTTTGAATCAATATGACCCAAAATAAAGTTAGCTTTCAACCCAAATTTCAAGAAATATTGCCGAGTATTCTCCATGTTAGGTCTCCCGTGAGAAAATTTACCCACCAGCGTGAAACGAAACGGCTTGGCAAGCGTGTTGATCATGTCTTTGGTCATCTTAATCGCTGGTTCCCCTTTGTGTATGGAGACCGGAATAAAATTTAAGGGAGGAGAAGGAATGGCGGAATCCTTAAGCAAGGAGGCAAACGATTTCTTTTGAGTAGGCGAGGAAGGAGAAGGGGGTTCCTTATCGGATGAGGAAGGTGGAGTAATGGCTGCCGAACTTGCGGCATTAGGAATTCCGAAGGCACTAACATTCAGACTAGGGTTTTGAACGGAAGAAGGAACATTCGGCCTTGGACCATGGTCTAACGGTGGAGCAAGGCCAGATGAGGACGAGGCCATTGGCCGGCAACGAAGGGCTGCAAGGCGGCGGCGCCAGCAACCCTAATTAGGGTTACGTCAAAAACCGTAGAGAGAATATCCGTGATTAGTTTTTCAATACTGATGCGTAAAGATTCATTACAACTGCAAACATAAATACATATTCATCTTTTATTGATTTAACTTAAATAGATTCATAAACTTGACACGTAAAATTTAAACATGCATTCAAGTTCACCGTTGGGCAATTCTTAAACACATATATAATGTAATTGATGCCAAATTTTAATAAAATAACCTTAACAAATAATCATCACACACACTAATCAAATTAGTTATCTATCTTTGGATATATACCCTATTTAACTAAGGTGCAATGATTACTCCATTTAATGTTAAGACTAATTACAATGGTCCGTCTTTGTATGACCTTATAGTAAATAATTTATAATCACAATTGTTCACTCTACTATTATTGTCATTTTAAAGGCATCACTTTCTCATGAACAATTGCCAAAACTTTATTTATTAGGACATTCCATTCAGCTAGGTCACTTGGCAACTAACAAGCTAATAATGTCTTTCATTTTACACTTTAATAGAATAAGTAAAATTTTATTGGAAACTAACCATACTTTCCAACTTGTCCTATAACTTGATACAATCAATAATAGCACTTTAATATGAATTATTATGTGTTCCAAACTCTAGGCTCTGATACCACATGTTAAATTTTCTTTGACATGGATTTTAACATAAATAAATAAAGACTTTAACAAATCCATAACATACCATAATTGTCCAAAATCTTAGAATACATAATATTTCAATACATTTACATAATAAGTACAAAGGCAAAATAAATAATATACCTTGATCCATGCTAATCTTTATAACAATGATATTTTCTTTCCTTGCCTTTCTTTTAGTTCATTCCGGATGGTGGGAGTTGGACTGTTCTTCCTTTTCTCTTTCTTTCGTTTTCATATGACCGCAACATCTCCTTTGTTTTTCTTTTATTTTCTTAGCCAACATACATTCTATCAAAAAGAGAGTAATACATTGATGCTGCCAAAAACATTCGGATCAGTCCAAATCCGGCAGTTGGTTATATCCCAGCGATTGAATAGCCTGAAACAGAGAAACAAACACGTAAACTAAGCCGGGGCTTCTCCGGCGAAGGCCCTCCGGCGTGAGAGTAAGTATTTGCTTTGTGAGAAAGAGAAATCAATTGACAAGAGCTTAGAGTCAAAAGATAACGTACCAAATAATGTGAATTATGGCTTGTATTTATAGGTATATCATTGTATAATCCATGTTGGATTGCAATGTATATGGATAAGATGTTAATCCTACGAGGATTATATTTGTTGAGTCCTTGCCGGATAGGAATCCATGTGAGATTGGATTATAATCCTAGGGGGATTATAATTGCTCACTGCCTTTAATTGAGTGGGATTGTATAAATTTCAGCCTGCACGTGAGCCGAGCTGGCCTCTCCTCGTCATACGTGGCCATGTCGGCCTTCGTTGAGCCGGGGCAGAGATGAGAAGGAACTGGAGAAGCCCAATTCCTGGTGATTTGATAGCCGAGGAGGCCTCGTCGTCGTCAAGGGAGCTCAGCTCTCGGCCTTGGAGGGAGGTATCCCTCGGCATTGAGTCGGGCCTTAGTCATTCCGCCTACTAAGTCCAGGTCGACCTAGGGGAATGACAAGAAAGCTTGATTCGAGGAAGGTGGGGAAGCCCATTCCCTTCCTCGTACATCGTACTTGTTAGGATTATGTTTAGAACCCAATTCACTTGGGCCTTGCCCAGACTAACCTGAGTTCGTATCTCGGTTTATACCGTTCAGTGGTCCCCGACTTTCTAGCTCGGCTATGCCGAGGAGGAAGTGAGCTTTACCTCGGCTTACGAGAATACGAACAGGCGTCATGTGGCAGGTGTCGTTTCAATATCCGCCGGTTAATAGTGCAATGATGGGGCGTAGTCCACGACGTCTGACACGCATCTTGGGAACCCACAACTGCATTTAATGCTAGGGAAAGGACGGCGTCATTACCCGTTGCGACCCGTTTCAACTCCGGATCTAACCTGTGTATCCGAGGGTATAAAAACAAAAACCCCTTTTCAATTCCAATCTTTTATCACCCTTTGCATTTGAGAGCGAAATAGCAAAATTCAAAAGCCATTTCGTGTTCTTGAGCTCGTTGCCCAGATTAACTTATTGCGTGTGATTTGCCCGTTCAATCTTCATTAATCTTCGATTTAAGGTATAACCTCTTCCCCTTCTACTGTTTTCTGTATTTTAACTTGCAATTTATGGGTTTTGGCTGTTCGTTGTTCTTGAGAAACCGCCATTGATGATCTTTTGAAGCTTTTTTATGAGTTTCCGTTCTTGATTCCTTTCTTGAACCTTCTTGCTCCTTCGTCCCTCCTTAGAAATGGCCAGAACTTTGAGTCATACCCCAATGTCATCTACGGTTACCATATCAGAAACCTTAGGGTTTATCGACGATATGATGGCCCGTGACTGTTGGTGAACTTGATGGAAATTGGGAAGATGTTGACGAGGTACAGATGCCCTAGGGAAGTTATACGTTACCCAAGTAAGTTTAGGATTGACCGGGTAGATGCAGGATCCTTCAATATCGTAGTGTTCCACGGATAGACCGAGGTGATTAACCACATCAATTTGTTCTATCTGACGTCGAACCCTTTGGAGCATCCATTGTTGGGTAAGGTTCCCTCCTTGGCCTTGGTCTATACGACGAGGAGGGATAGTCTTCCTCTCCCTCGTCTTTCCTGCCTTGGACAATTTTGATAATCCTTTGTTTCCTTGGTTTTATAGATATGGCCAGACGAGGAGGTGTTGCTAGTACTAGTGGTCCCTCGACGTTGCCTAATATAGTTGATGCATTTGACGAGGGAGTGAGTGCTGGAGGTCGAGGAGGAAGAGGCCGAGGTAGGGTATATGTTAGGCCCATTAAGGCCGGCGTGCCAATGTTAGAAGAGTTATACTCTAAGTACGGAGTGTCGAGGGAGGAGTATAAGCTGAGTTATTTCCCTGGTACCAAAGTAGAGGATGACGGCGTAGATTAATTTTATTACAACTTGAACCACGTCAATTTTTATTTCAAACAGTTCCAACTAGGTCTTCGTCTTCCCCTTGATCCCTTCATAAACAAATTTCTAGGAGACATGCAGGCTGTCCCGGCCATGCTAGGGGCCAATGCCGTGAGGTATCTCACCGGCTTTATTGTACTTTGCCGAAGCTTGGGTTTTGAGCCCTGTCAGTCTGCCTTCCACCATTTCTTCACTGTAAGATACATTAAGGATTCCAAGCTGGTCATAAGGAGTGATCCCAAAAAACCCAAAATTATTCATCCCGTATCTAGCAAGGTTTTTGGTTGGAACCATCATGTGATAAGGGTGGAGAGTCGTCAAGGTTTTGGGAGTTTCCTGCCCCCTCGGTATTACCAAGAGTGCCCTCAGCGGTGTGGCGACCTGACTGGAGCGAGGCATTGATAAACCGTACACATTTTGCCGAGGTGGGTACCCTGTGCTGGTCGAGCTTGGAAGCTGATCCCAGATATTATGTACAGGCTGGCATTATGCCTGGGCCTAGAGATTGATTAATGCCCCTCGTCCTCGTCGCCAGGAGCAATAGGTTTCCTGATTGGAGAATCCACCCCGGCCTCGTCTTCCATCAAGATTGCACCCTCTGCCAACAAAATGACGATCAGTGTTTAAAGGAAAATGATGTAGCCGACTGTAATGCTTTCATCCCATCCTTCCTTTTATACTTGTAGAAATTTAATTTTGCTTTTTCTTTCCTCGTCATGGACGCTAACTTCTTCTCATTTGCGTGTAGTTCTAATCGACGAGCAAGAGCTTGGCATGTCTAGCCGATCCGTTGACCTCCTAGCCCTAGCCAAGCAGAGGAGGAGAGCTTCTCGGAGCTCGGCCATAACTAAGAGGCAGTCTGATGCCACTCAACGACAGGCTGTCTTATCTACTCAGGAAGCAGCGGCAGTCCCGTTGAAGCCGGTGGGTGGCCATGAGGAAGATGCCAAGGGGGCACATACTGAAGGAGGCAACCAGATTGAGATGGGGACTCCCCAAAGGTCTACTCCTCAAGGCGAGGTGGCCCTAGATGCCAGCCAGCCTCAAGCCGAGGAGTTAAATGCCAGGGAGAGGGTCACTGCGCTCAAGCGCCCAAGGGAGGCAGAGGTGGTCGGCCCCTTGAAGAAGGCAACCTCTACTTCCTCGTCCAGGCTTTCTGCTCGACATATTAAATCATATACTGAGGTCGAGCAGTTTGTCCAAGAGTCTAAGGAGGCGCCAATCTTTAAGGGCATGGATCTCCAAGCCCGTGAGGGGTGGAATCTACGGGTTGGCCGGGCTGTCCTCTGTAGATCCTTTGACGAGGACTATGTTGAAAAGTTGAAGACGGCCAAGCCTTCCGTCGACCATCTAGCAAACAGGAAGGGCTTTCTGCTATCCGAGGTAGATTCTTCGTCGTCATTTCCTCTTCTCGTATTCGTAACTTGTGACTACTGAATTTATATTTTCCATTGTTGTGTAGCTTGCTTCAATTGCGTCATACGAAGCCGTCAAATATAAGGCTATTGAGGCTCATGACAAGAAGCTTGAGGAGCAAGAGCTCAAGGATAAAGATGCTCTCAAGAAGGCCTTCGAGCTCCTTAAGCAGCTCCGAGCTGATGCAGATGCCTTCAAGGCGGCTAGAGATGAAGCCGAGGAGGAAAAACGAGTTGCCAAGGAGGCACTAACTCGTGCTGAAGAGACCGTCGCGCTGAAGGAGGCCGAGGTGGCCAATCTGAAGGAGGAAAAGGAGGCTGTTTTAAAGGAGGACGAGGAGGCCGTCTAGAGTTGGAGGCAATCATCCCCTCCAGGGAGGAGAGCGCCATTGCCCGTTACAAAGCCATCCCGACTTTTATCGAGGCAGTGGACGAGAAGACGGCCACCATGTTCATGGATGGTTACTTGCACCTGGCCATGGCTGACACGTCTGTCTCCTTCGACTTGGAGAAGATAGCTAGGTGGATATGCCAAGATTCTTATGACGAGGAGGCTCGCAAGCTGCACTACCTCGTCCCTTATTCTGATAATGCCCTTCAAGTAATTGCCGACCTAGATGCTCAAGCTGGTCGACCTGCCTGGGTTCCTCCTCCTGTCGATCCTCAGAACCTTAATGTTATCATTGAGAGGATCGAGGACGAGGTGGTAAGTGCCGAGGATGAGGAGGGCATCAATGCTGGAGCCAACCAATCAAGCTGAGGCTCAAACTCAGGATGCTGAAACAGAGGCCTTCTTAGAAGAGTCGTTTGTAAACAAGCAAACTTAGGCTTTTTAATGTTTTGGATGTAATGGCATAGAATCTTTGTACTTCAATTCTTCCATCAATGCAATTGACTTTTTTCAATTTTTCTTCGTCTTTTTTATTGCTTTGATATATGAACTACCTTGCTTTCTTGTGTATTTGCATAAGTGCAAACCAACTTTGGAGAGCCGAGGAAGGTCTCCTAGTACTTCATGCTTGATTGCTTAAAACCAAGGAGGCTCGTCGGTCTTAAAGACTTGGCAATTTTGCCCGTTTGAGTCATTAGACCGAGGAGGGTTCCTTGGCATGACTGGTTGAATTTTTCTTCTTTTCATCTCTCTATGACGAGGAAGATGACTCGTACATAGGTCTAGGATGGTTCTGCCAATAGTCGTTAGGCCGAGGTGTTTCCTCGGCAAGACGTTTGGCTTGCCCTTCTTTTTCATCTCCTTATGCCGAGGAAGGTGACTCGTACATAGGTTTTAGATGGTTCTGCCGATAGTCGTTAGGCCGAGGTGTTTCCTCGGCAAGACGTTTGGCTTGCCCTTCTTTTTCATCTCCTTATGCCGAGGAAGGTGACTCGTACGTAGGTTTTAGATGTTTCTGGTCTCTCCTATCCATGTCGAGGAGGAACTCGCTCGGTCATAGGTCTTGGGTGAGTTATGGTGGGAGTTTATCCCTTTGAAGGCCGAGGAGGATGCTCCTCGTCTTCCAGTGTTGTCTAGATATTTGTTTTGCATGTTGAAGAAGTAAAGTTTTTATGACCTCTTTGATTGGTTTTCTACCTGTCTTGCTTGTGCTTGATTTTTATATGGCACAATTGGTAACATATTCAAATGTATGATTGATGGCTCGCAGATATCAAGGAGAACTGGTTTCTCGAATTCCAAAATATAGAAGTTTGTATGTAAGTTTATTTTTTTTTATTTCTCAGTGGTTCCATAAACCCACCAAGGATTTATCCTTGCCTATCCCAAGTCAGGATAAAGAGTGAGGGTTGCGGTAGGCATGTGACAGCCAGCGTAAAAATTTTGTCACATTATCATGACATGAATCTAAATATGAATATCGTTGGGGCGTTTCCTCAGCAGCGACGCGCTACACTTCAAAGACCTGGGTGTAGTGATAAGTATGCAAAGGTTGCTAGGTCGTCGCCCGGAAGCGACGCGCCATCTCTTCGCCCGGGGGTGGTGTCAAATATGCAAGGGTTCCCGCATTGCGGACGAGTGCGGGTAAAGAAGCTAGTATATGGTAGGTGTAAGGATAGTGGGATGCGTTTGGAACTTGGAACATTGGATCCTCGAGAGGGAGATCAGCAGAGGTGGTGGAAGTTATGAGGAGGAGGAAGATTCACATAATGTGTCTACAGGAAACTAAGTGGGTTGGAGAGAAAGTCAAAGAAATATCGCCTTGGGGTTTTAAGCTTTGGTACTCAGGAAAGGATAAGGGTAGAAATGGAGTGGGTATCATTATTGATAAGGAGTATATTAATGATGTGGTGGAAGTGTACAGGAAGAGTGATCGAATTATGGGCATTAAACTGGTGATACGTGATGAGATTATAACTATTATTTTCGCCTATGCACCACAAGTAGGGTTGGATGCATCTATTAAACAAGTGTTCTGGGAAGATTTGGAGGAGGTAGTGCAACGAGTACCTAGTGGTGAGAAATTAGTGATTGGTGGTGATCTGAACGGGCATGTGGGATCTAGTCGACATGGCTTTGAGAGCATACATGGAGGTTTTGGTTTTGGGGAGAGGAATGAAGCAGGAAATAGTATCCTGGACTTTACGATGGCATATGACTTGAGTATAATGAACACTTGGTTCAAGAACCGAGAATCTCACTTGGTGTCCTATAGGAGTGGAGGTAATGCGAGTCAGATTGACTTCTTCTTATTAAGAAATGCTTGTAGAAAGAGTTGTACAGATTGCAAGGTTATTCCGGGTGAGTGCACAACAACTCAACATAGACTAGTGGTACTTGATTTTCGAAGTAAGAGAATTTCAAGGAAGAGAAAACCACAAGTAGACCCTAGAATCAAGTGGTGGAGACTTCAAGGGGAGAATCAACAGAAATTTGTAGCTAAGATGGTCGATACCGGTATTTGATCGGATAATATGGAGGATATGGATATAGATTCGACTTGGACTAAGATGGAACATACCATAAAGGAGGTGGCGAAAGAAGTCCTTGGAGAATCTAGAGGAAACGGGCCACCAAGTAAGGACACATCATGGTGGAACGAGGAAGTAAAACAAGCAATAAAGGGCAAGCGAGAATGCTACAAATTATTGGGGAAATGTAGGAGCGACGAGAACTATGAGAAGTATAAGGAAGCTAAAAGAGATGCTAAGAAAGCAGTAAGAGACGCAAGAGCAAAGGTGAATCAGAAATTTTATGATAAGTTGGATACAAAAGAAGGGGAAAAGGACATCTACAGACTCGCTCGTACGAGGGATAAGAGGACACGAGATATTGGGACGGTTAAATGTGTGAAGGATATAGATCAAAGAGTTCTAGTCGGGGATAAAGAGATAAAAGATAGATGGAGTTCATACTTTGATACCTTGTTCAATGGCGGTCAAGAGCAAGATATTGGAGATTTAAATTTCTCTTCAAGTATGGTTAATCAAGATTTTATGCGGAGAATTCAAAAGAGTGAAGTGGAAATGGCAATGAAAAAGATGAGATTGAAGAAAGCTGTAGGACCGGATGGTATACCAATGGAGGTTTGGAGATGTTTCGGGGAGAGTGGAATAGATTGGTTAACAACGCTATTTAACAAGATATGGAGAATTAACACAATGCCATTGGAGCGGCGGAAGAGTACTCTGATCCCTTTGTATAAGAACAAATGTGATGTCCAAGATTGTGCCAACTATCGGGGGATCAAACTAATGAGCCATACTATGAAACTTTGGGAAAGAGTGATTGCACAAAGGCTGAGAAAAATTGTGAATATTTCGGATAACCAATTTGGGTTTTGTAAGTGCTCCAATTTGAGCTTGTTAGCATTTTCGTTAGAAAATTAACGAAAGTTATAACATTACTAACATTCCTAACATTCCTAACTTTTCTAACAAAGTAAGGGTAAAATGGGCATTGCCATTTAAAGTTAAACCAAGAAAAGAATCTCAAAAAGCAAAAGAAATAAGAAAAATCCGAATTGGGCAAGTTGAAAAACATAAACTGCTGGATTTTTGAATTTTATTCTTCCTGTCCAAAGCCCGAAGCCGTAATTAATGAACAAGGGCACGCTGTCAATCATATCCGCGCGGACATGTTTGTCAATTTCGTAGGGCTATAAATTGAACCCTCCTCTCTCGCCTTACACAACACAATTGGATCACAAAGCAACGAAACTCAAGCGAAATATAGGGAGAAAACAAAGTGGGAATTCACTTGAATTGCCACCATTTTCTCTTCAATCTTTCCCAAATCTCACTCACTCACAAACACTTCAAATCACTCTCATACATACTCTTATACATACACTAACTCAAGCTCAAATCACCCTTTAGGAGGAGGAATAGAGAGAAAACATAGAGGACTTCATTGTTATCTACTTGTTTTCTCTTTAACCAACTCAAATCATCAACCCTAAACACTTTCAAATCCTAAACACATTCAAGCCTTTGAATCCATTCAAACACAAGACACAAGGAAGATAGGTATAACCTCCCTCTCCCTACGCTAAGTCTCTCATTCATGCATGCATCTTTAAACTACAAAATGTAGTTATTTTTATCTTCTTGTCTTAGATCCAAGAAGATCACCATGGAAGTTCATCTCCATGGATGATCTTCTACAAGGATCAACATTTTCTTTAATGTGTTCTTACTTTCTTGCAAAGAAAACTCATTTTCAAAACCCTAAATACCATTTTCAAGCACCAAATCCCATTTTCAAAGGATAAAATTCCCCTTCCCAAGCAAATGAAGTGCTTAGTCCTAATGTACCCCAAGGATGGTTTGGTATAGTTGATTCACCACTAAAATGTCTAGTGATCACTAACCAAAACCTAGGGAAATGGGGACAAGCATGGATGCAAAAACCCCCTTTAAAATCATATTTTCTCTCTTGAGAAGTTGCTGTCCAGTAGCAATTTTCTCAGACCTCAGTCCATGGTCTAATTTTTTGGACATAGATAAACTTGGAATTTGGTGTTGACTACAAAATACTTTTTGTAGCCAACATCCAGAGATTTCCAGACATATTTTTACTTTATTTTTTGCATGAGTAAAACTCCATTTTTCAAATTTTATTTTAAAGGTCAGTTCATCAGTCTCTGGAAATCCAGATTTCAGATCTGAGATTTCCAGAAGGTTTTGACCCCTCAAATCATCTCCAAAATGAAAAGTTCTTTTACAGAAACCTTTTTAAGGTGTTTTGAACATTTTTCATTCCCGGAATTTTCCCAGATTCTGGAATTTTCAAGCCCTAAAGTCCATTTCAAAGTCAAGGGTCAACTGCCTTTTTCATTCTGGCAGAAATGGTTTTCAACTTCCAAAAATCTTTTGAGTTCCAAATCTCAACCCAAAAATCATCCAAAAAATCATGGGATCAGTTTAAAGCCTTAAAAAGAGTTCCCAATTTTTACTTACCTCAGTTTCAACTTATTTTGGCCAAAATACACACACACACACACACACACACAACAAAGGATTTTGAATGTTTGGGAGACTCGTTTTTACGAGGCGTTCCGGGTGCACACTAACGTCCTTCCCGGCACGTAACGTGACCTCCGAACCTAAATTTCTGATCTCGGGCTTTTTTCAAAGTTTTGGCCCTTAAAACAAAAATGGCGTGGCGACTCCGTTTCGTTGATTTTTTCAAATAAAAATGGGAAAATTTTCGGATGCACATCATCACAGTGGCGACTCCGCTGGGGACATAAGCTTTTTCTAAAAAAAAATGATATTTGGTATATTGGTGGAAACCATTAAACTTCCCGTTATCGCCTCCTAACACGAGTCGGGGATAAATTGTGGTCTAACAATCCCACGTACCGGTGTCATTATTTTCAAAAAAAAGAAAAGCTTTTGAGGGTCAAGCTTCCGTCTCAACATTTGAAAATCCTTTGCTTTGTGTGTGTTGATTTTTGCACAGTTTTCGTGTTTGTTTTTGGCCGCCTCGGAAAAGTCAAAATTTTGACTGTCGGAATAATGTCCCTAACTGTCGGAATTTTTGTGCTTATGTGCTTATGTGTTCATAAAATTTTCAAAAAAAAATTTTCAAAAAAAATTCAAAAAAAAAAAATCATGCATCATGCCTTTTTAAGACACATAAAAATTTCTATTTTTCTCGTAAAAGAAGATAGACTGCTTGCACACTACGCGCACGTGACCTTACACTGCACACTACGTCCCTAACCCGGGGAAATCCTTGTCGCGGTCCGTTTGGTCTTATTACGCCTCTCGGATGAGCACAGGACTACCCAAATATCCCATGGAGCCTCGTGTCGACCATGCACTTGTCCGTGACACACTTTGTCCGAGACCCGGTTGGTTTTTAGTCTGGTCTGTGTCATGCCCTGTCTGTGTATAGACCTTTCCTTTCAAGCCTTTGTCGGCATACCGACTCAATGTCTTTCGGGGACCCTAATCAGTCGAAGTCATGCCGGTTTTCCACCGCAGACTTTGACCAAGATATTGACCGGCGCCTTGACTTCGGCTCTGACTGGCACAAATTATACATCGACTCCCAAAGATGACACTGAGTCATCAAGGATTAACGGTTATTCCATGCCTAATTACGGCTTAACTGACGACAAGTCAAGATCAACTGTGGACATTTATCAGTCCAAATCATGCCGACTTTTTGTCGAGCCCCCGGACGCGATCTCGACTCCGACGTCAGCTTTGTCCGTAATTTACATCGAATGCTCGTTAAGACTCGATTACCCGCCAGACTCCTAGGATCGTTTTTCTTTTCGATCGGTGGGACCCGCTTGCCCTATAGGACCCTCGCCCGGGCCGTCCACCCCGGGAGGTCGAAATACAGGTGGAATACGAGGGGCTTATAGACGTAGTGACGGGGCCCACCGATCCAGAATCGAGTAGTTCGCGAAAAGAAGAGCAATCTTTTCCAACCGCATTAGGTTAATAAAACATGTTTTAAGTAAACAAGAACAAATAACCGCATGTTGCATGAGCCCTTAGCCCAAACACCAACCTCGTTTTCGCTTCCCGAGTCCGAACCACACCCTTTTGTGCCTTCCACAAGAAGCAAAGTTTGGATCGAGACCCCGGGTCATCGTTTGTTCAAATTTCGCCATTCATTCAAGTCGATACTTCATCGGTTTCCTCCTTCGCAGCCAAAGTTTCGTAATGACCAACTCGCAGGAGAACGGTGGGGGCGTACAACTCCACACCCCGAAAATCCGCAAAATGCCGAATGCTGGAATCGATGTTGGAACAGATAAGACAAAATCAAGAGGCTCAGAATCGCCGCTTATTGGAAAGTATCGTAACCTGTGGGCTAGCAATTGTTCACCACCCTAATGGAACCTTTACGGTTGATGCGAAGATTGAGCTAATTACCCTCCCGGGCATGCCAACTACCATCAAATGCCCCGTCCCCTTTCGTGTGGAACTACTAATGGGCCAAGCATCCCCTGCCTATCACTCATCCCGCCTCTCGGCATCATCGTATCGATCTTGGTCAACTTCCCCCGCACCTATCGCTTTCATCTTTGGGTTTCAATCACCGTTTCTGTCCCGCATGCCTTGGAATGGGTCCGCTCGCTACTCCAAAACCTCGGGCCCGGCCCGGCCATCAATCTGAATTGGTCGGGCCTCAAGACATCTCACCCTTCTTGCTCGATACTCCTCAACAAACCGATCTAGGTCAACTCGCCCCGTGTCTCTCGTGTCTCACCACCAGATCGAGTCGGTTGGCTTTCGCCCGCAGCCTGGAAGGGGCCGGCTACTACTTCACAACATCGGGCCTGCTCTGGTCACCATCTCGGAATGGGACAGGTGCTTCTCGTGCTCCACGGTTCGAGGGGGCCGCCTTGCTTCCTCCACTCTCAAACACACCGGCCCCATGACATCGCAAGATCACGTGGGCCACCGGGCTTTATCACCACTTCATCGTGCTCTACCCCGCCTCCTCCGCTGGGAAGTCCGACAAGGTCAAATGCTCCTCATCAAATTCTCCACCCTACTGCTACGCAAGCCGCTCCCCGCTCATCAAGTACAAGATACACATTTCCCTTGCGGTCGTGTTCCTCGGTGCGGTCAAGACACATTCAATCCTACTGTTACGATGCCTCAAACCTCATGTTTTCAGCAGCCTTCTGGATCCGCACTCACTGCTCCCTGGTATCCACCCATTACGAGCCATATATCTTCATCTTCGGCAACTGCCCGGCCTTATGAGGAAGATTACGGTCACGCTTTTAATGCTCAGACTGTCATTCCTCCCACCAGAGTACTTCCTACTGTGGTTTCGTTTGCTAATGCCAATCTTGTGGCGGGGTCATTGTGAATGTGTGCCCAAATTCTTTTGTTTATTGGAATTCACGCGAGTTTGAAGACATCCGAGTTATTTGAAAAACGGAGTCGCCACGCCATTTTGATTACCTCAAAACTTTGAAAAAAAGGTTTTATGGGTTCGGAGGTTAAGTTACCCCTTGGGAAGAACGTTTGGCGTTCACCCAAAGTGCCTTGCCGGAGCAAGTCTCCCTAGATTTCATTAATCGTGTTTGCTTGCGTGCTTTCTTTGTGTGCATGTGTTTGAAAATAAGGAGGGGAATGTCCCAAGTTGTCTTCCGGACGTACAAACCATTTGTTGGTTGTCGCTCGGGATTCCTTGGAATTTATGTATTTGGGATTATGATCCCGTCCTCATCTTATGACTTGTGATCATCGCATTTTAACCTCGGGACCCTCGGGACTTGCGTGATCGAGAGAATGACTCTCTTTGGTCAAAGATGAGGTTCCTTAGGAAGGAATGTCCTTAGCCCATCAATCCTACGCTTTAAGACGGTACGAGCTCGTATAGAGGCTTCATACTCATTCTTAAGCGATAATCGGAGATATAGGGTTCAAGGTTATCCTTTTCCTAAAGAAATCATGAACCTTTAATGGAAGGAACGATGCAAAGATGAGAACTTTTACACCGGTCCATTCCAAGGTTGGGGAAAAGGGGAAATGCATGTAAAAATGATATTTTAGCAAAAAGATGGCATTTTGGTTTGAAAATGATGCATTTGATTGCAAATGGATGTTTTTTATGTAAAGAAATGATCTTTGTGCAAAGAGTGCATTTTTAATGTGAAAAGGGATTTAAAATGGAAAAGGAATGATTTTAATGCATGAAAAATGGGATTTAGGTGTAAAGGATGCACCTTTATGTATGAGAATGATATTTTAATGAAAAGATGACATAGTATGTACATAGATACTATCTAAATTGCGTATAGACATCGTGTTATAGCTTAAAGGGGTTTAACATCGACACATGCCTTGAAACCGTGAAGCTTCGCAACCGGCTACTTATGTCGCGTGACATAGGCCGCCATGTCGCGTGACATAACTAGCCATTTTGCAGAGGCTTTACAACCGAGATTTGCAGAGGTAACAAGGCACCAAAATGGTCAAGTTACTTCACAAACAAATCTCGTGGAGCATGTTTAACAATAATGAACACTTCAAGAGGGTGTGGATATGAGGGATCCACACTCATCTTGAGTGTTCATGCAAAAACCAAGTCAAAACGAAGATTTTATATGAAATGTAATGAAATAAAATGTGGGTCTGGGTAATATGAAGCTAAAGCATGCAACTTTAATCAGAATACTATATTATCAATGCATGTAACACATAGATTTTATATTCAAAGGAAAATAGAGAGTGGAAAAGTGGGTAGAAACTCGTTACCCTTCAAGATCCACAACTCCTATATCAAGTTAGATATAGGAACCTTTCTAGCGTCCTCCTCCGAGACCGAGTTCGCACCTTGGATCCTTGGGAACTCCTTGATTTTCTTGATATGTGGGAAGTGTGTGTGTGGGAAGTGTGTGTGGGATGGATTTGGGAGGATTGAGGTGATTTGGGGGTATATGAGGAGAGAGGAGGCTTCGGAGCGTATTCCTATAGAGGGGACCGAGGGGTGGAAGAGGTGTGTGAAAATGAGAGGTGAAGGCCTCTATTTATAGGTCGCCTCGCATGGGCTTGTTATGTCGCACGACATAACAAGCCATGATCAGATTCCTTCTAGAAACATGCAAGGTGGCATGGTTCTAGAACTTTTCCGGGCCGGTTATGTCGCGCGACATAAGTAGCCACTTCGGATTCTTCTAGAAACATGCAAGGGCGGCAGCCTTTTCTAGAAGGGGTTTTGGGATTAAGAAAAACGTGTTTCTTAATCACCAAGCATTTCCTTCACCCTTAAAAGGCTTGGAACAGCTCCTAATTGTTCCTAACTTTAGGAAAATCCGGAATTACTGTAAAATTACCTAATTGTCGGGAAAATTAACCTAAGGCAATGAGCGATTTGGGTACTTACAGAAGCCCTCGGCAACGTCACTTGCAAGGCGAGTGGGGTTGTCGATAGAAAAGGATCCGATCTCGCGAATGCCGAGACGGATTGGGAGACTAAGGTGGTCGAGTGGCCGAACCTTTTGGAAGGCTACCTACGTATCCCTGAGGAATCAAGCCAGCCGTAGTTCGGGATTAGGATCCAGGGAAGGAAGAAGAGAAACTGGTCTCTTGCTGGGAAAAAGAAGAGAAAATGACCTAGGAGGTCAAGCAATTGATCCTACTGGGGATATGCTAGGAGTGACCCAGGTGGTCGAATATTTGAACTTTTATGAGGGGGCGCTTTATCACTGAGGAGTGACAAAGAAACAGGGTGACCAAAGTGGTCGAATGGCTGGACCTTTTATAAAAGGCTACCTACGTATCCCGGAGGAATCAAGCCTTGATCGTAGTTCAAGCATCACTAGATAGTTAGGAACGATGTCTAGGATCCTTGAGATTTTGACAATTCGGAGGCTGTCACCTGAGGAAGCTAGAGCTTATGGCGCTATCTCTTTATGACGGAGATAGAGGTAACTTAAGTTGGGAAACTTGAGCATTCGTCACTATTCGCGGATAGTGGTAGCACAAGTTGAAATGATTTGGGCATACGCTACTATTCGCGGATAGTGGTAGCACAATTTGAAATGATTCGGGCATTCGTCACTATTCGCGGATAGTGGTTGCACAAATTGAAATAACTTGGGCATTCATCACTATTCGCGGATAGTGGTTGCACAAATTGAAATAACTTGGGCATTCGTCACTATTCGCGGATAGTGGTTGCACAAATTGAAATAACTTGGGCATTCGTCACTATTCGCGGATAGTGGTTGCACAAATTGAAATGATTTGGGCATTCGTCACTATTCGCGGATAGTGGTTGCACAAATTGAAATAACTTGGGCATTCGTCACTATTCGCGGATAGTGGTTGCACAAATTGAAATGATTTGGGCATTCGTCACTATTCGCGGATAGTGGTTGCACAAATTGAAATAACTTGGGCATTCGTCACTATTCGCGGATAGTGGTTGCACAAATTGAAATAACTTGGGCATTCGTCACTATTCGCGGATAGTGGTTGCACAAATTGAAATGATTTGGGCATTCGTCACTATTCGCGGATAGTGGTTGCACAAATTGAAATAACTTGGGCATTCGTCACTATTCGCGGATAGTGGTTGCACAAATTGAAATAACTTGGGCATTCGTCACTATTCGCGGATAGTGGTTGCACAAATTGAAATAACTTGGGCATTCGTCACTATTCGCGGATAGTGGTTGCACAAATTGAAATAACTTGGGCATTCGTCACTATTCGCGGATAGTGGTTGCACAAATTGAAATAACTTGGGCATTCGTCACTATTCGCGGATAGTGGTTGCACAAATTTAGAGTTCTGACCTAACATTATTTCATTCTAACGGAAGCTAAAGCTTACGACGTTATTTCTTTACTAAAGCTAGATGACTTTATTTCTTTATGACGGAAAAAAAACAGAGACTAAAGAAGTAAGAAGGACTCGATGATTTTTGTAAAGAAAGTAGGACGTATCCTGATAATTTTTGTAAAAGAAGTGAATTAAAAATGCCAAAGGCAAATAAAATGAGCCACGAGGGGGTAAACTTGTAAAATAAGCCTCGGGGCGCTGAGGGAAAATTTGATTGAAAATGCCGGTGGCACAAAGGACAAAACAGCCTACGGGGACAAAATTTGTAAAATGGAGCCTTCAGGCAAAATTGTAAAAACAAGCCACAGAGGCTTATTATGTCGCACGACATAATAGGCCAGGTGAACAGATTTATTAAAAATACGCACAGTCGCCATTTGAAATTTAATTAGGCTTGAAATTGAGAGGGAGGCGACAGTGAGAAAAGAGAGAGCGACATCAGAGAGGGAGATTCGAGGGATATTGAGTGAAATCAAACACTTCTTAGTCCGATTCCATTGAAGAATGCCTCCTAGGCTCTATCCGACCAAGAGGGCTTCTCAACATGCCAACTTAGCTACTCGGAGGAAGGGGGTGCAAAGGAATCAACGGCCGTTTCTTCCGGAAGCACCAAGGGGAGATTTTTACCCACAGCTCGATGAGCATACTTCGGATGTCACGAAGAAGGAAGAGGTAAGAAACCTAGGGTTTCTTGAAAAATTTTCAATTTGGGCGAAATTGATTTGAACTGATTTTTTTTTTTTTAGACTGTGCTATTGACATGAACTGGCATGTGAACATAGATGAATCTAGGAAATGTAATGCGTAAATGCATGCCATACATTGATCCATTTTGACCTATTTTTTGCTTGAGATGATTTCAAGAAATAGCACGAAATATTGATACTTGTGCCATGTTTTCTTGCAGGGATTGCGCACCCGTGGCTCCCCTGAGGTGATTGGCAGGCTATGGGATAGCTTGCCGGGTAGCCAGGAGCAGTGGACTCGCCTAAGGGCCTCGATTTACGCCGCCGGGCTAGTGGCAATTTTTTGAGATGGCGAAGGCCATCTGGGGCACTCGCAGGAGTGTGGATCTAGTGAGGGCATTCAGAGAGTTCTCGGTGGGAGACCACTCACTCATTTCACTTCTCTTGGGGTGAGACGACAGTCACTCCGCTGGACTTTGCGGTCATCACAGATCGCCTTTACGGATGAGCCACTCTACATAGAGGAGCCCTGCACAGGAGTTGAGCCCCACTTATCATTGCTGATGATGATTTTATGGGCTTACTTGGTTTCGTTCCCTGATCAAGAAGGGGAATGGATATGAGTTGGGGGTGCTACATGGCCCGATTCAGGCGGAGCAGGACTACACCGTGGTAGATGATCCCATTGAGAGCCGGGCCGAGAGCCGAGAGATTGGCTAGAGCTTTTGTATGGGTGGGCTTTTCCGACATGCCGTTCATCAACAGCGCATCTACCGCTTTGGTTTCACTATTGGAGCTTTTGAGAGCCTGGGATACCGTCGGGAATCTTTCCCGGGAGAGGCAGCTTAGCCGAGATGTATCCGGCCCTAGATGACGTCGCCGAGGGAAGGCGAAGTACTTCACCGTTTCATCCGGCTTTCGAGGTATTCTCTCACCTTGATCTCTTTTCCTTAGCGCATTTCATTATATCCCTTGTTTTCCCCGTTTTGACTTCTTCTTCTCCTTTTCGTGCTTGGGCATACGAGTACTTTGGCCGTTATGAGTGGCGTATCAAGGATGAGTTTCCTCGCCACCACTTTTCCCGCTCTTCGTCGGTGGACGAAGGATGCCAGAAATGCACTGTGACGCCGGAGGGCTCGAGGTGCGTGATTACCGCTTCTTATCATGATACGTTGACGTGCCCGAGAGGGGTTCCACAGAGGATGAGCTTGTTCCCCCGGACCGGTCGTTATGGCGCTTTGGATTTAGATCACGCCGCGCACTTCACAGAGTGTCGCAAGCTACCGCGGGCTTGTCCGAGACGCCTTGTATCTAGGAGAGAGGGTGTATAGACAAAGATGGGCCGAATAGGCACGCCGGATCCCCGATGATCCTCCAAACTAGGATGTGGTTGCCTCGCCGATTGGAGAATGTAGATGCTTTGATCGTAGGCATGGCGGCACATCTTTACACACGAGAGGGGGACTATACTATGTACGTGGCCATGCATCTTCGCCTCCACTGCACCGGTTGGTTATGGCGCTCATAGCGTGGGGCCCTCGATCGGCTATGTTGCTAGACCTCCTTTGCCCCGACTTTCATTGATTATCGTGGTGGCGGTCGCACGAGGCGAGCTCACATTGATATGTCCCTGCACTCATCCTCATCCGGTGCTCCCGCGAGGTTCTAGATCCGTAAGTATTGCTCCTTACGCCTCTTTGGATTGCTTGCATCTCTCTCTCGTTATCAAGAACCGTATTCCGACACTTATTATGTCATGCTTGTAACAGTGTGTCACCAAAGCTTACAGCACTTGACCAGGCATATACCGGCGCCGTGGGCATGATTGGCAAGCTCCGTAAAGGCATGAGTTTCGGAAGAATCGGGCTCGGCCACGGGGTTCGATTGATATCTCTCCACCCGGCCAACCGAGAAGGAAGAAGAGCCGCTCCGATGACGTGGGCACCCGCCGGGAGCACTAGAGGACCGACGCCTGACAAAGATCGCAAATGTGCCTCTTTACGCACCCATCGAGATTGATGATGATGATGAGGATGAGGATGAGGATGAGGACGGAGCCGAGACGGCCACGGACTACGAGCTTGACTCCACCGTTATCACCGAGCTCGACGACTATTACCGCACGGAGACCATAGCCTACGAGGCACCTTCGGACGATCCCGACGATGAGCCGCAGGAGGCCGAGGATGACGACGAGGATGGAGATGAGGAGGGTGATGAAGAGGGTGATGGAGAGGATTCGTAGTAGCCCCTTTCCCCTGTAGACATTTATGACCTTTTGGCTATTGTACCCCCTTTGGGGAAAACACATGTTATTATTTTTTATGCACATCTTTTGGACTTGGCCTATTTCATTTTGTACGTACATTGTTAGCCTTTTGTTGCACGCACTTATGAAATGACAATGGTATGGTATTTGGCTTGAATATGAATGATTTGAATGGATTTTTGGCTTGAATATGAATGCAATGGGTGTACATGGGGTAAATGAACCCTCCCCTATGCATCTGAGAAGTGAATGGATGGTATTTGCAATTATTGACAAGTCGGGGAGTGCCCTGGGGAAAGCAGGAAGTTGCTGATGTCTGATGTCTGATGTGGCTAGTTATGTCGCACGACATAAGTAGCCAATCGCGCTTTGTCGCGTGACATAAGTAGCCAAGATCGCACTTCTCTTACCTTTTGGCCTTGGATCGGAATTGCCGACACAAAGTTGGAATTGGGTGACCAAATAGGTCACAAACCTGGTCTCCTTAGGACAATGGCAAAGAGATATTGGTCCCTTAAGGATGGAAATGGGGTGACCTAGGAGGTCAAGCAACCAATCCTTCACAGGAATGTTCCAAATCAAAAGAGGTGGCCCATATGGTCACAAAATTGGACTTTTATGAAAAGCTCACGCTCCCTTGGAGAATGGAGAAGGGAAAAGGTGACCAATGTGGTTGGATGGCTGAACCTTTATGAAAGGCTACCTACGTATCCCTGAGGAATCAAGCCTCGATCGTAGTTCAAACTTTACCTAGACAGCTAGGAATGATGTCTAGGATTTTTCGACGTTTTGACAATTAGGAAACCTGTCGCCTAGAGTTATCTCTATAACTAAGTAACGAAGGCACTTTTGGGAGAAAATGTTATCATTAGCAATTGGCACGTTACTTGAGCCTAGGGATGATTTTTCTTGGAAACATGGTAGGACTGGGTCTGGATGTACATATGGAATGTATTTGGGAATTGTTTGAGACGGGTTTCAAACGGTGGGGTTGTATCCCTTGGGTGCGGATCGAATCAGTTGTTGTCAACGTGGACGAGAATTCCCTCTTGAGCCGAGACCGGGTTTGAACCTCGGGTCTCGTGACTATTCTTTTCTCACACTCTAGCATTTGAAGTTGATGCTAATGTATGTCGAAGTGACCAATCCTTTCTTCTAGGGATGGATGCAACTTATCGAAGCCCCTGCCTAAGGAAATACTCTCGCAAAAGCCCCATATCTTGTTGAAGTAAGGAAAAATTCTTTCATTGGCAAAACCTTGGTTGAATGAGCCGAGCAAGCGAAGTAACTTGGCGAAGCCCCGCCTCGTGACCTAATAAAAATCCCAACTGATTTGTATTGCGAACGTGATTCTCAAATTGATCTCGACCAAGACCGAATCCATCTAGGGACCTAGTGAAGAACCCGATGCGAACCCCGAAAATGGCTAAAGAAGCCCCGGTTTAAAGGAATGACTTGGCAAAGCCCCGTGACCGGAAGAGTTTCGAGGCACTCTAATGCGAATTGTAGCGAAGAGGGAAAACCTATCCTTTTCCTTTTTTTTTTTTCTTTTTTTTTAGTCACTCACCAACCTTAAGAAGATGTGGACGAAGAGAAGAACTTTTAGGAAGATATATACATGCAGTGGGCATATTTTTTCGAAAAGTGGGAATAGATCCCGATTTTTGTGTTATTTCGACGGCCTTATTCGATGTAGGCACAAAACTCGCTTTGGGTTTGACTCTTTTGAGAGAGTATAAGCGTAGAAAGGTTGGTAAAAGTGTATGGAAGCCCCCGCCGACGTAAAATCGGTGTTTAGCGCTATCTTTCCTAAGATGTAGAAAAGGAAGACTTGTCAAGACATCTCGAAAACTTGTTTTATTTACAATGATCACAAGATTGCTTAAAACCCTTTATTAATGTTCGGGTTATTCAACCACTAATCTCGATATGAACAAACATTCTTATTAATCATGAGGAGAAAGTCAACCAATGTCGCGGATCAAGGTTGAGCCGGGTGTGAAAGAAAGGTTTGTGTATAAGGAGGTCATTGATGAGACCGGGTTTTCTCGGGATTTGATCGTGTCCATGGGAGAGGTCATTTGATGAGACCAGGTTTTCGGTAATTTGGATATGCTTATGACCAGGACCATTGCTTCGGTTGCCTACGTTCCCTCATTGTGAGGAGCTCAGGTCGCCGTAGTTCGGCCTTGGCCGGACTGTTTTGGGAAATGGGATTTGTGGTTCCTTTAGTGAAAAGGCTAGGATGAGAAGACTGGATGATGAGGCATGGGCCTCAGGATGATTCCTTGACCAAGTCATTCTTGGACGGCTGCTTCAATAGCTTTCTGATTCTCGTCTTTCATTGGGGGAGAAAGGACTTGCATATGCCTAAAGGCTTATGAAATGCTTCTGCTTTTGCTTCGACCGCCCCATTGTTATCGACAACTTTCATTCTTTGAGCTTTGATTTTGCCTGTCCGTCAAGCTTTTGATGGGCGGTGCTGGGTCCTTGGCCTAATTTTCTTTTTCTTTTATTTTTATGTGCAACCCTGTTTTTTGCCTAGACTGCCTTTTGGGATTTTCAGTCTAGCTGGGTATTACTCTTTTGCACTAAGATTTTTTTATATATGTGCAACCCTGTTTTTTGCCTAGACCGCCTTTTTGGGATTTTCACTAGCCGGGTATTACTCTTTTTGCACTACACACATTTTTCTTTTTCTTCTTTTTTTTTTTTTTTCTAGAGCACCCGAGGACCAAGGCGAGCCCCTGCTTGAACATTCTTGATACCCTTGAAGTCTAAGCCAAGCCCCTAGGTTGTTGTCGACACGGGGTCAATCTTTCGAAGCTGAGTGGCCTTTTTTGTCGTTCCTTGATGTTGTCGCCGTCGTTAACTTGGTCAAGATGAAGGTGGACATGGTTTGGGAAAGTGTATGGCTTTATGAAGGCCTTTTGTGGGGTAAGGAAAGTGTATGGCTTGATGGCATTAGTTGACTTTCTCACACTGATTAATCAGAACGTTAATTATTTCGAGAGATTGTTCGTTGAGCAATGCAAGTGATCATATAAAATAAAACCATTTCATTAAATGTAATGTAGGTGTGCAAATAATGTCTTAAGTCTAGCAAGAAAAGAAGAAGACTATTTTATAGAAAATTGAAGATTTAATACAATGTCCGTAGAAGGACTTAATTGAAAGGAAAAAATACTAGAACCTACGAAAGTTGACTGAGAGACTATTTTCTTTTTCCTTCTTTTTTTTTTTTTTTTTTTTTTTTTTTTTTTTAAGGATAGGTAAACCCTAGTCTAGCTACTCTTCACGGGTTGGACCGCTGTGAGCTTGAGCTTTCCTTCGTAGATCGCCCACCGAATTTCTTTCTTCAGCCTCCACACACTTGTCTGTCACATGACCATAATGCTTGTGATACTCACGTAACTTGGCCCCGTCAACTCTACTTGGGTTTCTTGGCTTATGATTCTCGAGAGGTGTGAGAAGGCTTCGTTTCACCAAATCGTTGAAAACTTTGCTCATGGGCATCCCAAAATCATCAGGCTGACGTTTCTGACCTTGCACTTCTTGAATTGACCTCTTGTCATGACTTTCTGTCTTTGGCCCATGGAGGTTCTCAAGCTTCCCATCTTCTATCAACTTTTGGATCTCATGCCTCAAATAGGTGCAATCATCAGTGTTATGGCCATGATAATTGTGAAAGCGACAGTGTTTGGTCTCGTCCATTCCGATTGGGGTTCCCGGGTTTCCAATTCTCCGGTGGCTTTATCGCTTTTTCTTTCACTAGCTCTTCCGGAATCTTGCTTAAAGGCATCTCTGTATTGTTAAAGTGAAAGGAGCGAGGTTTTCGGGGGACCTTGTTATTCTCAAGACTCAGATTCCCATTGTCCAATTGGTTCCACTGTTGGATTTGGCTGAAGGAAGCTGTGACATTCTTTCCTTTGTGAGGTACTGGTGCTGAGCCAGATACGGTTGCTGCTTGGTATTGGGTTATGCTCGGTGGAGTTATTTCCTGGCCTGGTTCGACATCTTGGGTCAAGGGAGTATTGATACTCATCATGAGGTCAAGCTTCTCTTGCATCTGTTTCACTTGCTCCATCAATATTGCCACATAGGGGTCAACGGGGACTCTTGGGCTATCGGAACTGGCAAATGTGACTTGTAGTAGCGAACCGACAATTTGAATTCATTAAGTCCGGTAGGTAACAAATTGAAAACTCGGTTCATCTTTTGGTAACTCATGATCACATTCAAAGGGTATAGGGGCTTGGAACATAGCCACATATCTCAAACCGATTATGTGAGGTTGGAGCATAAACTCGGCGGTATTGCCGAGACCGAGGGATAAGTGGGGTGAAATCCAATCCGTTCTGAGGAGCTGAGGGCGATGGGGCCTTGATGAGCTGGGATGTTGGAAAGGACTGAGGAGAAGTGGTCCTTGGCAAGGGATCATATGTGGATGGAGGAAGGTATTGGTTATAGGCTGGGGGAACTGAGATGGCTACTCCTGGAGTCTCATCTTCGACCACTACCGTAGAACCGTTGGACCCAATTGTTACTTGGACTCCATTGCGGTGAAGAGCACCGATAAGCAATGACAAATGCTCTTCATGAACCTTCTGGGCATTTTCCAAAGCCAGGACTAACTCTTCCTTCCTAATCATCTCGATTTCCCATACCCTCACCGCTTTCTGTCAAATCCGCCATTCGACTCTCTGAGCCGATGAACCTGTACGAACCGAAAAGCCGCCGACCCAAGACTCTCGCTCACTTCTTTTTCGCCAAGGGAAAGGGATAGGCAAGGTTTAGACTCGGGGATAGGTAAGGTTTAGACTCGAAGGATAGGTAAGGTTTAGACTCGAAGGTAAGTGTTTGTGAAGGCTCAAGTAACACGAACTTATTGCTTAACTTTTGCTCGAAACACATTTTCTCCTAATCCTAATTGATCGAAAAAGATGGGACCTTGAAAGGTCAAGATTGGAAGTAGAGATCGGACCGAAGGGGGGGGTCACGATTAAGGATTTGACCATGAAAGGTCGAGATGGGAAATCGAAAATTGGACCGAGGAGGTCTCGATTAGAGATTGACCATGATAAGAAAATCAAAAATCGGACCGAAAAGATCTCGATTAGGGATTTGACCATGAAAGGTCGGGATGAGGAAAACGGAGATCGGACCGAAAAGGTCTCGATTAGGGATTTCAGAGATAGGAACATGCAATTATGATTACACTAATTGTTCAAGTTTACTTAAAACAATGTCTTTTATTTATTTCTATTTGGTTGGAAAAGGGGTTACGCCCTTCTTTTCACAACTACTCTAGATCCTGGATCAGTGGGTTCCGTCACTACGTCTATAAGCCCCTCGTATTCCACCTGTATTTCGACCTCCCAGGGTGGACAGCCCCGGGCGAGGGTCCTATAGGGCACGCGGATCCCACCGACCGAGAGTAAAGAACGCTCCTAACGGGTCTAGCGGGTCATAGGACCTTTCAACGCACGAGCGATGCGGATTATAGTCAAGGCAATACCGGGAAAGTCTCGTCTCTCTGCCTTGACGGATCTTTGACAGAGTTTCGCTTGAGCGAATGACGTTTTTTTTTTTTTTGACTTTCGGTAATGTCCGAGAATATAATAAGCATGGGTCGGGCGGCAAAAGCCGGATGACACAGTGTCACATTGAACTTCGTTGCATACGCAGTGCGCGAGTCGGAATCGAAGTCAATGCCGGGTCAAGATCTTGCCAATTTTTCGGCAGAGCTTTGCTTGAGCGAAAGATCTTTTATTTTGGCAAAGACTTGGTCTTGACTCTTACGCATTTCGTGCAGGTCAAGGTCAATAGTCAATGTCGGAGTTGAGATCTCGCCAATTTTTCCTTGTCGGAATTTTGGCAGAGTTCTTCTTCCGTTATGAACTAAGGTTTGACCTTTACGAGGGTATGCAACTGGGCTATATGACACGGACTAGACCAAAAACCAACCAAAAGTCACGGTTTTTTGAAACGTGTGACACGGTGTGCATTGGTCGACAGGCTGCCATGGGGAGGTTGGGATGATTCCGTGCGCGCCCGGGAGCATCGTGAGGCTGTCCGTGACTGCAGCTGGAACCACCCTCGGGTTTGAAGGACGTGCGTGCAAAAGTGTACGGGATATATCGGAGTGCGCGTAGTGTGCGGTCTCCTAAAATTGTTCCTTTTTGAGTTAAAACAAAAATTTTCATAATGTGTTTTAAAGGAATGATTTTCGGGACGGGGAAAATGCAAACACATAAGCACGTAAATTTTAAGGAGCCCCAGTCGATGGAGCCGAATAGCCCCAGTGCTAGGGCTGCCCGGATTAACCATGATTTTTCCCTGGTGGAATTGCCACGAGGTCGCCCTGGTCGAGAATCCAATGAGGATTGAGCCGTACGGCGCATGGATCAATTTTCCGGGTTCCACTCCTTTTGCTATTTTCGGGTTGTTTCCCGTTCAAAGTATGCACAGATTCCAAGATGCAAATGATGCAATGCATGGTAAAGAAAGCAAGCATGATTAATGAAATCGGCGATGGGAGTCTAACCCGCTCAAAGGGACAAGCTTTCTTCTATTTTTTTTTCAAATTGTTTTTTTTTTTTTTTGAAAAGGGGATACTGGTACGTGGGATTGTTAAACCACCTGGTTATCCCAAGCCCCGGGTTAGGGAGCGATACAGGAAGGGTAAGTGGGGTCCACCTATATACCAAGTATCGACTTTTGTTTTGAAAATAAAGCTTTTCTCCTTTGGGATGATCCCAGTAGTCGCCAAAGCTGTGAATGTGGTGCCCAAAATTCTTTTGTTTATTGGAATTCACGCGAGTTTGAAGACATCCGAGTTATTTGAAAAACGGAGTCGCCACGCCATTTTGATTACCTCAAAACTTTGAAAAAGGTTTTATGGGTTCGGAGGTTAAGTTACCCCTTGGGAAGAACGTTTGGCGTTCACCCAAAGTGCCTTGCCGGAGCAAGTCTCCCTAGATTTCATTAATCGTGTTTGCTTGCGTGCTTTCTTTGTGTGCATGTGTTTGAAAATAAGGAGGGGAATGTCCCAAGTTGTCTTCCGGACGTACAAACCATTTGTTGGTTGTCGCTCGGGATTCCTTGGAATTTATGTATTTGGGATTATGATCCCGTCCTCATCTTATGACTTGTGATCATCGCATTTTAACCTCGGGACCCTCGGGACTTGCGTGATCGAGAATAATGTCTCTCTTTATGGTCAAAGATGAGGTTCTTTAGAAAAGGAATGTCCTTAGCCCATCAATCCTACGCTTTAAGACGGTCGAGCTCGTATAGAGGCTTCATACTCATTCTTAAGCGATAATCGGAGATATAGGGTTCAAGGTTATCCTTTTCCTAAAGAGATATGGAACCTTTAATGGAAGGAACGATGCAAAGATGAGAACTTTTACACCGGTCCGTTCCAAGGTTGCTAACGGGGACATGGGGGAATGCATGTAAAAATGATATTTTAGCAAAAATATGGCATTTTGGTTTGAAAATGATGCATTTGATTGCAAATGGATGTTTTTTATGTAAAGAAATGATCTTTGTGCAAAGAGTGCATTTTTAATGTGAAAAGGGATTTAAAATGGAAAAGGAATGATCTTTAATGCGTAATGCATGAAAAATGGGATTTTAGTGTAAAGGATGCACCTTTATGTATGAGAATGATATTTTAATGAAAAGATGACATAGTATGTACATAGATACTATCTAAATTGCAGATAGACATCAGGTTATAGCTTAAAGGGGTTTAACATCGGATTACAGCTTGAAAGCTGTGAAGCTTACGCAAGCTGGCTACTTATGTCGCGTGACATAGGCTGCCTATGTCGCGTGACATAACTAGCCATTTTGCAGAGGCTTTACAACTGAGATTTGCAGAGGTAACAAGGCACCAAAATGGTCAAGTTACTTCACAAACAAATCTCAGGGAGCATGTTTAACAATAATGAACACTTCAAGAGGGTGTGGATATGAGGGATCCACACTCATCTTGAGTGTTCATGCAAAAACCAAGTCAAAACGAAGATTTTATATGAAATGTAATGAAATAAAATGTGGATCTGGGTAATATGAAGCTAAAGCATGCAACTTTAATCAGAATACTATATTATCAATGCATGTAACACATAGATTTTATATTCAAAGGAAAATAGAGAGTGGAAAAGGGGTAGAAACTCGTTACCCTTGAAGATCCACAACTCCTATATCAAGTTAGATATAGGAACCTTCTAGCGTCCTCCTCCGGAGACTGAGTTCAGACCTTGGATCCTTGGGAACTCCTTGATTTTCTTGATATGTGGGAAGTGTGTGTGTGGGAAGTGTGTGTGGGATGGATTTGGGAGGATTGAGGTGATTTGGGGGGTATATGAGGAGAGAGGAGGCTTCTGGAGCGTATTCCCTATAGAGGGGGACTGAGGGGTGGAAGAGGTGTGTGAAAATGAGAGGTGAAGGCCTCTATTTATAGGCTGCCTGCATGGGCTTGTTATGTCGCACGACATAACAAGCCATGACTGTATTCCTTCTAGAAACATGCAAGGTGGCATGGTTCTAGAACTTTTCCTGGCTGGTTATGTCGCGCGACATAAGTAGCCACTTCTGGATTCTTCTAGAAACATGCAAGGTGGCAGTCTTCTAGAAGGGTTTTGGGATTAAGAAAAACGTGTTTCTTAATCACCAAGCATTTCCTTCAGCCCTTAAAAGGCTTGGAACAGTTCCGGAATTGTTCCGGAACTTTAGGAAAATCCGGGGAATTACCAGAAAAATTACCGGAATTGTCGGGAAAATTAACCGGAAGGCATGAGCCAGATTTGGGTACTTACGCCGCTTATGAGAAGATTACGGTCACGCTTTTAATGCTCGGTGTCATTCCTCCCACCGGAAGTACTTCCTACGTGGTTTCGTTTGCTAATGCCAATCTTGTGGCGGGGGTCATGCAATCCTAATGTTCCTATTGACTCGTCCAATGGATTATTGGTAGAACCAATTAAGAAGGTACAAGAAAATCCTAGCAACGAGAGTATCGACGATCGCTCGACTCAGGCCATCTCACCATATCAATCTTGTGTATCTGACACGAATGAAGTTTACAAAAGGTCGAATCTCGACGATTACATTGATGATTACATCAAAAGGGTTCGTGCACGGGAAAAGACTACGAGTCTGAACATGTCTCGCCGCTATAAACCTTACCCTTCCAACACGGCTCCGACATCCGGTAAAGGAAAGAAGGCATTGTGTACAATTGACGGCCCCCAAAAGCAACCAAGAAATGGTGGTCCTTTAAGGAAACGAGAACGTTTTGATGATCTTGGGATGCCCATGGGCTTAATTTTCAAGGGCTTAGTAAGGGTAGGCCTTTTGGAGCCTCTCAAGGACTACCATCCAAGGAGCTCAAATGCACCTCTCGACATGAGTAAGCACCGCGCCTTCCATGATCATTATGGCCACACGACCGACAACTGCATAGTCTTGAAGAGAGCGGTTCAAAGGTTAATCGAAACGGGCAAGCTTGAGCGCCCCAATGGACCAAAACCGGCAAACCTGTTCGGAATGGTGACCAAGTCAATGACCAAATCTCGAATCCCGAGGATTTGGGTGTTCCCTTAAGCAAAGTTTTAAATAGCTTGCTAGAGCGGGGTCTCCTCGAACCCATGAGAAACTATCGGCCCAAGGATCCCAAA
Organism: Adenophora triphylla var. japonica; assembly: GCA_022495995.1. Taxonomy (NCBI): domain Eukaryota; kingdom Viridiplantae; phylum Streptophyta; class Magnoliopsida; order Asterales; family Campanulaceae; genus Adenophora; species Adenophora triphylla. The sequence continues at coordinate 164,134 of JAFEMH010002785.1, forward strand.
ATCCCTTTTGACACCACTAAGCATTGTGCTTTCCACCGATCACGGTCATATGACCGACAAGCTGTACGGCTTTGAGAAAGGCGATTCAGGGATTAATTAAGAAGGTCAAACTCGAGCGCCTCAGTGATCTCAACCCCTCCAATGATCATTTCCCAAACAACGCGAAGGTAAACATGATTGAATTTTATGATTCAAACTCTGTGAATTCAACGAGAATCTGACAAGCCGGATGATTTAGTCGCAACAAATGTTGAGAATGGATGGTTTGACTACAACAAGCATGTGACCATGGCAAAGCTGGATTTGGTGAAATGCTTTGAACTCTCGCCCTCCGACAAGTTCACGACTGACGACAAGGGTAAATGGGATGATAATGATCTGATGGCGGATTTGGCGAGAAGCGATAAGGATACAAGAAATCCGATGATTAGGAAGGAAGAGTTAGTCCTGGCTTTGGAAAACGCCCATAAGATTCATGAAGAACAGTGACCACCGCTCATCAATGCTCTCCGCCGCCATGGAGTTCGGGTAACGGTTGAGGCGAATGGTTCCCTCGGTCATGGTCGAAGATGAGACTTCGAAAGCTTGATGATTTCGGTCCCTTCATCCTATAACTCTCCATCCCACGGCCAACACCTCCCTCCATCCACATGTGATCCCTTGCCAAGGACAATTCCTCTTGAGCCCTTTCCGGCACCTCGAGGCCATTAGGGCTCCATCGCCCTCGGCTCCTCGAACGAGTTGGGCTCCATCACACTGTTCCTCAATTTCAGCAATACACCAATTTATACTCCGACTTCACATAATCGGTTTGAGCTATGTGGCTATGTTACGAAGCCTCTACACCCACTGAATGCGATCATAAGTTGCTAAAAGAAAATCCGGATGCCACAAGTTTTCCGTTGTCGTCTACCGGACTTAGTGAATTCACCGTCGGTTTCACCGATCTGCGGCTGTGTTTCCCTCTGGCGATAAGAGTCTTGTTGCGAGTTCCGGTAACTCGAATGTTCCCGTTGATCCCCATGTGGAAATATTGATAGAGCAAGTGAAACAAATGCGGAGAAGCTTGATCTTATGATAAGTACTAGCACTCCTTTGACCCAAGATGTCGAACCGAGGCAAAGAAATGATTACGTCGCGCAAAATTCAAGTGCCCGAAGTGAGAGAATCCGATAGGACAACTTGCCCAGGCACACTTGTCTAATGCCGGTTCCAAGCTTGAGAAAGGCCCGAAGACACAATCGGCTAGTATCACCCCTTTCACTCAAAACAACCGGCGCATCGTCGAATCCTCCCAAACAGAGCCCAATACCCCTCAAGGTCCTCTCGGGTTCACTTCCTTCCATCAATATGCTCGATCGACAAAGTTCGTCCCGTGACTTTTCCGACCCGTTTCTTTGGACAACTTGTGCTCGCCCACCGCTCCATGGCCTCAAACTCCTCCACTCCCACCGTATCATGGGCACGTAAGCGATCACCTGCCTCGGTGCAGTAATGGAATCGAAGTTAACGAGAAAGATGGAAAGCTCAAGCGTCTTGGCGAGTCCAACAACAAAGAGTAGCTAGACTAGGGGCTACCCATCCTTTAATATTAAAACAGTCTTTTAGTCAACCTTCGTAGGTTCTAGTACTTTCTTCGTTCAATCAAGTCCTCCTTGGACATTGTAGTTAATCTTAAGTTTTCTATAAAAGAGTCTTTTTCTTTTCTCGCTAGACTTGAGACATTATTTGCACACCTACATTACATTTAATGAAATGGTTTTATTTTAAATGATCACTCGCATCGCTCAACAAATAATCTCTGGAAATGATTAAGATTTTAATTAATTGGTGCGAGAAAGTCAACTAATGCCCTCCCTATACACTTTCCTCACCTCACAAAGGCCTCCATCAAGCCATACACTTTCCAAAACATATCCCCATCATCACCTTGATCAAGTCAACGAAGGCGGCAACATCAAGGGACAACAAAAGGTCACTCAGCATCGGGAGATCGACCCCATATCGAAAAAAAAAACAGGGGCTTGCCTCCGCCCCCCATGCATCAAGAAAGTTCAAGTAGAAGCTTGCCTTCGTCCTCAAGTGCTCAAAAAAAAAAAGGCTTCAAAAAAAAAAAACAAAAGCTTCAAAAAAAAAAAAAAAAGCTTCAAAGAAAAAAGACAAAAGCTTCAAAAAAAAAATAAAATATAACAGCTTCAAAAAAAGGCTTAAAAAAAAAACAAAAGCTTCAAAAAAAAAATGAGGCCAAGGACCTAGCACCGTCGATCAGAAGGTTTGACATATGGGCAAAATTAAAGCCCGAAGAACGGAAGTTGTCGACAACAAGGGAGCAGTTAAAGCAACGGCAAAAACATATCATAAGCCCTTAAGCTGCATCCAAAATCTTTCTCCCCCGATGAAGGACGACGATCAAGAAGCAACGGAATCGCTCAAAATGACTTGTCAAGGAATCACCTCAAGGCCCGCACCTTATCACCCAAACTTCCTATCCGAGCCTTTTCACCAAAAGTACCACAAATGTTCATACCCCTTTTCTAAAGCCAAACACAGTTCGAGACCCGAACTACGGCGACTGAGCTCCTCACAATGAGGGGAACGTAGGCAACCAGAAATGGTCCGGTCATAAACACATTCAAATCCCAGAAAATCCGGCCTCACCAATAACCTCTCCTATACACGATCCCTCTTCACCATTCGCCAACTTCGACTCTTGGTATCAGTTGACTTTCTCCTCATGATTAATCAAAATGTTTGTTCATATCGAGATTAGGGGTTGAATAACCCGAACATTAATAAAGGGTTTTAAGCAATCTTGTGATCATTTTGAATAAAACATATTTTCGAGATGTCTCGACAAGTCTTCTTTTTCTACATTATAGGAAAAATAGAGCTAAACACTAATTTTACGTCGGCGGGGGCTTCCATACACTTTTACAGACCTTTCTAAACTTATGCTCTCTCAAAAGAGTCAAACCCAAAGCGAGTTCTTTTGTGCCTTCGTCAAATGAGGCCATCAAATAATACAAATCGGGAATTCATCCCCACTTTTCGAAAAAAAATATATGCCCTATGAGGTATACATTCCTAAAATTGTCTTGCTTTTACATTTTCTTCCGGTTGACTAATTGAATAAAGAAAATAATAAAGTAAATATGGAAGGATGGGTTGCCTCTTTTGCTACATGATAATTCAAGAACGTTGGTTCTTCACTCTGCTACAAGATGGGTTGGGTCTGTTCGGTATCGGTCTACGGTGCCTACCGGGTTGAAGCCTCTCTAATTGTGTCGGATTCACGGTCATGAGACCGAGGCTTTGCCAAGTTACTTCTTCCAAATCAAGACTTCGCAAATACATCTCTTCGGACCAAGGCTCCACCAAGCAAAGATGAGATTTGATCGCCATGTTGGTCATGGGCTAGTCAAGTGCGGTTCTTTGATGTCCAGGACGAGGACGGAATTTTAACCAAGACCAGAAATTCATCATATTTCTATGGCTAATATTGGAACACGAGTCCATAAAACTCCTTGTGCCAATCGAATGAGGTTTCGATGTTCATTCTTGGAAGATGTCGGGAATTTTGGTTTGACGGTGCCCTCAACCCAATGGAACTTTCACGGTAGAAGAGGAAAAGGATCCCCATCCCTATCTTGGCCGGACAGACTACCACCACCTTCCTCACACTCTTCTCAACTTGCGAATCGGCCATCCTTTCTTTCGGCCTCGGTCGATATACATTCACGATTCGATGCAGGACAGTCGTTTGGGAAACAAATTGATTTCGGTCCGATTTGGGCCGGTATGGTATGCCTCAGCGGTCGGGGTCGGCTCGGTATGTCACGACGGTTTGGTATGCCTCGGCGGTTCGGTACGGATCGATCGGGAGCTTCTCGGTTACATCGGTTTGAAATGCCTTGACAAAGAACCCGGTTCAAGATGTCCAATCCCGGCACCGCACAAGCCTCACAAGATTCCTTCATGACCGTCTCAACGGGACGGCAAACCCCAAATACGGACCTCTTTGGACCCATGCGGTCTAACGTAACCGATCGGTTCACGGCTCCTCGGCGGGGGCAAAATCGGTACGGAATGTCTCCTCATGGTTGGGGATACCTCGGAATGCCACATCGGTGGAATCCCACCTCGGTTTGGAACCAATCTATCGGGGCCTTCGCGGCAAAGGTTTGGAATGCCTCCACGGTCTGGTCCGGGCAACGATCGAAGCCCTTCCTCGAGAATGATGCTAGCTCGGCCGCTCCTCACACGGCTTTCACAAATCCATTCCTCACTCGGGCTTCGATGGGTTACCAAGCCTCCATCCCGGTTCATCGAGAATCACCGGGACCGCGGTACCCCCCTGGTCATGCACCTTCGGCTATGCAATTCAACAATCGGGGACGGCGGCCCGCACTTAAGCCTACTTATGGGCCTCACTCAGGAAATCCGAGTTACCCGGCTACATCAAGGCTGCCTTCGCCCTCTTTGCCGGTTGAAAATCAACAACAAGCCGTGAGGTTCTATCCCTTTGCCCGGGGTCCTACTCAAGCTCCCGGGGTGATTCGGGCCAAGGACGGGATTTCACCTATGTCCCCGGATCGGCCGTTCCCTCCACCCTGCCGCCGGTGGTGGTAGCTCCTCTCTCTAGCTCGATCATTTGGTTTGAATGCCATGGTTCCACCACAAGACCCTCATTTGGCTTGGTTCGTGGAACGACACAAGGAAATGAAAGCACAGATTCTTGAATTGATTTGTTAAGAAGTACGCTTTCCGACCAACGAACCCGGACTCCTTTGTTCCCCACAAATTCGTGATGCCTAATTTGGATCTCTTTGATGGCCTTTGCATGCCCGAAAACCCATCTGGACACGTATACCTTGTCAATGAAGGTCAAAAGGGCGCCAATCGGCGGTTGGGCGACTATTTCGATCTCTCTTTGAAGTCCGGTGCTCTAAAATGGTTCTTCCGCTTAAAATCCGAGGCCGTGGCTACATGGGACCGGACTACTAGCCAACTTGGAGTGGGAAGCAAATAGATTTGACTGCGGACAACAATGCGGCGTCAGACGAGAACATCGGGGACTTTTACAAGCAAGATGGCAACTCCTCCTTTTGAAGAGGAACAACTAGACATCTTTCGATCACGCCCGAAACCACATCCTGAGGATCTCACTTAGCAATTTCCCTATCCGGATCTACGGGCAATGATCAATTCGGGGCTAAATTTGAGAGGGCTTACAATCGGCGGCGAGTTGTCGCACACCTTTACGGATACCGGGTTTCTTCCACCTCCAACACGACTCCTGAAAAAGGGCAGTGTGAGAACTGATCGAAAAGGGGACCCCAAGGACCCAATACAGTCAACAATCCATTCCCTAAAAAAAAAAGTAGTGTGAATATGATTGAAGCCACGAACAAGCCAAGTGCCACTATGGCTAACAGTTCCCATATGGAAGACACTCTTCGAAGAGAGGATTCTAGTTTCATAGTCGGTATCAAAGATGGGTTTCTCCCTTCATGACAACTTCACCTTGAAGGCTCTCACGTTGATCGATTGGCTCGGTACTTCATCAGTATGTCAGTCAAACCTTTAACTGGACCTCTGTAGTGACGCTTTGTCAAACCTGGGGCTTCATCAAATCATTCAAAGAAAGATTCCGTGGTTTTCGCCATGTCTTTTCCATGGAATGGGGCTTTTATCAAGTCACACCTATCTTCAGAAGAAAGGCCTAGTCACCTCAACAACTATCTTGGAGTTTCAGCTTTAGAACTTGGCATATGGCAACTCCCTGCATCATCAAAAGTTGAGAATTGGGAATCTCCTCATATCAGCATTTCGTCAAATCACAACTAACCCAAGCAAAAGAGGGTTCATTCATGTCAACATGCTTTGATTCTAGAGCACATCGGCGTCAACTTCAAATGTCAGAGGCGAAAAGAAATTTCAATCGAGACCGGGGTTCAAATCCAACTTCATCCCAAGATCAAAATTGACCTCATCTATAACATGCAATTCAGTCCGCGACTAAAGAATATCACCCCACCCATTTCAAAGCTTGTCCCAAACAGTCAACAACACATACATCCCCTCTCATCACCATGCATCCCCACAAAAATCTCCCTAGGGCTCATGTAGCATGCACAAAACTTGAATCAATAGGAAAAATCCTAAGTGATTGAAAATCATAAATCGTAATTTCCCTGCCAAAAGCTTAGGCCAAGTGCATCTTCGAAAGCAAATAAACGCATCATCTCATAATCATTTTTGGTTCTATGCATGCATCCGCCATCATGAATGCCATATATGCATCTTCCTCTTCACTAACAAATGCAGGAATTCAAACGTAATCCCCCTTTTCGGCAAGGATGATCTTCACCAAAGGCGACCTCAAATGGATGAAAACAGTCCCCAACATCCACAAACATATGAAGACCGCCTCCGGTGTCTACAAATCGGTCAGGGACGCCAAGCTCTCCAATGCAATTCGGTCAGGGACGCCAAGTTCTCCAATACAGTACGGTCGGAGACGCCAAGTTCTCAAAATGCAAATCGGTCAAAGATACCAAGGTCTCAAATACAGTACGGTCAGAGACGCCAAGTTCTCCAATACAAATCGGTCAGGGACGCCAAGTTCTCAAATACAAATCGGTCAGGGACGCCAAGTTCTCAAATACAATGCGGTTAGAGACACCAAGTTCTCAAAAGCAAGAAGTCCCAATGTGAAGACAAGCTCAAAAACCTCTACAAGTTTGACGATCACCAGCAAGATGCAGACTCAACCAAACTCCTCCTTCAGGTCAAAATGCCTCTAAAGACAGCAAATCGTCAGCAGAAACTGTCCCACGAACGGCAACCTAACAACTCTTCATCAACATCAGCCGTAGCCTCAGCTACAGGTAAGCACAGCACAGGTATGAAAGCATATCTTAATCAACTACTTTTCTAAAAGAACATTATCATCAAATCTTAGGGCGACTTCCCAAAAAACAGTCAAACCTCGGGTAACTCCCAAATACTGTCAAACCATCAATGACCATCCCCAGCAATTTTCGAACTACGACCGGCTTGATTCCCTCTTAAGGATACGTAGGTTGCCTATCATTAGGTCCAGCCACTCGACCAGCACGGTCATCCTTTCCTTCGGCAGCAGACGTAAAACCGATCCCTTCAAATGAAGTCCACTAGAGGACCATCTATCCTAAACCATCAAAGGAAATCATTTCAAATCAAGGTTCGAGGCACCTAAAACGCCATCATCGAGGTTCGAGGCACCTAAGACGCCATCATCAAGGTTCGAGGCACCTAAGACGCCATCATCAAGGTTCGAGGCACCTAAAACGCCATCATCGAGGTTCGAGGCACCTAAGACGCCATCATCAAGGTTCAAGGCACCTGAGACGCCATCATCAAGGTTCGAGGCACCTAAGACGCTATCACACACAACACGAGGAAAGCAATCATCCCCTAATTCGACAAACCAAAATCAAAACCATAGGGCGACTTCCCAAAAATAGTCAAGTCATAGGGCGACTTCCCAAAAATAGTCAAACCGTAGGGCGACTTCCCCAAAATAGTCAAGTCATAGGGCGACTTCCCAAAATAGTCAAGTCGTAGGGCGACTTCCCCAAATAGTCAAGTCATAGGGCGACTTCCCAAAAATAGTCAAACCGTAGGGCGACTTCCCAAAATGGTCAAGTCATGGGGCGACTTCCCCAAAATGGTCAAGTAATAGGGCGACTTCCCAAAAATAGTCAAAACCGTAGGGCGACTTCCCAAAAATAGTCAAACCGTAGGGCGACTTCCCCAAAATAGTCAAGTCATAGGGCGACTTCCCAAAAATAGTCAAGTCATAGGGCGACTTCCCCAAAATAGTCAAGTCATAGGGCGACTTCCCAAAAATAGTCAAACCGTAGGGCGACTTCCCCAAAATAGTCAAGTCATAGGGCGACTTCCCCAAAATAGTCAAGTCATAGGGCGACTTCCCAAAAATAGTCAAGTCATAGGGCGACTTCCCAAAAATAGTCAAAACCGTAGGGCGACTTCCCAAAAATAGTCAAACCGTAGGGCGACTTCCCAAAAATAGTCAAAACCGTAGGGCGACTTCCCCAAAATGGTCAAGTCATAGGGCGACTTCCCCAAAATGGTCAAGTAATAGGGCGACTTCCCAAAAATAGTCAAAACCGTAGGGCGACTTCCCAAAAATAGTCAAGTAATAGGGCGATTTCCCAAAAATAGTCAGACCATAGGGTGACTTCCCAAAAATAGTAAAATCTTAGGATGACTTTCCTAAAACAGTAGGGTCGACGACTAAAGATAGTCAAAGGACCCGAACTACGGCCGGCTTGATTCCTCTTAAGGATACGTAGGTAGCCTATCATTAGGTTCGGCCCACCGACCAAAATGGTCATTCCTATCCCAAGAGCGGATATACAACCCTAGCCATCAGACCGAAGAGGGTCATTTCTTATCCCCAGCAGAGTTTCTTTCAGCAATCGACTGTAGAACTCGCTCGCCAGGTTGACATCCTAAAACAGTCACTCCAGGGTCGACGACTAAAGATAGTCGAAAGACCCGAACTACGACTGGCTTGATTCCTCTTAAGGATACGTAGGTAGCCTATTAGATAGGTTCAGCCACTCGATCACTTGATCATCCTGCCAAAATATGGAGCCTTACTCTTATCGACGACCCCGCTTCCTTCGAAAGCGCCGTCGCCGAGGGGCTACTGTAAGTGCTCCAATTTGAGCTTGTTAGCATTTTCGTTAGAAAATTAACGAAAGTTATAACATTACTAACATTCCTAACATTCCTAACTTTTCTAACAAAGTAAGGGTAAAATGGGCATTGCCATTTAAAGTTAAACCAAGAAAAGAATCTCAAAAAGCAAAAGAAATAAGAAAAATCCGAATTGGGCAAGTTGAAAAACATAAACTGCTGGATTTTTGAATTTTATTCTTCCTGTCCAAAGCCTGAAGCTGTAATTAATGAACAGTGCACGCTGTCAATCATATCCGCGCGGACATGTTTGTCAATTTCAAAGGGCTATAAATTGAACCCTCCTCTCTCAGTTTACACAACACAATTGGATCACAGCAACGAAACTCTGGCGAAATATAGGGAGAAAACAGTGGGAATTCACTTGAATTGCCACCATTTTCTCTTCAATCTTTCCCAAATCTCACTCACTCACAAACACTTCAAATCACTCTCATACATACTCTTATACATACACTAACTCAAGCTCAAATCACCCTTTAGGAGGAGGAATAGAGAGAAAACATAGAGGACTTCATTGTTATCTACTTGTTTTCTCTTTAACCAACTCAAATCATCAACCCTAAACACTTTCAAATCCTAAACACATTCAAGCCTTTGAATCCATTCAAACACAAGACACAAGGAAGATAGGTATAACCTCCCTCTCCCTACGCTAAGTCTCTCATTCATGCATGCATCTTTAAACTACAAAATGTAGTTATTTTATCTTCTTGTCTTAGATCCAAGAAGATCACCATGGAAGTTCATCTCCATGGATGATCTTCTACAAGGATCAACATTTTCTTTAATGTGTTCTTACTTTCTTGCAAAGAAAACTCATTTTCAAAACCCTAAATACCATTTTCAAGCACCAAATCCCATTTTCAAAGGATAAAATTCCCCTTCCCAAGCAAATGAAGTGCTTAGTCCTAATGTACCCCAAGGATGGTTTGGTATAGTTGATTCACCACTAAAATGTCTAGTGATCACTAACCAAAACCTAGGGAAATGGGGACAAGCATGGATGCAAAAACCCCCTTTAAAATCATATTTTCTCTCTTGAGAAGTTGCTGTCCAGTAGCAATTTTCTCAGACCTCAGTCCATGGTCTAATTTTTTGGACATAGATAAACTTGGAATTTGGTGTTGACTACAAAATACTTTTTGTAGCCAACATCCAGAGCTTTCCAGACATATTTTTACTTTATTTTTTTCATGAGTAAAACTCCATTTTTCAAATTTTATTTTAAAGGTCAGTTCATCAGTCTCTGGAAATCCAGATTTCAGATCTGAGATTTCCAGAAGGTTTTGACCCCTCAAATCATCTCCAAAATGAAAAGTTCTTTTACATAAACCTTTTTTAAGGTGTTTTGAACATTTTTCATTCCCGGAATTTTCCCAGATTCTGGAATTTTCAAGCCCTAAAGTCCATTTCAAAGTCAAGGGTCAACTGCCTTTTTCATTCTGGCAGAAATGGTTTTCAACTTCCAAAAATCTTTTGAGTTCCAAATCTCAACCCAAAAATCATCCAAAAAATCATGGGATCAGTTTAAAGCCTTAAAAAGAGTTCCCAATTTTTACTTACCTCAGTTTCAACTTATTTTGGCCAAAAAACACACACACACCCACACACAACAAAGGATTTTGAATGTTTGGGAGACTCGTTTTTACGAGGCGTTCCGGGTGCACACTAACGTCCTTCCCGGCACGTAACGTGACCTCCGAACCTAAATTTCTGATCTCGGGCTTTTTTCAAAGTTTTGGCCCTTAAAACAAAAATGGCGTGGCGACTCCGTTTCGTTGATTTTTTCAAATAAAAATGGGAAAATTTTCGGATGCACATCATCACAGGTTTATGTCGGGAAGATCGACTATGGAGGCAATATATCTTTTTTGAGACAAACCATGGAGAAATATCGGGATCAAAAGAAAGATTTGCATATGGTTTTCATTGATTTGGAGAAGGCGTATGATAAAGTGCCAAGAGAGGTGCTTTGGTGGGCATTAGCAAAGAAGGGTTTTTCAAAGAAATATATTGATATTATCAAGGACATGTATAATGGAGTTAGTACTTGTGTACATACTAGTGTTGGGAAGACTGAAGAGTTCCCTATAAAGATTGGAGTGCATCAAGGTTCCGCATTTAGCCCCTTTCTTTTTGATTTGATAATGGACGAATTGACGAGGTCAGTCCAAGAGGATATAACAAGGTGTATGTTGTTCGCAGATGATATTGTGCTGATTGATGAGACAAGAGAGGGTGTGGAAAGTAAATTGGAGTTGTGGAGACACACTTTGGAATCTCGAGGTTTTCGACTAAGCAGAAGCAAGACTGAATATTTAGAGTGTAAGTTTAGCAGAGTTGGAAGTAAGGAGGCAGGGGCGGTCACATTTGATGGAAATATTGTCCAAGCTTCTGAGTTTTTTCGCTATCTTGGATCCATTATCCAAAAGGATGGAGAATTAGATGAAGATGTGGCTCATAGGATTAAAGCAGGTTGATTGAAGTGGAAGAGTGTCACAGGGTTTCTATGTGATCGCGGCATGCCCAATAGATTAAAGGGAAAATTCTACAGCACGGCAATTAGGCCGGCATTGCTTTACGTCACCGAATGTTGGGCCGTGAAACAGTGTCACGTGCATAAGATGAATGTGGCGGAGATGCGTATGCTTCGATGGATGTGCGGTCATACAAGAAATGATCGATCGGGGAATGAGGTGATTAGAGGTAAAGTAGGAGTTGCGCCCATTGAGGATAAAATAAGGGAAAATCGTCTAAGGTGGGTTGGACATGTGAGAAGGAGACCGAGTGATGCACCGGTTAGGAGGCCGGAACAGTGGAGAAATGATAAAATGGCGAGGGGTAGGGGAAGACCCAAACAAACTTGGATTATAGTGATTGAAAATGATATGAGTTTACTTGGAGTGGATGAAAGTATGGTGTTGAAGAGGCCGGAGTGGAGGAAAAATTCATGTGGGGGGTTGATATATTTTTTTTAATATTTATTTATTTATTTATTTATTTATTTTATTTATTTATTTATTTATTATTATTATTTTTTATTATTTTTTTTCCAACAACCTTTTTATACGATGACATATGAGGATTCATGTTAGCCGATCCCAAATTATTTTGGGACTAAGGCTTTGTTGTTGTTGTTGTATTTCTCGGTGGTTCCATGTTAAGCAGTTCGTGGTGGAGGTCAAATCGTTTTAAAAGGTTTTTTATTCAGGTCTGTAAGTTCTAATATCTCTTACATTACTCCGTAAAATTTTGACTTGTGGAAGAATTTGCTTCTGTGCAGATTTGGCTTATTGTAATATGGCTGTTTGGTTTCACAAAGTTAATTTTTGTGCCCATAAGAATTCTCTTATTTGCAGTGCATCAGCCATACTTGTTGGTGTCTATGAACCTACGAAACAGAAACTGATGAATAGCTTCCCTGAAAATCATAATGCCTTGGATCAATTGGTGAGCTCTTTAATTGAGAAAATATTGAAGTAAATAATCCATGGTAGCATACCTTGGTACTGGAATTTGCAGAAGAGTTTTGGGCATGTAACAGTGTTGGGGTCAGAGTCTTAACCAAGAACAAGCTCAAGAAAAGGTTCAAGACAATTGTGAAAGAAGAGGCCGAGAAATTGGAAAATTGTGTTGACACGGCCGCGCGTGCATACTGACACAGTCGTGTCACTAGAGCCGAATTTGAGTTTGTCCAATATGGTTTGCACGGTCGTGCAAGCCATAGAGCACGGTCGTGCTTCGGTCGGGTGATAAATGGCTATTTTATAGTTATTTATAGTATAATATTTACATCGTTTTGTTTAGTTTTAATTACATTATTTTAATTTAGCTTGTTTTATTACATTACACGGATGTTATGCTTGGTTTGTAGTTTTGTGATTGAAACAGGATTTTAAGTCATTTTTGATGTGAAGACACGCTTGGGACATAACTTACAAGGTGGAACAAATGAATAGGAGCAAGGGAGAACACTTTTGTAGAAGAAAATGGAAGAACCAGAGCAGTCCAGAGCTTGCATGGCCGAGTATGAAGCTAAGCACGACCGTGCTGGCCCGGAGGCGTATTGGTCGTGCAATTTTTCATCTTGGAATGTCAGAACCAAAAATGGCCTACACGGTCGTGCTTTGTACTTTGGCACGGCCGTGCCACAACTGTTACAACATTTTGCAGACATCCTTCAAAGGCACCTTTTTTAAGAACCTTTTGAGAAGTGATGCGACCTTAGGCTATAAGGCTTGTATAAAGACATGTATTCAGAAGATTTAGAGATCCAGCAATATTATAACACTACTCTAGATTATTTTTGATATCATTAACATCAAATAATCCTCAAATCATTTTAGATATTTGAGGAATCATTTAGTTTTCTTGAGATATTTTGAGATTGAAGAAATAAAGCAATTTGAGGTTTATTTTCAGCCATTGTTTTCTGAATAATTATCTCTTTCCCGTCCTCATTACTTATGTCTTATTTATCTTTAATTGTTATGATATTAATCATGGCTAGTGAGTAATCCTCCAAATTCTTGGGGTTGAAAACTCAAAATCATGTGTTCATCTTATTAAATCATGTTTCTTTTCTTCTCTTTATCTCTTAATCAATTTTCTTTCTTATCATTCTTAAACGCCTACGAATATGAAGACGTTCATATTTGTAATCCTAGTTAATCAAGAGAAGTAATTAGCCGTAAATATTGATTAACGAAACCTTATGAATTAAACTAGGCACTATTAATCACGAGAGTAGATTAATTGCCTAGGGATGATCCTTTAGTGGAAAATACGTGGATTTAATATAAACTTAATGGGTTTTGACTAATGTATGGAACTATCGAGAGAAACGCCGTGTTAGTTTTCAAATACGTGTGCTATACATTGATCGTGAGAAGTTAGCACAACTTAGCTTATCACCCTTGATTTTGACATGCTTATTTTTATAAAAACATGGTTGTTTGATGAATGCATGATTGTTTGAGTCCTAATTCCGGGAATACTTCATCATATAGAATTTAATTCAAGTTAGAGTAATATTGCACTTGTTCTAGATGTTCATAAACAAAACAATTTTCTTCCCCAATCCATTTTTATTCAAAATTATTAATTAAAAGTCGGTATTAATCCAAAGTAACATTGTCCTCGTGGGATCGACCCACATTTGCCATTTCTATACTTCATATACACCGTGCACTTTCGGTATTAAAATAAGCCGTTTAGTTTTGGCTTGACATCGGGCAACAATAATATTGGGTATATTTGGTTTCCTTTTTTTGGTGGGTCTTTTGCTTGGAGAGAAAGAAGTCATTTCTTGTACATGAATTCTTATTGACTTAGGACTAGATTTATTGCACTATAAATATTTGTGATAGCCTAGAAGCAAATTTGTAACATCATTGAAAATATTATAGAGAATATTTTGGCTATGTAGCGCCCCCGGAGGTAGTTGTTATTGCAACGAACCGGGTAAACAATTATTGCGTGTTTCTTTGTGTGATTTACTTTTCGTGTGTGTTGTTCTTATTAATCTCTCCATTGTCTTTGACCTTTCCGCTGCGTGATTTCCCAACAATTGGTATCAGAGCTTTGGTTTTGTCGATCCATAGCTTGGCTTGTCTTTTGCCGTGGATTTCTTGGGGGCTTTGGAGGATGGTAATAAGATGTTGATCAAAAAGTTTTATGGGACGGATTTCAATTTTTGGAAGACACAGATCGATCGAGGATGTTTTGTGGAACAAGGATTTGTATCTCTCATTAAAAGAAAAGCCGGAGGAAGCAAAATTTGCAATCTTGGACTGGAAAGCGTTGGGGCTTGTTAGGCAAATGTTGGCCAATGATGTGTCGAATAATGTTTTGGAGGCGAAGACTACCTACCGTGGAGATGTTACAGAATGTTGGCGAGCATGTATGAGGCACCATCGGCGACAAACAAGGCTCATTTAATGATGAAGTTGTTGAACAAAAGGATGATGTATGGCATGTCGGCAACAAAGCATATAAGTGGATTCAAGTCTACTGTGACCCAACTATCTTCTGTGGATGTTACTCTTGATGACGAGGTACTAGCATTGATTTTACTTTTTTCTTTGCCTGAAAGTTGGGATACGACTACGATAGTAGTGAACGTATCAACATGGAAGGTGAAGTTGAAATTTTCGGATGTCATGGATGTGATCCTTGGCGAAGAAATTCGGAGGAAGAGCAAGACAAAGACAACATGGCTAGCACTAAGTGTCAGTGAAAAGAGTAAGGGAGGCAAGAAAGACGATTACTTGCTTCGGATGTGGGAAGAAGAGACATTATAAGAGATATTGTCCAAAGCGGTCGGGCGGTGAGAGGGAATTGAATGTCACTGAAGAAATTGCGAATGCATTAATCTTGGGTGGGAGTAGTCCAACTGATTCGTGGGTTTTGGATTCGGGCGCGACGTTTCATTCGTGCACTAGTGAGAAAGGGATGAAGCATTACGTTCCTGCCGACTTTGGGGTTGTTCGTTTGGCAAACAATAATCCGGTCAAGGTCGTTTGAAAGTGGGTCGTTCGGGTCAAAGCAACAGATGGGACTGTGTTGCGGCTTCGTGATGTGCGACATATTCCGAACTTGAAGAGGAGCTTGATTTCCATAAGGAAACTTGATAAGGAAGATTGAGTGGTGACCTTCGGTTGTGGGACATGGAAGGTAAACCGGGGAGCTAGCTTGGTAGCTCGAGGCGGTTTGAAAAATATGTTGTATACCACATGCAACACATGAGTCATTGGAGAAAACAAGGGAACATTTCAATGATTGATGGCGGTGGCCGAAATTGCCATGGTGGAAAGAATTTAACTAAACGGTATGTTTGTAGAAAATTGGGAAATGAAGTCGGCCGACGCGGAGCCAATTTGGCCAACATGGGAGCAGGATCTTGAACAGTGATGCGATGGATTGCTAAAGACACGAAGAGGTTCCAAGCTTGTGGCGGTGTGGGGCACGAGGATTCACGCTGTAGAAGATCATTAGTTAGCAAGCAAGTGAGAGGGGATATGCAAGGAGGATCATTGGGAATGAAGACTCGAAGGCATGGTTGAACTGCAACTATGTTGAAGCGTTGCTCACGACTCAGTTTCAACTCACTTGGATAACTAGACAAGGGAATGGCGCTACCAACGCATGGAAATTTGTTTCGCGGAAGTCAAACTCGGGTGGGAGAATGACAAAGGTATAACTGTTTGGTCAGTCTATAGGTGGGAGATTGTTGGGGTTAGAGTCCTAACCAAGAACAAGCTCAAGGAAGGGTTCAAGTCAATTGTGCAAGAAGATGCCGAGAAATTGGAAAATTGTGCTGACATGGACGCGCGTGCAAACTGACACGGTCGTGTCACTGGAGCCGAATTAATTGTTTTTCCAATATGGTTTACACGGTCGTGCAAGCCATAAAGCACGGTCGGGCATCATTAATATTAGGTAGATTTGGTTTCCTTTTTTTGGTGGGTCTTTTGCTTGGAGAGAAAGAAGTCCTTTATTGGACATGAATCCTTATTGACTTAGGAATAGATTTATTGCATTATAAATACTTGTGATAGCCTAAAAGAAAATTTGTAACATCGTTGAAAATATTAGAGAGAATATTTTGGCTCGCCCCCGGAGATAGTTGTTGTTGCAACGAACCGGGTAAACAATTCTTGCGTGTTTCTTTGTGTGTGATTTACTTTTCGTGTGTATTGTTCTTATTAATCTCTCAATTGTCTTGATCCGTTCTGCTGCGTGATTTCACAACAAACAGTACTTGATACAGACGGAAGGTTATATGATAATGAGAGGAATGACTGAACGGAATTTAAGAAAACAAGACGGGATTTAAACCCTCAATAATAGTTGCTCACAGCAAAACTATATTTCATAAATCAAATATCAAAGTCTGATTTTCGGATTACAACTTTGAGGCTATTTTATAGCACTCATAAAACTTAGAAAACAAGAAATATCCTCCTAAAATAAAGCCTAACCTATAAGGTAACCTAATAGAAGTCTAAAACTACTAAATCAATGCTAAATCTACTCTAAAACCTCTTATAATCATTCTACTACATTTAATTCCGAAAATACTAATAAAATAACAATTAATTAAAATAAAACTCATATTTATCTCATCATACTGCATCATTCTCCTCTTCTTAGAAAAATTCGACCTCGAATTTGAGTCGTTGCTCTTCGAAAATATCTCTGAAAACTTAAGCTTCAAACGTCTTCGAACTGTATACTTAGTAGCACCTCTCATCACATCCATCCAATCTGTCCATCCGTTTACTAAAAAACTCTCAATGAATAAACCTTTGAAGAACCCAGATTGCGAAATAAACGGAACGTCAACATAAAAGGGATCCTCATAACAATAAGAACCAAAAATACCTCCTTTCAGTAAAATAGATGAACCCGGAAAATCACAACGCTCCCGGGTTGCAACACAATGGCTTCTGCTGGGTCAAAACCCTCAATATCATCTTCATAATTATCGTCATCAAAGATTGGTGGTTTTGACCAATCAATGACAACGTCGGAACCCGTTGAATCAACAAAGCAATCCACGGGAACAGGATTCAATCGGTCACAAAACTCGTCAAGAGTCAGAGGATCGGCCTCTCTCTTGCACTCAAGTTCTTGATCACGATCGAAAGGATAGATATCCTCATCATCATCAGACCACGAGATCGACTCCGAGCCCTCTTCATCGATGATACGTGCGAATGCGCAGTCCTCCAACTGCGCTAGTTGTCGTTGGATTCGTCGACCCTCCACCCGATCAAAGTATCTTTGGAGTTCTCGAATCTCGGAACACAACAAACGAAGTTTGAGATCTTGAATCTTTCTTCGCAATTCGTCCTTCTTGATTTCATATAGGTCACGTTCGTGATGTGGATCGTATTCCTGGGGATTCGCTTCACGAACCCTACTACGAACTCCATGAACACCATGACCACGCCTTCGTTCAGCCATCAATTCGACCAGGAAACTGATACCAATTGATACAGACGGAAGGTTATATGATAATGAGAGGAATGACTGAACGGAATTTAAGAAAACAAGACGGGATTTAAACCCTCAATAATAGTTGCTCACAGCAAAACTATATTTCATAAATCAAATATCAAAGTCTGATTTTCGGATTACAACTTTGAGGCTATTTTATAGCACTCATAAAACTTAGAAAACAAGAAATATCCTCCTAAAATAAAGCCTAACCTATAAGGTAACCTAATAGAAGTCTAAAACTACTAAATCAATGCTAAATCTACTCTAAAACCTCTTATAATCATCCTACTACATTTAATTCCGAAAATACTAATAAAATAACAATTAATTAAAATAAAACTCATATTTATCTCATCATACTGCATCAGTACTAGTCATGGTTTTCAAAAGTATGATCACAGAATTGGAATGAAATAATAAACGTGATAGATAAATTCATGCCCTCACCACCCACACACCGTGTTCCCATAAGAATAAAAATTTTTGACAAGTCAAACATTTAAATGATGACGATTTGTATGTTTGCACCTTCATGAAAATTGCACTAGAATATTACCTTTTCTTAGAAATGTGACTATTTTTTGGAGACAAACCGAAAGGGAAAGTGGCACCAATTTTCTTTTGGGGATTGAGGAAAGATTATATTTTATTTCCGATCAACAAAATGAAAAATAAATAGGATTATGGTTTTAGGAAGCATTTTACTCTATTGCCTATAAAAAGACTTTTTTTTCTACATCGTGAATCGGTCAGTATATTATAGAGTCGCTTGACTTATCTACTTGTTAATTTATTTATCCATTTTCCTGTTCACCTTAGTATTCTGGCTCAAAATGTATCTGTATTTCTCGCAACACTTCTCTTAAACCAGTGCAAGTATATAGTATCGATCATATGTTAGAGAAAATCGGAGTTCAGAGACTTAAGTATAAGTTCTTGCTTTATTGACTCTTCTGAGTTGCATTTCTAAAGTAAAATGTTTTGCTGGCAGTATGCAATCTCTGTGCAGAATAGGTTTCGGGTTAGTTTGGAAAAGTTCGATGAGGGATTAGGATGGTGTTGAATAAAGGTATTCAACTCTGTTTTTCAAGTTCTTGTTTTTCTGAATATTATTATAAGTAAACTCTTACTCAAAGTTGGAGACAGACTTAGGCTATGAAATTGAGAGCTTGTGCTGTTTTTTCTTTTCTTTTTTCATGCATCATTTGTAGTACTCTAGACCTTTCTTGGTCATGAATCGACTGTTTGACTTCATTTAGACAGGTGCTCTTGGAGGGGCAGCTTCTTCTGTTGTTCATGTACCGACAGAGGTAGTTCAGACTATACTTCAGCCTGAAATTTTCAAATTTCCAGGCTCACCGTTTCAAATATTTGCTAGGTTGTTAAACAAAGAATGCAGACTGGGCATTTCGCTTCAGCCCCTGATGCTGTTCGACTTATTGTTGCCTAAGAGGCTTTTAAAGGCCTGTACGCGGTATGTGATGCTCACTTCCTCTCTTCGTAACTAAACATTCAAAGTTAGCTCCTGTCTCTCTCTCTCTGTCTGTCTCTCTCTGAGTAAAATGTAACCAAGAAAATTCTTGTCTTCCCTCGTCCTACTAAGTACTCCATATTTTGAAGCAGAGCAGATTGTGCTTCGGCATAGGCTTCATGATTTCTTTCTTGTGATTGTAGGGGCATGGATTGCTTCTGTTGTGAGACTTGCCTTTTGAGGCCATCCAGTTTTGCATATATGATCAATTTCAAATGGGGTATAAGCTAGCGGTAAGCTGACTTCTATCCATACTTGCGGTGCACAAGCAAATAAGAAGTTTTTGTCCAAGCTGCTTAGTTCTTTTAAGCATTGACTTAAATCAATTATGAGGTCAAAGTTGTGCGATGTTTCTTCAGCAGGCAAAGAGAAATTTGAAGATCCAGAAAATGCTTTAATTGGGGCTTATGCAGGTGAGTTTCATCTGTCACGCTTTTTTCCCTCCCTATTTTACCCTTTAGTTTATCCCCCTAATTAAAAACTACCCATGGCCACTCCACCCTCAATACTTAGAATCTTAACTTTTACTCCCTCAACTCCACTTAAAGAAAGGAACATTTGATTCAAATTAGGCGTGAAATGAAAGTTAGTATGGTCAATTGGTTGAAATAGGGAGGGCCAAAGAGGAAAGTTAATCTTCAAGTCGGATGTATTATTGAATTTTAGAAAAGAAGTAATAAGTTAAAAGTATATACTCCCTCTGTCCCATAGTAAACATCGCATTTGACTTGTCAACATTTTAAGGAATGTGTTTTACTTCTTTGTACAATAGTAAATTTGCACCAAGTCCGTTCCTTATTTAGAAATGTAACATTTAATTTGGGACGAACCAAAGTGGAAAGTGTAACATATTTTGGGATGGGGCAAGTATTATATAATCATGCAAAGATAGTATTTATCATCAAAGTCAAAGTGAGGCTATCTTTCTGTGATGGAGAGAGTGTTGAAGTACTCCCTCCGTCCAAGAAAATTAGACAATCTATCCATTTTTGTTTGTCCAAAAAAGATGATCTTTCAATTTTGAGGGATTAAAACCATTAAACTTCTAGCAATTTCCTAATGCTAAAAATGTGTGCTCTTTAGTAACTAAACTAAGAGTGTAATATTTACTTTCATATTAAGAATTAGCTTAGAATATAAAACTTATTTCTAAAAACTAATAGTCAAATGGGAACATCATACTGGGACGGATGGAGTATTAAAATTTACACCCATTGTGTGTGTTGTGATACTAGTAGACAATAAGTCGTGTATGCAGTCTAGGCTACCTATACACTTTTTATTTCTAAAATATCATCAAATGTGAAATTCTGCCTAAACAAAGTGATGAGCCCGGACTTTCAGACCGAGCCTAAACTCGATCTGTTCCAAAGCCCAAATATGACGTGTCATGTCCAAGACAGCAGGCATCAAGACCGCAAGAGTCAAGACCGCGATCATAGAAGACCGTCAACAAGATGACCGCGCCAGTCATGATCGTGATGTCCAAAACCGCGTCAACTATTTTGACCGCGGTCTCATACCAAACTCCCAGTTTTACCATTATACTCCCGGTTAAAGTCAAAGTTAGTGAGACAAAGGTGTGTACCTACACTGGCGCCAAGAGCCGGCTTGTCCCCATCATATTAAATGGTGGCTCAGGCGCCTACAATGCGCGTAAGGCGCCGCACCAACTATCGCCTGCTTCCTCTGTCCTTGTCCAAATCAAAGACATCCCTTTGCAGTAAATCTTACTTTATTATACGAGTTAACCCGGCGCAGACGCGTGTCCTAGCTCAAAAGACAAAGATATCCTGCGGAGCTGAAGTCATCAACAACTCTCTTTTACTATAAATACAAACACTTGTCCCCATGGACAAGAGAGGTGAAAAACCACCATTGTAAGCCATATTATCTAAACCCTAGCACACAACTCACTAATATATTTCAAGTCTTATTCTCAGTTATTAAGCCTTCAGAGATCTTACTCTCACACCCGATGGCCTGAGCTGGATTAAACTCCGGCTTAATCTATAACGGTGATTCTTGTCTTTGTTGTGTTATAGGTACAATCATCTCATACAAGCCAGATATCCTAATTCAGTGAGACCCCGAAAGTCGTGGCGTCAGTCATTAGAAAGATTTCATGATTATACATTTTCTATATACAGGTGTAATTACTGGAGCTATATAACGACTCCTCTAGATGTGATTAAGGGGGTTTTTATTTTTTTTAAGTGATAAGTGCTGAAATCTGATTTCAGTTCTGAAAATGGCTGAATGATTAAGAGGCAGCAACTAAAAACTGAATTCTGAATTGGATAAGTTGTTTGATTTTGTATCTGA
The DNA here is from genome assembly GCA_022495995.1 of Adenophora triphylla var. japonica. Taxonomy (NCBI): domain Eukaryota; kingdom Viridiplantae; phylum Streptophyta; class Magnoliopsida; order Asterales; family Campanulaceae; genus Adenophora; species Adenophora triphylla. The sequence continues at coordinate 185,768 of JAFEMH010002785.1, forward strand.
ATTCATTATCCAAATATTTAAAAAAAAAAATAAAAAATTAAAAAAAAAAAAAACGTAAATGCGTGTATGAAACAAGAACAGTTTTAAAAAAAAATTAACCAAAACCAAATATGAAACAGTGGCTTTCAGAGGCTTTCAGAGGTAATTCAGCAACATTTTAACCACTTAAAATTAAGAGGACTTTAAGAGCCTAACAAGCCTTATTTCAAAAAAAAAACAAACACACTTATTTCTCTAATCCTCTTAATGAATAAGTGTTAAGAGGCAAATAAGGCTTAAAATAAAAAAACAAACGCCCCCTAAGACGAAATTAATGAGTCATGTACAACTTTTGTAGGTCCTTTTTGTTCTTTCATGCTGCTTAGAACATGGAAGCAGAGAATTGAAGCATACTTTGGTTTTGGTAATTTATAATCTTTGCAGGGGTCGGCAAACTAGGGATGACCAAACCGTAATCGGAATCGGTGAACCCAAAACCGCCATCAACTGTTCGAACCGGATCCATCGGTTTAGCGGTTCGGTTCCGGTTTATCCATTTCAAACACCGTGAACCGGCGGTTTCGAACAGGACGAATCGGAACTGTTGAACCGTTACCAAAACAGTCAGAACCATCCGAAATTTTGTCAGATTTGTTAGAATATAGCCGTTATGCCCGTTAGTTAACAGCTAATTGAAAAAAAATAGCCGTTTTTTACCCCCCCCCCTTTTTTAACCAATATTCAGTCCACAACAAAAAAATAATAATTTTGTTATCCTAACATATTTTCTTAACTATATATACCACCATCCCTTCCTCACAATTTTTTCACACAAACTCCTTTAACTCTCTCTTAATTTTTTCTAACGAATTTCGTTAATTTCTTTGATTCTCAAGCTCAAATCATAAACTAACTCTCATTTGTTTAAGGTTTAGGGTATGGTGTATATATGGGGGTCTAGGTATAAGATTGAGTAGTTCGATTTGAGATTTAGGGGTTAGGATATATGGTATATGGTTAAGGTAGATGAATTAGGGTTTAGGGTATGAAGTATATGATTTAGATTTAAGGTTTAGGGTATATAAGAGATTAAGGTAGATAAATTAGGGTTTAGGGTATGTAGTATATGATTTAGATTTAAGTTTTAGGGTATAGGGTATATAATATATATGAGATTAAGGTAGATGAATTGGGTTTAGAGTATGAAGTATATGATTTAGATTTAAGGTTTAGGGTATAGGGTATAAATGCGATTAAGGTAGATGAATTATGATTTAGGGTATGGGGTATATGATTTAGATTTAAGATTTAGGATATAGTGTATATATGAGATTAAGGTAGATGAATTGGATTTAGGGTATGGAGTATATGATTTAGATTTAAGGTTTATGGTATAGGGTATAAATGAAATTAAGGTAGACGAATTAGAGTTTACGGTATGGAGAATATGGTATATACGAGATTAAGGTAGATGAATTAGGGTTTAGGGTATATATGAGATTAAGGTAGATGAATTGGGTTTAGGGTATGGAGTATATTATTTAGATTTAAGGTTTAGGGTATAAGGTATATATGAGATTTAGATTTAAGGTTTAGGGTATACTCCCTCTGCCCCACCTGACTTAAGATTTTCTATCCCGACACGGAGATTAATAAATAATATTATAATAAGAGGAGAGAGAATGAGTGGAGCAGGTGTTGTGAGTATGAAAAGTAAAATAGGATAAAGAATGAGTGAGAGGAATAGTAAGAGGATTATTGTTGTGAGTATGTCAAGTGGGTCCCATTGAATATCAAAATAATATAAACTTGCAATTTTGGTACGTGTCAAGTCGATTGGGATGCCCAAAATGGCAAATTATTATAAGTCGGATGGGACGGGGGGAGTATGATATATATGAGATTTAGGTATATGATTTAGGGTATGGGATATACGATTTAGTTTTTCTTTTATATACTTTCATTTGTTTAATTTTTTTCTAACATTTTTATATAACTTTTTGGAAAAAAAATCACTGATAAAAAAAATCTAAAACATTTTTTCCTATTCAATAAAAATATAAAAAAAATATTAAAGGGTACCGTCTGTCCCTCATTTCTTTCATATACTTTTATTTATGTAAATAAAAACAACATTTTTTTATAACCTTTTGTAAAAAAAAATCAGTAATAAAAAAGGTATAAAACATTTTTTCTTATTCGATAAAAAAATTAAAAAAATTAGAGGGTACTGTCCGTCGCTCTTTTCTTTTATATACTTTCATTTTCTTTTATATACTTTCATTTGTTTAGTTTTTTTCTATCTTTTTTAATATAACTTTTTGTAAATATTTTCAGTAATAAAAAAAAATCTAAAATCTTATTTCTATGAAAAAAAAAAAACAAAATCGTGTGAACCGGAAACGTGAACCGCCGGTTTGAAACCGGACCCGTGAACCGCCAGTGCACGGTTTGGTTTCGGTTTGGCCTTTTCCGAAACCGAAACCGTATTTGGTCATCCTTACGGCAAACCAGTACCAAAAGTATCTCACATTGTGTTAGAGTTAAGTACCTCAAATGTCACTGACCTATACCTATAGACTTTTTTACATATTAGTCATTGTTTTATTTTTATATAGATTTCGTTCCTGACGTACCTATTTAATATTCTATATCATCCTTCCGCCCAGTTTTCGTCAAAATTTCCGTTAAATCTGCATATATGGCATGATGACATCACTAAAATTAAAATGTTGAGATGTCATGCTAGCAGCTGAGTAAGTGCTGGATCAGCACTACAACTTGTCAAATTTTGTTGGCGTGGAGGTATAAGGTTTGAAAACATAAAATTTTAAACCATTAACCAAAATAAAAATAATGTAGAAACAATTCGATTTTTTTTTTAAAACAAGAATAATTCAAAATAACATCCTATAAAAATAAGAAAAAAATCTAAAAATAAAACAAAATTATTTGTTTACATCTTTTATTAAGATTTCTTTCTTTATATTGGATTGTAATTATTTTTAACTTTATAACTTTCTCCAAAAATAAAATAAAATATTTTTAATGAAAATATTTACACTCTCTAATTTTTCTTTTCTTTCTCTTTATTTTTTTCCTTTTTACAAATTACTTTCTATTTTTTTAAGATACAAAAATGACCAAACACCCCTCCCCCCCCCCAATCAACTGCTTTACCACCATCCTACCGCCACCACCGTCACTATCACCACCATTGTCACTACCATCCCACCACCTCCACCATATTCAAAAACATCACAAAAAAGCCCCTCTTTTCGTAAAAGAGAATGGATCTAAATAACCACACACAAACATGCGCACAAACACATACTAGATCCAAATATAGTGAGAGCAAAAACAGAGGATACAAGAAATATCTCATTCAATTATGAGACTCAAATGACATTATTATGAACACAAACTGACCACAGTTGAGAAAGAGGGGAAGAAGAATAGATCATGATAGGGGAAGAAGAATAGATCATGATGGGGAAGAGGGAAGGGGGTGGCATTGTCAGCGTGAATGAGAGGGGGGAAAAGAAGACAGAGAGGAGGCGGAGGGAAGATAACGTCGTTAGTGTGGGCAACGACAATTGAATGGAGGACGCGGAGAGATGGTCGGCATGGGTGTGAGCGCAGTTGACTGGACATGGGGTGGGTGCAACAAAACCGGCGGCGTCAAAGGGAGGAGGTGATGTTGGGGAAGGGGAAGGGGAAGGGATGATAGAGAGAGAGAGAGAGAGAGAGCAAGAGAGTAGGAGGAGTGTGGAGTAAGGGGATAAAGGGGTGGTGGTGAAGGTGAGGGTGATGGAGGGAAGGGGAAGGGTGGCAGACGGTGGTAGGGGTGAGACGGCGCAGAGAAGAAGGTAGAAAGAAAGGAATTTTCTTTTGCTGGTTTTTTTGAGATTAGGGTTAGGGATTGTTAATAAGGGTGGGGAGCATAGTTGTCAAAGGCGACCGCCCACCTCGCCTTTTTGGCGCCTTGGGGAGTCGGTCGCCTTTTTGTAACCAAGCACGTGGATGTACGCCTTTCTTCACGAGGCATTCGCCTTGCTCGCCTTTTTGCCGCCTCTCGCTTCTCGTCTTTTTGCATTTTGTTTACATTTTTTTTCCCAGTCCTCTGTTTTTCAAATTTTCATTTACTTTTTGCATGACTTTAGAACTTGATTTATTTCTCGATAATGTTTAAGAGTTTAAGTTTATTTCACTTGATTAAACTAGTAATTGTTTTGTTGATTTGATCTTCGTAATTTGAATTTATACGCCTTTTATGTTGGAATTCTTAAATTTGAGGTTTAAACTACATTAGAATACTATTATATGTGAAACTGTGAAATATATTTAATGTTTTATTCTTGTTCATGACACGTTTTATGCTTTGTTTTTGTGTTGCGTGTATATAGATATGTAAATGTATTTTCTATTATTTTGTTTTGTTCTCTTCCTTGTTCACATTTTTGCTGCTCGCCTCTCGCCTTTTCCAATTACATCTCGACCGCCTCTCGCCTTTTGACATCTCGACCGCCTCTCGCCTTTGACAACTATGGTGAGGAGGGGTTATTTGTAAAATAATTTTTAATTCTTGGGCCTTTTAACTTATGAAAAATGCTTTTAGGGTCTGTAGTTTAGTAATTTACACTTTTACCCCTTGTTATTTCCACATTAGCAAAATATTTAATGCAAGGTTCCACGTAAGGAACAAAGTGACGTCACATGTGCTACATCAGCGGATTTAATAGAGAAACTGACGAAAGTGGACGGAAGGATGACATGGAATATTAAATGGGTAGGTTAGGGACGAAATCATATACAAAAATAAGACAGGAACCAATATGTAAAAAGGTCTATATATCAGTGACATTTAAGGTAATTAACTCTATTCCATTGTGTTAGCACCATCATTAGAGAAGATGGAAGTTCTGCATTTTTCAAGGTATAGTCTCTCATGTTACTTCCTACTTCCTCCATCCCATAATACATGTCACACTTTCCTTTTTGATACGTTCCAAAATAAATGTCGCGTTTCTAAGTAAGAAAAGAGATTTAGTGCAATTTTATCATTGTACCAGTAATGTACAAACTATTAAAGCACATTTCGTTAAAACATTAACAAGTCAAATGCGAAATTTATTTGGGGATGGAAGGAGTACGACATATATACATACATTTCTCATGATATGGTCTCTTCTTTCTACACTTTGCTAATTCGCGTTGCCAAAGTCATGGCAAAAGGAACAAAAAAAGATAATGAAAAGGAGGACATAGAGTATTACAATACCCCTTCCTTCTCAAATTAAACCTCCTAATTTCTGTATTGGGATGCTCCAAAATAAATGTCCTATTTTTATATCACTAGTTTTATCATGCTTTGTCAATTATGCCCACAACTCTTCATCTTCTTCCAGCTACAAACTCTTAGTTTTTCTTCCAGCTGAATGGACAATTTCGGAAGTAAAATAATTTCTTAATTAGCGTGGGAGAAAAAGTGAAACATTCAATCCGGGACCGAGGGAGTATTGTGTAGTACAGTCATAAAGATATTGGCGGATAAAACCGTACCATGCTGAAGTACATATGTCATATTTTTGTGTGCAGGGAATTGGGCCAAAAATATTGTGGATAGGTATTTTCTTTGGTGTTCTTGAAAGAACCAAACAGATGTTTGTTCAAATTCCCCCTGTCGGTCAGAACTCGAACTCTGTCAAATCAGATTAACATGAAATCTGTCCACCAAGAATATACCATTTATATTTGAAGGCAAATTAAGTTTCCAGGTTCAACAGTAGAGCCTATTACCTGCTCACTTCTCAATGTAGATTTGTGCGATTTTTTTGCTGGTTACTCCCTCCTCCCAAAATGAATGTCAAAAAAAAAAAAACAACAAAAAACTTTCGATAAAGAGCAAATTTGAACTTTTTTTTGGACTGTCTTTGTGGGACAGGAGTACTATTATTCGACAGATGTCAATTTTCTTCGTAGTCTTGAAATTGGAATGACTAAATTGGTCAAATCTTGTCAGATAGGAGGCTATATGTATTAAGGATATTAAGAAACCTTTCCTAAAGTTTTCTAAAGTTATTTGTTAACTTCTTCTAGATTAGTCTTTGCAAATATTCTCATGTATTTAGATTAGGCAACTAAATATTTTTATTGTGATTAGAATAGGAAACTCCTTTTCCTTATTAGAATAGGACTCCCTCTTGTACTATATATTTGGAGGTTGTGAATAAAGAAAATAAAATTTTTCCAATTCTTACATGGTATCAGAGCATTAAGATTCAAACCCCCCTCCCCTAAAGCCCTCTCAATTTCGGCAGCCCCCTCCCCACCCTTGCAATGGCCGGAGCTTCCTCCATCATTCCAAACGCTGCCCAACCCAACCAACCCCTTTGCTTGGTCAACCCATCTTATTGTCGTACCCTCAATCCCGTCGTTGAAACCGACCATGAACCGGCCAAATTGACCCCCACCACCCCTCTCCCCACCACCGCCTTCACCACCCAAACTCGTCCATCACCTAATCGTAACTCTTACTGCACCACCAATCCCTCCCCATCCTCTAGCTCGAACTCCTCACCCCTCCCCTTTAAGGGTAAGTGCCAATACTGTCGTAACATTGGCCATGTCCTCTCCCAATGTCGCCAATTTAAGCGTGACCACCCCACCCTATCTCTCCCCTTCATCGCCAAAATTGAAACCCACAACCTAACCCCCAAGCCCACAGCGCCGCCTATCACAACCCCTCTTCCCCTCCTTCTTGGCTCATCGATAGTGGTGCAACCAATCACATCACAAATAACCTTTCCAACCTTGCCTTACATACAACCTACAATGACAGTGACGACGTCATTATCGGAGACGGCTCTTCCCTTCCTATATCTCACATAGGTTATTTCTCTCTCTCCACGCCCTCTTCTCTTCTTCAATTCAATAGTGTCCTACATGTTCCTCTTATTACTCGTAACATTCTATTTGTGTCTCAATTCTGTCGTGACAATAATGCTATCATTGAATTATCACCCTCTTCCTTATTAAAGATCAAGCCACGAGTCAAACTCTTATCCATGGAAACCTTGAGGACGGCGTCTACATTTGGCACCCTCCGCCCATTCAAGCTCACTCAAGCTCCCTTTCTTCACAACTGTGGCATCATAGATTAGGACATCCCGCTTCCCCTATTCTTAGTTTATTACATAGCAAGTTTAGTTTATCTATTTCTTCTAGCCTACCTCCGTGTAATTCTTGTTTTATTAATAAAAGCCACAAGCTACCTTTTGCATCTTTTTCTCTTATCTCACATGCTCCCCTTGATCTCATCTTCTCAGATTTATGGATCTCTCCCGTCTATTCTCTTGACAAATTCAAATACTATGTCATCTTTGTTGATCACTACACCAAATATATTTGGTTCTACCCCCTAAAACACAAATTCAACACTTACAACACCTTTATTCGCTTTAAAACATTCGTCGAAAAATACTTCAAACGTCCCATCATTCAAGTCTACTCTGACAACGAGGGTGAATACCTCAAACTCACACCCACTCTAGCTCAAAACGGCATCACCCATCTTACCACCCCACCTCACACTCCTGAACATAATGGGTATGCCTAACGTCGTCATCGTCACATTGTAGAAACGGGTCTCACCATCCTCTCCCATGCCAACCTACCCCTTACCTTTTGGCCATATACTCTCACTACTGCTACCTACCTCATAAACAGATTACCTACCCCCACCCTCAACAATGATTCCCCCTACCTTCGCCTATTCCATTTCCCACCAAACTACACCAAATTACGTAGCTTTGGTTGCCTCTGCTATCCTTGGCTTCGCCCATATACCCCCCCACAAGCTATCCCCTAAGTCTATTCCATGTATCTTTGTTGGCTATTCACCTACGCAAAGTACGTATTACAGCCTTGACCCCACCTCTCACCGAGTCTACACCTCTCGCCACGTCCGTTTTGTTGAGACAACATTTCCTTACAACTCCCTCACCACCATTTCCCCCACTGCTTCCGCTCCTCCTCTCGATTGGCATCTGGCTATTCCTCCCATCCTAAACACTACACCCTCCGTACAACCACCACCCCATGCCACCCCTCCCCCTACCCACCCCCTTCACACCCTCCTTCCCCTAACCAGCCAACATCCTCCATCCAGCCTGAACCAGCCCACGCCCAAACAGCTGACCCGTGCGATCGTCCCCTAGAACCGCGCGATCACCCCCTCATTCCAGTAACTTCGCGCGATCGCCCTTCATCACCCACGCGATCGCCCCCTCCTCTCAGCAGCACTGTTTCCCCTCCCACCCGTACCATTACCACCAGGCTGTCCCATGGAATTACCAAACCCAACCCCAAATATGCCAACCTATCCTACCTCACCTCACCCGCAAGCCTTCCCACCACCACCAAACAAGCTCTCTCTATCCCACACTGGCGTAATGCCATGATTGAGGAATTTCAGGCTCTCACTCGGAATAACACCTGGAATTTGGTTCCCCCTGTCACTGCCCACAACATCGTCGGGTGCAAATGGGTCTTTCGCATCAAGTACAACCCTGACAACACAATTCAGAAATACAAGGCTCAGCTTATAGCCAAGGGCTTTCTCCAACAACCCGGTGTTGATTACACCGAAACCTTCAGCCCTGTTGTCAAACCCGCTACTGTCAGGCTCCTTCTCTCACTTGCCACAACCAACCACTGGCCTCTTCGCCAGCTTGATGTCAACAATGCCTTTTTTCAAGGTTCGCTCTCTGAATCTGTGTTTATGACACAACCTCCCTGGCTTTGAGGACTCCACCAACCCCTCTCATGTATGTCATCTCTCTAAAGCCATCTATGGTCTCAAGCAAGCCCCTCGTGCTTGTTTTCAAGAACTCAAAACGTACCTCACCACATATGACTTTCACCCCTCCTTATCCGATCCCTCCCTCTTTATGCTCAACAAAACACCAACCCCAGTTTTCCTTTTGGTTTATGTTGATGAAATCATTGTCACCGGAATGTCACCTTCACTCCTTCAGTCATTCATCACTAGCTTGTCAAATCATTTCTCTCTCAAGGATCTAAGTCCTCTGTCATATTTCTTGGGTGTTGAGGTTGTCCCCAACAAAAATGGAATCCTCCTCTCCCAAACAAAATACATCCATGATTTTCTCACCCGTCACAACATGATTGATTGTAAACCACTCCCCACCCTTATAGTCACATCACCACCCCTTGTGAGATCCACTACAACTCCCGCTGTTGAACCCACTTCCTATCGTGCTATTGTTGGTGGTCTTCAATACTTGTCCTTCACTCGTCTTGACATTGCCTTCTCAGTAAACAAGCTTGCACAGTTCATGCAGAATTCCCAATCATCTCACTGAGTTGCTCTCAAGCGGTTCCTCCGCTACCTTCATGGCACTATGCACTTGGGTCTCCAGATTTACTCTACGTCTCCTCCCTCTCTTCGTGCCTTCTGTGATGCAGATTGGGCTGGTGACAAAGATGACTTTGTATCCACTTCTGGTTTCTTTGTTTATCTCGGCCGTAACCCGGTTACTTGGTCTTCCCGTAAACAACGTGCTCTTGCCCGCTCCACCACTGAGGCCGAGTTTCGTGCCATTGCAGACACTGCTGCTGAGATTACTTGGTTCGAAACCTGCTTATTGAGCTCGGTATTTCTCTACCGTCTCCGCCAGTTATATACTGTGACAACCTTGGTGCAACAACTTATTCAGCAAACCCGGTTTTTCACTCTAGGATGAAACATGTAGCTCTCTCGTTTCACTTTGTCCGTGAACAGGTTCAGTCTGGCTCTCTCCGTGTGCAGCACATTTCTGGTAATGACCAACTTGCTGATGTTCTGACAAAACCGCTATCTCGTCTACGCTTCGATGACCTCATTTTCAAGATTGGTCTTCTCCAAGGATCGTCCATCTTGCGGGGACGTATTAAGGATATTAAGGAAACATCTCCTAAAGTTTTCTAAAGTTATTTGTTGACTTCTTCTAGATTAGTCTTTGCAAATATTCTCATGTATTTAGATTAGGCAACTAAATATTTTTATTGTGATTAGAATAGGAAACTCCTTTTCCTTATTAGAATAGGACTCCCTCTTGTACTATATATTTGGAGGTTGTGAATAATGATAACAAGTTTTTCCCAATTCTTACAATATGTGACAATAACAGTGATTACGCTGGAGAGGATATCAAAGTAATTGCGTTTTAGTTTGACCGGTCAAGGGCTGCAGTTTGAATGACTTACTGTATATGGTACATGAACTTATGCTAGGGAGGAGAAGATGAAGATTCATATGAAACCTAAGAGCTGCTAGCATAATATATTAGTCACAAGGGTAACTTCTTTGGCTTTGCACACCTTAACCTCATCAGGTCGCAAGATGACTTTGTTGCAACATCTGAAGAATTTTGTTTTTTTTAGGAAAATCTTCCATTTCTATCATTTGAAAAGTACACAATTGCTATAACGTGTGATATACTACTGCTAGTACCCATTGCCCTGGAAATATAGTCTCATTTGATTTTTGATGGTTAACACAAGTGAACTTTGATCAATCATTAATGTCAATCTAATCATGTAAATGAAATTCTAAAAGTTGTTATTAATAAATCACTTAATGATTTATTGATAACCATTTTTTGAATGTCACTAGGATGATTAGATTGATATTAATATTTGGTCAAATTTTAGTTGTGTTGACCATAAAGTCAAATGAGACGATCTTTTCGGGTCGGAAGGAGTACTATTAAATGAGCAAAAGTCTTTACCTATTTAAATAGAGGCTTTCTTCTTGCCCTTTAAGTAACTTGATAGTTTGACTAGTCTAGTTTGCTTACTATTAAATGAGCAAAAGTCTTTACCTATTTATATGGATTATCATGCCAAGTAATTATCAAATTGATCTCTAACTAGTCTTCCCAAAATAAGTTAGACCCGCAACAGGCATAAAAATTCAACAGAAGAAAAGTTGCAGCAGACTCTATGAATTATTCTTTTTCTTCGACATTTCTCATTCCCATTGGGTGTACAAAGCATAGAAGTATGTACATACTGATAATGTTTTAGTGGTTGTTCTCTCTCAATACCAATATCAATATGGCCATCAAACTCTCAGCCTATGCCTTCTGGCTATCGGCTTCTTTACTGGTTAATCTTGTATTGGTTGTAAATCTGTGGGTGGGTGGTGGTGGTGGTGGCGGTGGAGGGAATTTGAAGCTGAAGAGTACTGATTATAAGCTGAGTTGGAGCCAAAAAGCGGCGGCAGAAGCTGAGGCTGTGGCGGCAGTGTCATGTTCAGGCCACGGGAGAGCTTACTTGGATGGCCCTATTATCAATGGCAAACATGTCTGTGAGTGCAATACTTGCTATGCTGGCCCTGATTGCTCTCAGTTATCTTCTAATTGTTCTGCAGATGCTCAAAGGTCTCTCTCTCTCTCTCTCTCTAAATATATATATATATACACACACACACGCAAACACGCTTGTGTTTGATAAGAGTTATTTAATATTTTTTGCAGTGGGGATCCTCTGTTCTTGGAGCCTTTCTGGATGCAACATGCAGCAAGTAGCGCGGTCCTAATCCCTGGTTGGCACCGTATGAGCTATCAGTTCTATAACAATTCTCCCTTGTCGATAGAGCTCGAAGAATGCATCCGAAAACTACACTTGATTGCAAGAAACGCAGTCACTTCAGGAAGATACATTGTTTATGGTGTTGGCTCAACCCAACTCCTCAGTGCAGCAGTTTATGCCCTTTCAGCTAGGAACTCAACTTCGCCTGCTGCAAAAGTTGTTGCTTCAATTCCTTTCTACTCGGTTCGTACGTTCTTCTTTAACTCAATACTCCCTCCGTCCCGCCCGACTTAGGACATTTTTCCATTTTGGGCGTCCCATCCGACTTAGGACAACCCCAAAATGGAAAGTACTTTATTAATGGGACCCACATTTGCACTCACAACAAATTTTCACTCATTACTCCCTACCCCACTTTCTCTCACCTACATCACTTTTCATACTCACAACATCCACCCACTTACACTTTTTCCTTAATCCCCGTGCCCAACCTAAACGTCCTAAGTCGGGCGGGACGGAGGGAGTATACTGTATATAGGGTTACAAAATGAGTTCACAAAATTTGGTTACAAATGAATACTCCCTCCGTCCCAATTTAAGCTTCATCTTTTACCTAAAAGGATTTCCTGTTAGCTTCACCTTTCTTAAAATTTAAAATGGTAAAAAGTGTGCGCCTCATTATCAATCCCATTCAATTATTCCCTTCACATACTCCCTCCATTCCACTACAAACTACACACTTCTCTCATTGGGCGTCCCATTACAAACTACACATTTACTAAAATGAAAATGTTCTATTATTTTTATATTAATGGGACCCGCATGTCATACTCACAACAACAATTCAATTATTATTTCCTACCCCACATTCTCTCTCCTACCTCACTTTTCATACTTACAACATTTACTGCATTACACTTTTTCTTAATTCTTGTGCAAACAGGGAAAGGTTGTAGTGGGAAGGGGGGATTAATTAAATTGTGGGCCCCACTTGTCAATCTCACTCATTTATTCTCCTCACACATTTAAAAGGTGGGTCCCACTTGTCATATCCCCGCTCACTTCTTTCACTCAGCTCTTTTCCCACTCACTCTTCTTCTTAATTATTTTGCCCCCACAAAAATGGTAAAGCTTAAATCGGGATAAAGGGAGTACTATTTAATTAATGAAGTACACGCAAGTAAAGCATGATCCATAAAAACTTTGGACAAAGGGTGTTTTTGTGATTTTGAGTTAGTTGCTTATGGTGGCAGGTTTATAGATCACAGACAGATTACTTCAATGCAGTTGATTTTAAGTTCCAAGGAGATGCGTCATTGTTGAAAAATACTTCAGATGACTTGAGAAATGTGATTGAGTTTGTAACTTCACCAAACAATCCCGATGGCCTGTTGAAGAAGCCTGTTCTTAAAGGTCCATCTGTCAAGACGATTAATGATCGTGCCTATTATTGGCCTCATTTTACCCCAATCCCCTCTCCTGCAAACGAAGACCTTATGATCTTTACACTGTCTAAGCTCACCGGCCATGCTGGAAGCAGATTCGGGTACATAATTTATCCACATAAATTCCTTAATTTTCTCGGGGGGAAAATGTACTAAGAATCTTGTTGCTTTCTATAGGTGGGCGATAGTGAAAGACAAGGAAGTGTACGAAAGAATGATGATGTATATATTGATGTCTGAAATGAGCCTGCCAAAGGATACTCAACTGAGAGCATTGCAGCTTCTCAAAGTAGTTCTTGAAGGAGACGGAAAGGAAATATTTGAATTCGCTTATCATAAAATGAGAGATCGTTGGGTAAGATTGAGCCGTGTCTTCTCAACATCAAAAAGATTTTCCATTCAGCAGATTCCTCCTCAGTATTGCAGTTATTTCCAGAAAACAAGAGGACCATCTCCAGGTGATGATCTTTCATTTCCAATAAATATTCTTTAAGTTTCACCAAACATTACAAACTGGGAAATACTCCATCGGTCTCATAAGTTGATTTGTCAAACTTTTTAAAGAATGTGCTTTGCTTGTTTGTACATTGCTTGTACCATGGTTAGACTATTCCTTATTTGGAAATGCGAAACTTACTTTGGGACAGACAAAAAAGGAAAGCGTGACAGTTATTATGAGAAGGGGGATACGTATAACTCTAACTTGATTTCTTTCCTTACAGCTTATGCATGGGTGAAGTGTGAGAGAGAAGAAGACGAAGATTGTGCTGCAGTGTTGAGAGAAGCGAAGATCATAGGGCGTGGGGGGAGTGTATTTAGTGATGAAAGGCGCTACGTACGACTTAGCCTCATAAAGAGTCAGGACGACTTTGAATTATTGCTGCAACGGATCAACAAAGTTGTGTCTAAAGAATATGGTATGATTCAAGCAATGTGATAACTCTATATATAAACACTATTGATCAGTTTATTGGTAACGCGGGAGAACATTGATGTTTCATTTTCGTGTAAATTAATTTATTTGATTTTTTCAATAATTTGTTAGTTAAGTAATAAACTTCTGGTTGAGAAATATCAATTATATTCCTTTTATTCACATTTTGAAGTTATTTCTTGGACTATTTGTAGTTTATAAATGTTGCAATATACTCCCTCCGTCCCAACACTTTTCTTTTTTTTAGTCTGTATAAAAATAAATGTCACATTTCTATAAGTAAAGCAATGTATAAATAGAGTTAATAGCCCTTTTCAATTAATTTATTTTTATTACCGTATGCATTTTATGAATCATGTAGTTTGATATTACCGTCAATTTTCCCATTAATTTGGTGATGTGGCAAAGTGATGTCTCCCTTCTGGCTTATATGGCAGTGTACATGAGAAAAGTTGTTGATATGAAATTATAGGGGGTAAAAGTGTAATTCTTAAAAGTTAACTCCAAAATAAATGCTTAAAAAATCTAAAAATGAAAAAAATATTGAATTAACATTAAATAAGTATAAAATAGAAAAAAGTAATATATTTAAATACTTTTTAGTATGAGTTGGTCTTATTCAGAATAATGTATTTTTTAAGTAATTAGGAAAAACGCATTTTCAAAATGCGCGGTGACATTTTTTTAAATAAGTGGAGCTTTATCCGCGGTGACATTTTTGTAATTAAGTGGAGTTTCGTTCGAGGTGAGCACTCAAAAATATTATCACTGGCACTTAAAAACACTAGAACTTGCTCTATAAACACCAAGGTTCTAAAAAGCGTTAGGAGGATGCTAGGCGGCGGAGCTGGGCCTAGCGCCTAGGCGGGGAGTAGTCGGGATTAGTCGGGACCTAGGCGGGGCTTAGAACTAGGCGTTGCCTAGCGCCTAGGCGGGACCTAGGCGCCCTTAGGCGGGGTCTTTTAGAACACTGATAAACACTAGGACCGGCGCTCAAAACACTAGAATTGACGCTCAACAAACACTTTCACTGTCACTAAAAAACACTATCACTGTCACAAAAAATATTTTCACTGTCACTAAAAAACACTAACATTGTCACAAAAAATACTTGCATTGGCACTGCCAGCAAGTGATAAACTGTGTTAGTGCAAGTTTAAAAAGTGATAGTGCATTTGTTTTAGTGTCAATGAATATGTAATTGAATTTATTTACTCGTTTGATTGCATGTGCGACCCCTGAAGTTTTTATAAATGAGAGTGTTAAAAGAGTGTTAGTGGTAATGTTTAACATTGACAGTGATAGTCTAAAGAGCGTCGGTGCATTTGTTTTGCTAGTGTCAGTTCAAGTGTTATTGAGTGTTGGTATTAGTGTTTAAGATTGTTAATGGTAGTTAGTGAATTTGTTTTGTTAGTGTCAGTACATGTGTTATTGAGTACCAATGCTTGTGTTATTGATTTTCAACGCATGTGTTGAAGAATGTTAATCCATGTGTTAAAGAATGACGGTTACAGTGATGTTAAAGAATATCAGTTGTAATTTTAAAGAGTGTCAAGATGTGTTGATAAGTTTTGATTATTTACAAAAACGTCACCACCTGATTTTTAAATAAGTTTCGATTATTTACAAAAATGTTACCATATATTTTAAAATAGATTTCAATTATTTATAAAATTGTCACCGCGTATTTTGAAAACATGTTTTTTTATGTGTTAAAAAAATGTGTTTTTCCTAAAATTTTGACTTATAATATTACATAATGTATTTTCTAAAAAATCTTATATTTTGGCCGGAACTCACGGGAACAATGGGCGTTTGAAGTAGTAGGGAGGAGGGGGGAGAGTAAATTTCTAATTATACCCTAGAAGTCTTGTCATGTGCAAAGTATGAACAGTTTAATGTCAAGAGCCTACGACTTCCTCCGGAAGGTCTCGTGTTCGAACTCTGCAGAATGCAACTAGGTCAAAAAGTTTAATAGTGGGCAAAAAAAACCCCTTCCCCTTTGTTGGGAGTTGATTTTTTAAGTATTGTTGCTAGCTTGATTGGATAACTTTCATTATGAGGATGCGTGAGTAGTGTATGGCTTGTTTGCGGTTGTTGGATCCCTGCTCGCGCGGCAATTTTCAACTGCTCATGCCGCTTCAGTTTTTGCTTTCAAGTGTTGTTTTGCCTTGGACATAGTAAAAAAAAAAAAACAATAAAAATAATAATTTAATGCAACAAAAAATATTTAACAAAATCCACCCAAAGTTCATAATTATGTGATTTTTTATGCATTTTTATCAATTTTTAAAAATGAACATTTATTTAAGATAAATTGATTACACATTCTTTCCAAAATAAATGTGATATTTGACTTGTTGTCAGTTTTTAATTTTTTTACTAGTTTGTACATTGATTGTACAATAATAAAATTGATATAAATCTCTTTTCTCATTTAAAATGCAATATATTTTGAAATTGATAATAAAGAAAGTATAACACGGAGTATATATTACGTGACAGAGAGGGAGTACAACATTTTAAAGGGCTGAGTACCCTATAGCCCCTGGGCGATATATCAAATGAATAAATACCCGCGTGAGATGCAAAATTACATAGAAATCCACGCTCAACCTTAACCCTTCCCGTCCACTCTTATACTCAAATGAATAAGACTAAAATTACTCCTATACCTGGGTATAAGAGTATTTTTTTTTCACATTTTTTCATCTTTTCTTAAAAATAAAAAAAAAATCTCATAGTTTATTAAACAATCCACTCATATAACTAAATGACTAATGCCTAGGTATAAGAATATATTTTTTCCCAGTTTTCATATTTCTTAAAAAATAATAAAATTCGCTCATATACCTAAAGATATAAGACTAGAATTACTCTTATAACTAGGTATGAGAGTAATTTGTTACCTTCAAATTGTGAAACAAAATACTCTTATACATTAAGGTATAAGAGTAACTGTTGCAAATTTAAACTTGCCTTTGCTAGCAACTCGAACTGTGGTGGAGTGAATAGATGTGATGGCGCAGTGTTTGATGGGATCGGAGAAGGAGGTAGATAGGTGTGGTTTGTCATGGTTTGAAGGAGAAGAATAGCGAAGAAACAGAAGATTTTGAGCTGGAATTGAAGGAAAAGGTGTCGGCGCGGGGAAAAAGGAAATTGGGTTTTATGAAAACTTGATCTCTGTCTTTAATAATGAGTCGACTTTTAAATCTCGCCTGTACTTTTATAAAGAATAATTTGGAGTTAGGGGGGCCCATAAAATTACTCCTATTTTAAATATAAAGTTCAGTACACTTAGAAATTGAGTAACAGTCTTTAACTTTATCACTAACTAGTAAGTAACCCATCGAGATTCAATAGGCATATTAAGGCTTATTATTACTTATTGCTATAATCTGTAATTTCATTTAAATAAACGAAAACAATATGTTAGATTTATATCCAACAATAAAAAAGCGAGACGATCATTTTGGGATTGAGGGAGTATAATGTACACACAAAAAATTACATTACTACATTCAGACTAACTCCATTTAGCTTATATGTGTTGGAATGGTCAAACATATTTTGGTCACAGAAATCTATTTTTATTATAAAAATAAAAATGTTTGTACACTTGATCACCGATTTTTTAAGGGATGGAGAATATATAATTTACACAAACTTGCGTAATGATTTGAGCTTATAAAATTTACACAAACTTGCTCACAAAATTATCTTTGACAAACAGTAGTTTGATAGGCTATTTTGTCTGTCAATTATATAGTCATTAATTAAATGAATAAAATATTAATCAATTTACAGTAGGATAACAATTCAATTATCAAATTATTCTTAGTCAAGAGCATATTTGAAATGAATGTCCAAAAAGTTTTGAAATTTCTCTTGATCAAGAGCAAATTTGAAACTTTTTTGGACATCCATTATGGGACGGAGGGAGTATTTTCCATTATTGTATGCATAAACTTTATTTGCCAGGAGAGCGTAACATTGTTTAGCAAATCAAGTATGCATTCAAATGCATAAACATAATGTATAATGAGTTCTCAAGTTATAGCTTAACAATGAGAAGGTCCATCTATTTTTTGGTAAAACAATTTTGAGATCAAATTTTATAATTTCATAAATCCACTAAAAAATAAGAATGTTAAATAGGATCATGAATTTAGTTGTCCATGCTGATCCTGATGACCTTAGAAATGGTGAGTTTCATCTTCTTCATGATAAAATTAATTTCATTTTCATCTACCTTGATTCAAAATCAATTGTTGTTTTGGGAGCATTTTTGCTAATTAGTGATGATAGTTTCAGTTAGCCGATCAACAGATTCGAAAGCAATCACATAAATTTTCTTTTTGCAACTGAAGGAGTATTTCAGAATATGCTTTCCTTATTTTTCCCAATAGTACTTAAGTTTCTTAATAATATTCACTTCTTCTTCAGGAGGCCATGAAATCAGCAAAAGCACTGGATATGCTGGTGGAAGGATTGCATGCGGTAGGCCATAACATTTCCTTTATTTACTCTGAAACTTCTAGTGCTTGAATAACACAAAAGCCTAATGATGTATATAGCTAAAATAGCTTACATCATGGTAAAAAACTGTCTAAATAGGATACAAATCCCAATAAATTATCAGAGAAAAAGGTAGATAGATCTCTTGAAGCATTATGAGTTTTGATGAAGTATATGTAAAAATGGCTATAAAGAAATAAGTAATACTCCCTCCGTCCTAAAATGAATGTTAAAAAGAATACTAACTTTTGTCAAAACACAAAAGCCTAATGTTGTATATAGCTAAGATAGCTTACATCAAAGTAAAAAACTGTCTAAAACTTAAACAAAAAATAAGTAAACGAAAAAAGAAAAAAAAAAAAGGTCAAATTTTGTGACTTGCCTTCGCATCTCTATTCATGTCTTTCGTGACATTTCCTGTATAAAGGGTTGAACTAAACTCTCAATGTAAGTATTAGCATCAAGTTGATCAACATAGCCTTGAGAGGGATGAATATATGAATTTTTGAATGATTTACTTTTGAGATCAAACAACAAAATGCGGTGGTTGAATTTCAATAAAATTTCATCCTCTGTTGACATATATAATAGTGTCGGATACATGAATTCCACGAGCTATCAAGATAAGAAAAGCTAGCCAGTTTAGTCCAAGACTCACTCACACCATAAACTTTCATTATCCATACATCCATATGAGATTGATGGCATCAGACAGTAGGAAAAGACATTTTTCAAGAATATTCAAACTCAACGAATGCTCACGTTCACGATATTTATGTTGTGGAACTTCACTATATGTTTCCTTAGTTAACTCAAGACAAAAAATTCGATTAGGAGGAGACAAATTTGAATCATTAACTGGATCTTTTAAATAATTAACCCAATGAATTGCCCCCTTAAAAAACCTTCCCTTCTGATTTGGGAAAAGACTAAAACCCTAAGGAAAATAGCCAATATTTCTCCAAGAATTTGTTCTTAATGAGTATACCATGGCTTCAATAGACTCATTACCAAGAGTAGCAAAAAGTCCAACAATTTTATAGTCATCATTCGACTCATCAAAACCGAACCCATAAACAACAATCAAATATTCAGTGCGCGATTTAAATCCAGATTGAGGTAATTTCCTTGAGATTCGAGTAGAAGGGTTCCATAAAAGTAAATCATGTGTTTCAAAAGAAATTAAAATTAACTCATGAACTGAGCCGATAATCGAAATCATCTCCAAAAACACAGAATAGTTCTTAGGATAGTGAAGTTCAGTATGGTAGCGAGAAACAAAATTCAAGACAGGGGAAAGGTTACTTTTTCTAACAATGATTTGGCCATAAGTTTTTGAAATAAGCATGAGACGGTGGGCATTATAATCACTCTTTGAACAGATATTGAGGTGAGTTTTGACAAATTTGAGGTCTGAAATTATAGAACACCATGATTTGGAGACTGGCCTGAATTTTAAGAGTGACTTAACTTATAACCTTGAAAGAAATTCGATGATGATTTCAATGGGTAAGTAGTGGATTTGTGGAGAACGTTTGCGCTTGCTTTTCTTGTCGGAGTATCGCTGTTCCACTCTGTCTTCATCTTCGATTGCCATGGAAGGTTATGAATTCGTATGTTGAAAAAATTTAATTTGATTTAGGGTTTAAAGAGGTCCAAAAAAATAATGGGTAGTTTATAAAATAGAGTAAGAAGAAGAAGAGGGAAGATGAGAGGCAAAGAGACGAAGGACAAAACGTAGGTAGGGTTTTTTAGAAATCGTTAGGTGCGATCTACTCCCATAAAAAATACTGCCACCGTCCCATTTATAGGTTTACCATTTTGAGCATGACACGCAAATTAAGGAAAAAGGGTAAATGGAGAAAGTGTTGCGAGTGTAAAACTAAAATAGGAGAGAGAATGAGTGAATGTAATAGTGAATTTGAAAAGTGTTGTGAGTATAAAAGTGAAATAGGAGAGAGAATGAGTGGGTGGAATAGTAAAGATTCTTTGTCATTTTAGGAAAGGTGGAGCTTTTAACGGGACACCCGTTTTGACAAAAAGTGAAGCTAACTGATGACGTTCAGGAGGAGGAGGAGGAGGAGGAGGAGAAGGAGGGGGATAGTGAGGAGGAGGAGGGGGGAGGAGGAGGAGGAGAAGGAGGGGGATAGTGAGGAGGAGGAGGGCGAGGAGGAGGAGGAGGAGGAGGAGGAGGAGGGGGATAGTGAGGAGGAGGAGGAGACAAATGTTAGACAATTGAGGCATGGGAGGAGGCGGGGTCAGATTGTGGCTAGAGGGTAGGGACGGAGGAGGAGACAGGAGACACATCTCGTGTGGATCCATACGAGACACATTCCTTAAAACCCTAAATAATGGCACAAATTTGTAACTCAATTTCCATTTGGATTTTGAGGAAAGTCATACTAATGAAAAACACTTTAAATGTCATTTAGAATGTAGAAAAAAATTAAAAAAAATAAACTAGGTAGCCGTATACCATTTTCACAACATCGGGACACATTCCTTAAAACCTTAAATAATGGCACAAATTTGTAACTCAATTTCCATTTGGATTTTGAGGAAAGTCATACTAATGAAAAACACTTTAAATGTCATTTAGAATGTAGAAAAAATTTAAAAAAAATAAACGAGATAGCCGTATACCATTTTCACAACAACGGGACATATTCCTTAAAACCCTAAATAATGGCACAAATTTGTAACTCAATTTCCATTTGGATTTTGAGAAAAGTCAGACCAATGAAAAACACTTTAAATGTCATTTAGAATGTAGAAAAAAATTAAAAAAAAATAAACTGGGTAGCCGTATACCATTTTCACAACATCGGGACATATTCCTTAAAACCCTAAATAATGGCACAAATTTGTAACTCAATTTCCATTTGGATTTTAAAGAAAGTCATACCAATGAAAAACACTTTAAATGTCATTTAGAATGTAGAAAAAAATTAAAAAAAAATAAACGAGATAGTCGTATACCATTTTCACAACATCGGGACATATTCCTTAAAACCCTAAATAATGGCACAAATTTGTAACTCAATTTCCATTTGAATTTTGAGGAAAGTCATGCCAATGAAAAACACTTTAAATGTCATTTAGAATGTATAAAAAAATTAAAACAAAATAAACGAGGTAGCCGTATACCATTTTCACAACATCGGGACATATTCCTTAAAACCCTAAATAATGGCACAAATTTGTAACTCAATTTCCATTTGGATTTTGAGGAAAGTCATACCTATGAAAAACACTTTAAATGTCATTTAGAATGTAGAAAAATATTTTAAAAAAATAAACGAGGTAGCCGTATACCATTTTCACAACATCGGGACACATTCCTTAAAACCCTAAATAATGGCACAAATTTGTAACTCAATTTCCATTTGAATTTTGAGGAAAGTCATTCCAATGAAAAACACTTTAAATGTCATTTAGAATGTAGAAAAAAATTTTAAAAAAATAAACGAGGTAGCCGTATACCATTTTCACAACATCGGGACATATTCCTTAAAACCCTAAATAATGGCACAAATTTGTAACTCAATTTCCATTTGGATTTTGAGGAAAGTCATACTAATGAAAAACACTTTAAATGTCATTTAGAATGTCGAAAAAAAATTAAAAAAAAAATAAACGAGGTAGTCGTATACCATTTATACATCTCGTGTATATACACACGAAATGTTTAGTTGTATCTCGTGTTAACGTACACGAGATGTTTAAAATCCAGTTAAACCCTTCAAAACGACCTGCATTGAATTTGACGTTTAAACTTCTGAACAGAAACCAGAAACCCCCATTATTATTCAAAAAATCAATCTCTAAGTTCATAGCATGGATTCCTCACAAAATTCTCCCTAACATTCTCCAAGTTTCAATGATCACAGCTTTCAATTAATAAAGTTGCTTGGTTTGCCTTGGGAACAAAGGGGAAATCAAACAGACTGAAGGGCACTGAAACAGGCTGCTCTTGTCGGACGACACAGGACTCTCTGGAGATCCTGTGTCATACGACATGGAGTTCCCAGATGGCTGTAAGGCTTTTCTTGGACTTCAGATCTGTCAGATTTAACCCCCTTTCGTAACTCAAAGCTTACCTAAGTACTTTTGGCTCATAAGCCACTATTTGGAGCGCCTAAGGACTGTTTGGGTGCGATCTATTGATGGAGGCGGTTTGCCATATGACATAGACGACTTCGGATGTCCTATGTCACATGACATCCGTATCATTAAAAGTCAATCATGACTTTGCTCACTCCTATCAACCCTAAATTGAACCTAGACCACTAAATAGTGTCTTCATTGGGTGAAATAATATTGTTCCAGTTTCAGAGTGGCCTTGTCATTGTAAAAGACAATCTGACCATGAGGCCTTCTGTCGTCCGACATCCTCTTTATGGGAAGTACTGTGTCGGACGACATCGAGCTTCCCGAGCGCATTGTCTCGTACTTCGCCTTGTGATGAAAATCATCATGTGTAAAGGGTGTGGCCCCCTATCATGGCTCACAAGTTGTATCCAGTCCCTATAACATTAAAGAAATTCCCAATTTGCATGCCTTACTTGTCGACACATATTGCACACACACTTTGAATGTCTATGATTGTCCAATGTTGATTGAAAGTCTTGAAAGAGGCATGTTGGGTGAACTCTCAAGTTCTTCCCAAACACGTAACCAGACTCCCGAACCCAAAATTCTCTTTAAAATAGGTTTTTCAATGTTTTCCTTTAAAAACGGCGTGGCGACTCCCAAAAAAATCGGAAATTTTCAAAATTACAATTTTTTTTTTTCGGAGAGCGTTCATTCAGATAGGGCATCTATCGAAGGAGGGGATGAGATACCAAGCGAGTGGAACAAGGGAGGTACTTCAATTCCTGGTTTTGTGATTTTTTGGTTTTGAGATAAACCAAAATCGTAATTGCTCTTACCTTTTTGCAGATATTGATTGGGGAGAGCTTTTCCCACCGACAGAGGATACCTTAGCAAAAATCGAAGAGTTCTTGATGTAGCACAAGTTTCTTCTGATCAAGCAGAGAGCGAGATTCTGGCGATGTGCGCGACCGTGCAGCAGAGGAGAGCGACCGCGCTCGAGGGAGGATTGGCGAAGGCGTGGTCTCGGCCCAATTGCGCGACCGCGCTCGAGGGAAGAGCGACCGCGCTGGCGAGAGACCAGAACGACAGAACAAGTGCGCGACCGCGCTCGTGAGGAGGGCGGCCGCGCTTATGACGGATTTTCAGCACTGCATTTTATTTTCTTTCCAGTTTACGAATTATAAGTAGGGGTATTTTGGGTATTTCTTTAATTCCGTTTTAATTAGGTTTTCAGTTTTCCTAGGTCATATAAATACTTTGTTTTCATTATGGTTGAGGTAGAACTCTTATTATTGAATTACTTTTGCTTTGCAAATTAAGGATTATTCCTTGAAGTCAATATTGGCTTGTTAAACCCTATTCGTGGATTCGAAGAGGTCGAACGTTCCCTTTGAATTGTTCTTTATTTTGGTTGGTTAAGATCCTTTGACGAGGAATTAGTCAACTCTTTTCTGTTCGTTTTAATTCCGCT
The DNA here is from genome assembly GCA_022495995.1 of Adenophora triphylla var. japonica. Lineage (NCBI taxonomy): Eukaryota > Viridiplantae > Streptophyta > Magnoliopsida > Asterales > Campanulaceae > Adenophora > Adenophora triphylla. The sequence goes on from JAFEMH010002785.1 coordinate 209,808, forward strand.
GCGTTACTTGACATCAATTGGTATCAGAGCAAGGTTGATCCTTGGAAGAGATGGCGGGAAACAACGGTGGCAACAACGCAGACAACCAAGCCGCGGTTATAGCGATCCTTGATCGTATGGAGCGACAAGCTACGGAACGTGCAGCAATCCAAGATCGCCAACATGCTGAACTTTTGGAGGCTTTGCGCGGTTTGAGGGTTGAAGGCAATCGCGGGCACAGAGATGATCTTGATTTTGAACCGGAAGATCGAGGGGAGGGCCGCCGTCGAGCTCAACCGCCTGGTGGTGATAGAAACCATGGGAGAAGAGAAGGTAATAATCTTAATGATCAGTTGCCTAAAATCAAGGCTGATTTACCATCTTTTTCTGGTGATTTGAATATGATCGAATTTTCGGATTGGTTAGAAGAGGTTGAGAAATTTTTCGCGTTGATGGGTATTCCGGAGGATAGGAAGGTACCATAGGTATCCTATAAATTGCGTGGGGGTGCTTCTGCGTGGTGGAAGCAACTGAGTAATCAATTACGTAGGGAGTTTCGGGAGCCAATTCAGACATGGCCACAGATGAGGCTAGCTTTGCGTCAGCGTTTTCTACCCAAGAATTATGGTCATGTTATCTATCAAAAGTTTTTGGAGTGTAGACAGGGGGCGAAAAGTGTGGCGGAATATTCACATGAATTCCATACTCTATCAGCTCGTTGTGATTTGGGAGAGTCGGATGTTCAGCAAGCTTCGAGATTCATTACTGGCCTTCGTGCCAACATCAGAGATGTGGTGGAGTTGCATGCTCATGAATTTTTGGAGGACGCGATTGACAGGGCTACCACGGTGGAGAAGCAACTTTCTAGACCTCGCCCTATTGTCAGGAACTTTGGAGGTTCTTATGCCGAAAGCAAGGGTTTGGCTCAAGATAAGACACAAGCTATTGGTGCTAAGGCGTCGGAGGAGAAGAATGATGTTCCTGCAGCGAGTCAGCCGACACAAACTAGAAAGCCCAATAATTCTACTGGCCAACAAAACACTAACCCTTACGCCAAAACTTTTGGTAACAAGTGTTTTAAGTGTGGGCAAACCGGGCATATTTCTAGTGGTTGTCACCTCCGTAAGAGTACTAATGTGGTGGATCGTGACGATACCGGTGATGGAGGAGAGGAGGAAGATGGTCTGGAATATTGGGAGGATCCCAATGGTGATGACGAGGGTGTGGAAGATCATGGGTCTTTCGTAGTTAACAGACTTATGTTGACTACGCCGAAGGAGGAGGAGGATCCAGCTAGGCACAGCATTTTTCGCACCAAAGGGAAGGTGAAAGACTTCGACATTCAGATCATTGTTGACAGTGGGAGCAGTGAGAATTTGGTGGCTCGTGATTTGGTGGACAAGCTAAAATTGGAGGTCCTGCCCCATCCTACACCCTATTCCGTTGGGTGGATCAACTCCGTCGGCAAAATTAAGGTACACGAACAATGTCTTGTTCCTTTCTCTATCGGTCGTTATAAGGATGCTATTCTCTGACATTATTGATATGGATCGCTTGCAATTTATTGTTGGGGAGGCCGTGGCAATTTGATCTTGATGTAGTACATAAGGGGAGAGATAATATTCTTCAGTTTAAGAAGGATGGTGCACGTTTTAACTTGTGTCCTTTACGGGATAGAGATCCTTATGTTAAGAAGATGAAGAAACCTATTGTTTCTCTTTGCACTGCTAATGAATTTCTGAGTGATGTTGATGAAGCTACATGTGTTTTTGCGGTGGTAAGAAAGGGTGTGTCCGGTTCAGTTTGTTTGGTTCCCAAGTCTTTGGAGGCTTTGTTACATGAGTATCGTGATGTTATGCACGATGAGCTGCAGAGGGTTGCCTCCCTTGCGTAATATTCAAGATAACATTGACTTGGTTCCGGTGCATCTCTTCCTAATCTAGCTCATTATAGAATGAGTCCCATTTGAACATGCAATTTTGAAGGAGCGGGTGGAGGATTTCTTGAAGAAGGGTTATATTCGGGAGAGCTTGAGCCCTTGTGCGATCCGGCTCTATTGGTTCCTAAGAAAGATGGAACTTGGCGTATGTGTGTAGACAGTCGGGCTATTAATAAAATTACGGTTAAGTATCGTTTTCCCATTCCTCGTCTTGATGATATGCTAGACATGCTTCGTGGTGCTAAGATATTTTCTAAAATTGATCTAAGGAGTGGCTATCACCAAGTACGCCCGGGTGATGAGTGGAAAGCAGCCTTCAAGACCAAAGAGGGATTGTATGAATGGTTGGTGATGCCGTTTGGTTTATCAAATGCACCTAGTACTTTCATGCGTTTGATGAATCAAGTATTGAAGCCCTTCAATGGTAAGTTTTTGGTGGTTTATTTTGATGATATCTTGATTTTTAGCAAGACGGAGGAGGAACATGTTGGGCATTTACAGTCAGTGTTGCAGGCATTGAGGGAGAATGAATTGTTTATAAATCTCAAGAAGTGTTGTTTTATGATTGATAAATTATTATTCTTGGGATACATTGTTTCTGCGGAGGGTATACAAGTTGATGAAGACAAGATAAAGGCTATTCGAGAGTGGCCTACTCCTACTACTGTTAGCGAGGTGCGTAGCTTTCATGGCTTGGCTACTTTTTATCGTCGTTTTATTCGCAACTTTAGTTCCATTGTGGCTCCGATTACTGAATGTATGAAGAAAGGAGGTTTCCATTGGGGTGATGAGGCGGATGCTAGTTTCGCTCTAATTAAGGAGAAATTGACTAGTGCTCCTTTACTAGCTTTACCGGATTTTTCGAAGCCTTTCGAGCTTGAGACGGATGCTTCTGTGATTGGGATAGGGGCTGTTTTGATTCAAGAGAAGAGGCCGGTTGCCTTCATGAGTCAAAAGTTGGAGGAGGCTAAACGAAAGTGGACACCTTATGAGCTTGAGTTTTATGCAGTGGTTCAAGCTATTAAGCATTGGGAGCAATATTTATTGCATCGTGAATTTGTTCTTCACACTGATCATGAGGCTTTGAAGTATATGAATGGTCAGAAATCTCTTTCACGTATGCATGCTCGTTGGGTGGCTTATTTGCAGCAGTTTACTTTTGTTATCAAACACAAGAGTGGGAAGACTAATAAGGTTGCGGATGCTTTGAGTCGTCGGGCACATTTGTTAATTACTATGAAGAATGTGGTTATCGGGTTTGAGTGTATGAAGGACTTGTATGAGACTGATGTTGATTTTGCAGATGCTTGGGCCAAATGTCGTGATGGTGTTCAAGCTAGCTTATTTTTGCTGCAAGATGGATTTTTGTTCTTCATGGACAAGTTATGTATTCCGCAGGGTTACGTCCGTGAGAGTCTTATTTATGAGATTCATAGAGATGGTCATCATGGGCGTGACAAGACGGTTGAGTTAGTTACGAAGAAGTACTTTTGGCCACAAATCCGGAGGGATACCTACAAGATTGTGCGAAATGTATGGTGTGCCGGACGAATAAGGGCGATCCACAAAATACGGGGTTGTATACTCCTTTGCCGGTTCACGATAAGCCATGGGTGGATATTTCTATGGACTTTGTGCTTGGGTTACCTCGTACTCAAAGGTCCAATGATTCAGTGTTTGTGGTGGTTGATCGTTTTCGAAGATGGCTCATTTTATTCCTTGTAGAAAAGGCTAGCGTCTTTGCACATATTGCGGGGTTGTTTTTCAAGGAAGTTGTTCGTTTGCATGGGGTTCCAAAGACTATTACCTCTGATCGTGACACGAAGTTCCTCAGTCACTTTTGGCGTACTCTTTGGAAGATTTTTGGTACAGGTTTGCAATTTAGCAGTTCTTTTCATCCATGGCGGTGATGGCCAAACAGAGGTGGTGAATCGAACTTTGGGTAGCATGGTCCGTTGTTTGTGTAGTGATCATCCCAAGAAGTGGGATTTGGTGTTGGCTACTGCGGAATTTGCCTTCAACAACATGACCAATCGAACTACAAAGATGTCTCCGTTCGAAATAGTCTATCAGAGGGCTCCTACTCATACTTTGGAGTTGGTTCCGTTGCCTAGTTTACCGGGATATAGTGTTGCTGCGAAAAATCTGGCGGAGATGGTTGATTCTGTGCAAGCTGAGGTGAAAAGGAACATTGAAGAGTCCAATGCAAAGTACAAGGAAGCTGCAGATCGGAAACGACGTCAAAAGGTGTTTTCTGTGGGGGATATGGTTATGGTTCATTTACGAAAGGAACGTTTCCCTCAAGGAACATATAGCAAGCTGCATCCGAAGAAGATTGGCCCGTGCAAAGTGGTGAAGAAGATAAATGACAATGCGTATGTGGTGGATTTGCCGGTTGGTTGGAATATTTCGCCTACTTTCAATGTGTCAGATTTGGTTGATTTTTACCCGGATGATCCTTTATATAGCGATGCGGATTCAGGGACGAATCCTTTTAAAGTGGGGGAAAATGATGTAGCACAAGTTTCTTCTGATCAAGCAGAGAGCGAGATTCTGGCGATGTGCGCGACCGCGCAGCAGAGGAGAGCGACCGCGCTCGAGGGAGGATTGGCGAAGGCGTGGTCTCGGCCCAATTGCGCGACCGCGCTCGAGGGAAGAGCGACCGCGCTGGCGAGAGACCAGAACGACGGAACAAGTGCGCGACCGCGCTCGTGAGGAGGGCGGCCGCGCTTATGACGGATTTTCAGCACTGCGTTTTATTTTCTTTCCAGTTTACGAATTATAAGTAGGGGTATTTTGGGTATTTCTTTAATTCCATTTTAATTAGGTTTTCAGTTTTCCTAGGTAATATAAATACTTTGTTTTCATTATGGTTGAGGTAAAACTCTTATCATTGAATTACTTTTGCTTTGCAAATTAAGGATTATTCCTTGAAGTCAATATTGGCTTGTTAAACCCTATTCGTGGATTCGAAGAGGTCGAACGTTCCCTTTGAATTGTTCGTTATTTTGGTTGGTTAAGATCCTTTGACGAGGAATTAGTCAACTCTTTTCTGTTCGTTTTAATTCCGCTGCGTTACTTGACATCAGTTCTTCAATCTTCCTTTGGGCAAGAGATCACCTAGAGGTCTGCTGGAATCACCTTTGGTTGTACAAGAAGACCACAAAGCATCGTCCTCTGTCATCATGTCTACAGGTAAGCATGTTGTCTTCTTAATCTGTTTCCTTAATCCAATGTGTAATACTTTTTTGATATTCTTCATATGTTGGTGCAGTTTCTAAGCCAGTTGTCTCGGGGTCAGACTTTGATCTTGATGATATTGATGCCATGTTCGGAGACTCCCCTCTTAAGATAGAGATGAAACCACCACCGGTTCCCGAGAAAATTCCTGTACTAGATGAGAGTGCTGGTATTGGCTCTAGGGTGAAAAAGAGGAAGTCCATTCAGGAGGAGGTAATTGAAGTTGGGGATGCCTTTGAAGGAATGCCAGTATGAGAGTTTAAAAAGAAGTGTATGAGTTTTGCAGCTGGGGTAAGATGTTACTAACTAGACTTTGACTAATTCTAAGATTCTCTGATATCCTTTGATGTCAACTTTTCATGTTGCAGGCGGTAGGGTATCTGGAAGATTTGGTGAAGGAAATGGAGATGCTAAAGAAGAAGTCTAAATCAGAGGCGACTTTGGCCAAGAGAGAGAAGATTATGTTGGAGAACAAGGTGAAGGGGCACGAAAAGACTTTGGAACAACAAGCAAAGACGATGGAGGAGCAGGAGAAAACTGTGAAGGATTTACTAGACAGTTTGGCAAAAAGTGAAGAAGATCATCTTAAGGAGGTTGCTGAAGTAAGGGGTTCCTGCAAAATAGCGGCTGCAAAGACCGTTTTTCAGAGTAGGATCAAGATGATAAAGGAGTTCCAAGATGGGAAGGCTCAGAATTGGGATATCAACAAGGATTATGCTCATTTAACCAAACTGACAGGAGAGCCAGTGGATGAGGGAGAGGTGACCTCTAGACCCAAAGACACCATGGCAGGAGTTGAAACTGGAGAGACTGAAACCAGAGATGCCACTCCCACAGGACCATCTGAGGCTGTTGCTAACTGAAAAAGGTAAAAACTTTGGTTCTTTTGTTTGGAATTTATGGGTGAAATCCCAAAAAACAATTTTATTTTGCTTGGTTTGTAATAGGTCCATAAGGACCGAAGACAATTTATTTCAAGTGTTGGGTTGGTTCAACACTTTTGCTTTTTAGTGTTTAATAGCTTGGATGTTGGCATACTGCCTTAACTTTTAGGAATGTTCTTATGGTAGTTTTTTTAGAAAAACTATGCTTTGGTAATTTTCAAGCATGTCAAGGCTTGGTATATTTTTGATGAAGTTTTCTTTGGATGATCACATGTTAATTTCGTAAGGTGACATGATAGTATGTCAAAACAGTAGATGCTTAAGATGACACGTACATGTCATAACCACAAGAATAAAACATAAGATCAATTATTTAACTGAGTGGGAATGGGTAAGCTATATGAGTTTACCCATATAGGCCCACCCCACACCTCAATTAAAGAGATAACTTGCGCTCCAGGTGAAGGTGTGGTAACCTAACATCTCAAGAAAGAGGTAATTAACTCTTTAAACCTTAGAAGAGATTGTGTACCTTTACTTGAGAAGAGATGGCCAGTCTCTGACGGAGGAGAATTCGTTGTCCTTTTGACTTTGAGTACTTTCGACATGTCCCCATAATCATATGTCAACATCTCGCAAGATAGTGACATGTTAGAGATGGATGTCAACTATGTTGACGCCCCTCCACAAGTTGTGTTAGTGACATCTTAATTTGCAGAGAAGTAGAATGAAAAACAGTAAATAGGGAAATGAAAGGTTACACATAATAAATAGAGGATTGTCCATACCTGGGATGAGGTGAGTTTTAGGAAGGCATTGTCTAGATGTAATACCTTTTAAGGTGAATGGCGTTCCAACTCCGTGGGATCATTTGGCCATCCAAGGTTGACAGGCGATACGCTCCTTTCCTGGCATGTGCATCAATTAGGTAGGGTCCTTCTCACTTTGGGGCGAGCTTGCCTGCATTGAGTTCTTTTATATTTTGGAATGCCTTTCATAGGACTAAGTCTCCTACTTGAAACCTTCTAACCCTTACATTTTTGTTGTAAGACCTGGCTACCCTTTGTTGATATGCTGACATCCGAACTTTGGCCATGTCCCTTAGCTCGTCTACGGTATCCAAGTCATGTGTCAAGATGTCCTTATTATGCTCAGATGTCAACAAACCATATCTGGCCGTAGGTACAAGAACTTCTGCTGGAATGACTGATCTGTCCCAAATACCAGTGAATAGGGAGTCTGACCAGTAGCATTCTTAGATGTCGTCCTGTCAGCCTATAAAACCATTGGTAACTCTTCTGCCCATCTTCCTTTCTTTTGGTCCAGTCTCTTTTTTAAGTTGCTTATGATAATCTTGTTGCTGGATTCTACCTGTCCATTCGCTTGAGGGTGAACAGGCGAAGATGTCACCATCTTGACTCCCCAACTTCTCAAGAAATCCTGAGTTTTCCTACTAATGAACTGGGAGCCGTTGTCACAAATTATCTCTGAAGGTATCCCAAACCTGCTGAATATATTTCTTTTTATGAAAGAGATAACTTCCCTGTCGCGGACTTGCACGTATGCCTCAGCTTCTACCCATTTAGAAAAATAGTCTGTCATGGCTAGTAGAAATACTCTTCCTCCTGGAGCCCTGGGTAACTTTCCTACGATGTCCATTCCCCAAATCATAAATGGCCATGGCGACAGGATAGGGTGTAGCAATTCGGCTGGTTGATGTAGTATGTCACCATGTCGTTGACAGGAGTCACACTTCTTTGCATACTCTGCAGCGTCTCTTCACATTGTGGGCCAAAAATATCCCATTCTTAGAGCCTTGGTATACAGGCTTCTGCCCCTGGTATAATTTCCACACTGCCCTTCATGCAGCTGTTTCAAAACCTAATGGGCTTGGTCTGCTTCTAGGCACCTTAAGTAGTGACCTGCAGCAGATTTCCTAAACAAAAGGTTATCAATAAGTATATATTTAGATAATCTTATCCTGAATGCTCGAGCATTTTTCTCTTCAGCTGGAATCGTATCATCTAGGAGATACTTGATAATAGGAGCTGTCTAGGAAGTTACTGCTGGAGGGGCAGGGATGTCGACATCTAGAACAAACAGCTCAAGACGATCAATTGATGGGATGTCGACATGCACAATTGGAATACTTGTCTGTGAAATGCTTTTGAAGGCTGAACTTAAGTTTGCCAGGGCATCTGCTTGAGATTTTTCCTCACGTGGAACCTGCTCCAAAGTAAATGTTTTTAATTTGGCCACCAGAATTTTTACAATTTCCAAATATGTCGTCATCTTTGCATTTTTTGCTACATAGGATCCGTTGTAATGGTTAACAATTAGCAAAGAATCCATGAACACCCGGATGTGCTTGACATCTAGGTCCTGGGCCGCTGTTAAACCTGCAATTAATGCCTCATATTCTGCTTCATTATTAGTGGCCTTAAAACTGCAACTGATGGATTGTGGTATTATGTCCCCTTGTGGCGATTTTAGTACAACTCCAATTCCTGTGCCTCTCATGTTGGAAGCACCATCTGTGTAAAGTGTCCATATTTTTAGGATGTCATCATCTTGAAGTTGATGAACTTCCAACTCCACTTCTTGTTGCATTGTTGGACTAAAGTCAGCCACAAAATCAGCTAGAGCTTGAGATTTTATTGTTGTTCTGGGCTCATATTTGATGTCATAAGTGCTTAATTGTACGGACCACTTAGCCATTCGACCTGACATCTCTGGTTTTCTCATAACATTCTTAATAGGATAGTTAGTACGCACAATTATAGTATGTGTTTCAAAATAGTGCCTTAATTTAATAGATGCAGTTATCAAAGACAAAATTAATTTTTGTAAATGAGAATACCTGATCTCCGCATCTAAAAGTGTCTTACTTATATAGTAGATTCGTTGTTGAATGCCATCTCGTTATGTCACCAGGACTGCACTTACAGCGCTTTCTGACACTGCTAGGTAAATGAAAAGGTGTTCGTCCTCCTGAGGTTTGGCCAATAAGGGAGGTGTCGACAGGTAACTTTTGAGCTCTTAGAAGGCTTGTTCATACTGGTCTTCCCATTGGAACTTCTTGTTCTTCCTTAGGATGTCATAGAAAGGTTTGCATCGGTCCGAAGATTTTGAAATGAACCTGGTGAGTGCAGCAATCTTCCCTGTCAATCTCTGGACGTCTTTGACGAATTGAGGTGACGACAGGTTGACAATGGCATGAATCTATTCTGGGGCGGCTTCAATTCCCCTTTAAGTTACCATATAGCCCAAAAACTTTCCTGCCTTCATACCAAAATTGCACTTTGTTGGATTAAGTTTCAATTTAAAACAATCTAAGATGTCGAAGGCTTGAGATAGGTGGCTTATGTGATCCTCAGCTTTCTTTGATTTCACTACCATGTCGTCGATAGATACCTCCATTGTGTCCCCAATCTGGTCTTTAAACATTTTGTTGACGAGCCTCTGATATGTTGCACCTGCATTTTTTAGTCCAAAAGGCATAGCAATATAACAATAGATACCTGTGGGCGTTATGAAGGCGGTGTCCTCTTGATCAGATGGTTCCATCAGAATTTGTTGAAATCCTGAGGATGCGTCCATAAAAGTGAGGAGCTCGTGTCCAGAAGTGGCATCAACCAACGAATCTATATGAGGCAAAGGGAAAGGATCTTTTGGACAGGCTTTGTTCAAGTCGGTGAAGTAAACACAGACTCGCCATTTCCCGTTCTTCTTCTCAACCACACTACGTTTGCTAACCATCTTGGATAATCCACCTCCCGGATCATGTTGGCTTTAAGTAAACGCTCCACTTCTTCCTTAATTATCTGGTTCCTTGTTTCTGCAAACTTCCTACGCTTCTGGTGCACTGGCTTGAAACTAGGATCAATGTTGAGTTTGTGGGTGATGACATCTTTGCTTATGCCGGTCATGTCATCATGCTTCCAAGCAAAGCTCTTTGTTCTGCTTCTTAACAGGTCCACGAGTTTTTCTTCTATATCTGGTGGGATATCACTGCCAATAAGTACCTTGATGTCTTGATTGGAAGGGTCTAGTAATACTTCTTTCACATCGTTCTCCCTAGCTTCCAGGACTTCACGTACTTTCTTCTGTAATTGCTATGCTTGTTTGGGAGATGTCGACGCCTTCATCTAAGTCTTATAGCACTCCTTGGCCACCTGCTGATCACTGTATATTTTTGCAACACCCCAGGGTGTTGGGAACTTCACGCACTGATGGTATGTTGACGGTACGGCTTTCATTCCATGAATCCAAGGCCTTCCAAGAATAACATTGTAAGATGTTGCACAATCAATTACGCAGAACCGCTCCATGGTGTTGAGTCCTTTTGAGTAGATTGGAAGCTTTATTTCTCCCACTGTTTCTTTGACTTCACCACTAAAGCCTACCAACACTGAGGATTTCTTGACAATCTCCGATTCTGGGATGCTCATTTCCTTAAGGGTGCTCAACATAATGAGATTGACAGAGCTGCCCCCATCGACCAAGATACGCCTGATGGTACAATTGGCGATCTGCAAGGAAATGACTAGGCCATCATGATGGGGCTCCAGCAAATTATCTCGATCACTCTCATCAAATGTGATTGGCTCCTGGCAAGGTGTCGACATCCTGGGTTGTCTTTCTGGCTTATCTTCCTTCGACTCCTTGGCATGTCGCTTCGCGGCAGAATAGGAAGTGCCACAAATTTCTGACCCTCCACTAATGAAATTGATCACCTTTAGTGATGCTGGAGGAGAGACTGGTCTTTCAACTTCATGTGGAGCTTGAGCTTCTGCACTTTCTGCCTTCTTCTTTCTGGATCCCAGTAACTCCTTGAGATGTCCTTTTGAGAGCAAGTAACTGATCTCTTTTCTTAGTGCGATGCAATCTTCTGTAACATGCCCAAAGTCCTCATGGTAAGCACACCATTTTGACTTGTCACGCCATCCCGTGGTCTTATCCGTCTTCTTTGGCCATCTGGCTTTGTCCCCCAGGTTGCCCATTGCACAGAGAACACCTGAAATGTCAACAGAAAAACAATAATTAGAAATGTTGGGCACATTATCACTATCTTCATCCTCACCCTCTATTGAATTAATTTTGCTATTGTCAATTCTCGGATAAGGATTGGGTCGGCTGCTTCTACAGTGGGATGATTCGGTCTTCCTATCTGGATTGTCATATGTCGACAACTTGGATGAGGACTTTGATCTTCGCAGCTCATCTTCCTCCAGCCTTATGAATCTCAATGCCCTGCTCCTGACTTCTTCCAACCGCTTACAAGGAGTCATCACCAAATCTTGATAATACTGTGAATCCTTCTTCAGCCCCATTTTGAATGCTTCTGTAGCTGTCGATATGTCAAGCTTGGGGATTTCTAGCACTTCTTTATTGAACCGGTGGACATATTCTTTCAGAGTCTCATTAGGCTGCTGGGTCACATTGTAGAGGTCGCTTGTCAGCTTCTCGAATTGCCGACTGCATGAGAATTGGTTATAGAACATATTGATGAGCTGGGCGTATGAGCCAATCGAGCCTAGGGGTTGCCTAATTAACCACTTGAGAGCTGGTCCAACCAAGGTCAATCCAAATCCTCTGCACAGGCAAGCCTCCCTGAATTGAAGTGGTGTCCATCTATTCTTGATAGTGGGCAACATGCTCCTCTGGGTCTGTGCTGCCGTCATATAACTTCATGGATGGAACACTGAAACGCTTCGGGATGTCAACATTTGCAATTGCTGGGACAAACCGAGATTGATTGTAGCAATTCTGAGTTACTGGTTGGATTGGAGGAGTTATGCCTGGCACGTTCATTATCAGCTTCCTGAGATCCTGCATTTGCTTGGCTAGTGGGTTTCCTGCAAAAGGGTTAGCAATAGGAATACGATTGAAAGTATTATTATTGAAAAGATTATTAGCCAAACCAGTGTTGTCCGTGGTGGTCGTGACAGTGGTATTGTCTATGAATGGGATGAATGGGGTGAATCCTGCTGAAGGTGGCGTCATTAGGGTGTCCCCAGTCAAGGATGTCGACTGATGAGTTTGAGGCAGACTACCCATTGGGATAAATTCACTATGAAGCGTAGATCCTTTGGTTGTATCAAAGTTGAGGTTCCTTGCGCGCAATGGTGAGATGCTTTCAATCCGAGAAGTGATGAGTTGTTGATCCCTCTGCATCTTAATCATGGAATTGGCCAGCACCTTCGAATTGTTATCTTGCTGATCCAGCCTCTGATTCAGCCTGGTTAGCATACTCCGGATGTCAACATCCACATTGGAAGAGGTCCCTTCCTTCTGTGGAGTCCTTGAAGGCTGCGACTGCTGAGGTCCCGACTGAGGAGGTGGCGGCAATAAGGTGGTTCTATCTCCTGATGTTAGAGTGACGGCGGTACCCTTGCCGGCGTCGGAAACATTAGGGTTGGTCGACATGATGGACTCTTTTAGGAAATGATCCAAATAATCAATAGACCAAGTGGCCCCTCGATGGGCGTCAAATTGTTTGGTAGAAAAAACAATAACGTAGAATCTTGACTTGCTAAGTGTATGAATTTAAACAATAAGGAGGGGACTTTGGAATTCGATTAAATGGAACAAAAACATGAAAGTAAAGAGTAACACGAGGATTTGTTAACTAGGAAAACCTTAGAGATGATAACCTCTTTGGACAAAACCTCGGGAGTTAGGTCTCCAACCTTAAATGTTTCACTATAATAGATATGGTTACAACTGTGGAAGATGATAGAGAGGATTATAAATTGTACGTATGTAGTGTGTAAAAAATGGCTGTGTGTTTTTCCGTCTCTATCTCCCCTTAAATAATAACAACTATGAACGGGTAAGAGTTAGTTCCTATAATCTCGGCATCCAAGCTTATCTCCTCAACGTCCACAAGATCAAGTCCACTTTGCCGTTGAAGAGAGGTTGAACGTGCTTGAAAGTATCCCGTGTTTATCTCTCTTATTTACTGTAAAATAATAATAAAAAATATTATATAAAAACGAATTAGTAAATATTAAGTAATGCTTACGGCGGAATATCATCTTGACATGCAGGAGCAACTGAAGATGTCACCATGCTGAAAAATACCCATAACAACTCCTACACTTTAGTAGGGAGTAAGATTAAGTAGCATAGAGCCTCTCTCTCGAACACATGTGCGCAGGGGGGGTGCAAATCATGGTCCGAATTTGCCTTTGGACTACCGAACTCATGTGCGAGCGCGTCCTGCGGACACCAATGGAGCTCCGAAATTGCCTGTCCGCGCAAGCCCACTTTTTGCCATTTTTTTATTTGAACTGGACTAGAACAGACAGAATTCGAACAGTCCAGTCCTTTCATTTCATTTGGCAGTTTCATGGAAGTTGAAACACTTTGGCTTCTCAATTTAATTGGAAGCTGAAACACTTGGGCTTCTCAATTTAATTGAGAAAGTCTCTTCGATTCTAATGATTTGAGCAGTATAAAAAGGGAGACACAAACCAGTTTGTAACACACGAAAAATCCATCAATTCCTCACAATCACCTGTTCGTTGCATATTGATAAATCCGTTCCCTTGGCCTCTTGCATCTGCATCCGTGGTGATACTGTCTAGGCTTATTCTCAATTCGCCGGAAGTGCTATTGTGCAGTAACTGTTCCGGTCCGCTCCGTTTTATCCTGGGAGACAACCGTCCGATCAAGCTCAAGCACGACTTGGTGAGCGGACGTAAATTATCTTAAGGAGAGTGTGGTCTCACACGACTTGGGCAATTTTGAAAATACGATTTATTTAATATTTTGTTTCTGTTTGTAATCTGTTTTCTTTCTATTTATTGATTTGTAAGTAATTTTCCTAACACACAACAAAATAATCATACCCACTTTCTCTCTCCTATTTTACTTCTTATGCTAATAATATTTACTTTTTTTAATGTTCTATGTAAAGTAAAATAGAAACCATTTGAATCTATTGAACCTGAGTAGTAAGTAATAATTCTATGATTCCATTGCAACTTTTAAATGAATTAATGGTTCGTTCAAAAAGAAAAATGAATTTATGGTTGTTTGTTGTAATTGTAAGAATTAAATCGATACAGATGAAAGTGTAAAATACTTATTCCTCCGTTTATAATAAATGTTGAATTTTTATTTATTTTTTCTTTTGTCAATCTCCAAAATAAGGGTTATGATAATAAAAAAAAAAAGTTTTAGTAACATAAATTCATATCAAACATATTTTTTTAAATACGAAATACTGATTAATCAATTGCGACAGTAGTTATGTAACGAGTGGTTAATATATTGAAGGGTCAAATGATCATCGAAAGACATTTTAGTTGACTTTCTTTTATTTGTTTCTGATGGTGATTTTCAACCATTAGTTTAGTTTAGAGCATCTCCAACAATTTATAGCATATTTATCCATGAAACTTCATTCTCATCTCTCTCTCCTTCACCTCAGGTTCACGTTATCAGTCATCAAAAACACAACTCCAAATAAATTTATCTCCATTCATGACAAAAGTCATCATTTCTCTCTCCTACTTTTTATTATACCCCACCATATTTTCTCTTTCCTACTCATTTATATTACATTTATTACTACTATATATAATTATTTCAATATTCTTGTATTTTTATTATTTTTTATATGTTAATTGCAATTTTTGTAAAAAAAAATTAATTTTGAAAATATGACACGTGTCACCCTCTAATTGGTCAAAGCCTTGATTTTTTTTTCCCATGCCATGAAGCTCGGTGTCTGGCAAAACAAAACCATGAAAAGTCATGGCATGACTTTGTAAAAGTCATGGTTGGAGAAAATTTGCTTGCCACCTAGGATCATGCCATGACTTAAAGTCATGGCTGTAGTTGCTCTTAGTGTAAAAATTATATCAAAATATTAAAATGGTGCAATTTCAATATCAAATATATTTCACTATCTCTAACATAGCTTGTTTCAAATCTTCCACAAAATAATAATATTCTTAGATATTTCTTATTATTTCATTTAATTAAAATATTTTCCATTAATCATATATTATTATAGATAAAATGATTCAAATTATATTAAATTAAATATTATGCTATAAAAATAAAGAAATTAATAAATATAAATAAATATATTTAAAATACAAATAGATAACGTATACTAATTAACAATACAAATGAAAAGAAATAGAATATTTTGCGTAAATAAAAATAAAAATAAAAATTCAATAATATAAATAACAAATATTAAATTAAAAAATATATATATACTATCTCCATATGAATATACAAAATTAATATTTTGTAAAAAATATTTATTTCTTTTGGGACCACTACAAGAAACAGGCTTATTTACGGCGGATTTTAACCGCCATATATAGAACGCGCCCCGCCGTATATGTTATTTACGGTGGACAATCCGCCGTATATATTGCACCGTATAAAACATCGCCGTATATAGTATTTACGGCGGATATTCCGCCGTAAATACTATATACGGCGGAAATACAACCGCCGTATATAATTGAGAATAAATACGGCGGCTTATGGACCGCCGTATATAATTAAATACAAATACACCGTATGTATAACAGGCGTATTTGAGAAAGCTTTTTACGGCGGTGTATAACCGCCGTATATAGTGGAAATTATATACGGCGGTGTATATCCGCCATATATAATAGAGTCGTCCATTATGCTTATATACGGCGGATGTAGGGTTCCGCCGTAAATGACTTGTTATGAGACGAGTCGTCCACCAGGGCACGAGTCGTCCCATTTGCACTCCACCCAGATTCCCTCGTCCCCCTTTGGGCACGAGTCGTCTAATGCACTATTTACGGCGGATTTTTGAAACCGCCGTAAATAACTATATTTTTTTTTCAGTCAGCTCTATATAATTCACTTTCCCCAAAAATACACCCGCAAAAACCAAATTCAACCTGTACACACACAAATGCAACCTGTATATAACCAAAAATACACCCGCAGAAACCAAATTCAACCTGTATATAAAATAACTAGACTTCGTAAATGTATATACAACACAAAATCAACATAATAACCATTAACACAAAAAAGATAGTTGAATGTATCCAAAACTCAATCAATGTTTACAATCCACAACTTTGAGAAACATACCACCGCCTATTCATTACTGCCTTTTCCACGTTGTTCCATAAAACAACGTTTCAAATCTTCTATTTGCTGTTGAAACTGTTGGCGTTGATCCTCAAGTTGCTTTTCAAGATCTGTTTTGACGGATGACACCGTCTCCTCAAGTTCAGCAATACGGGCTGCAGAAGCGCTTTGAGAAGTTGAGGCTTTACCAAACACCCTAGTTTTGGTAACACCGCCTCCCATACAGCGCACTCTCCCATGGTCATCATTTCCCATCAAATTTGTGAATATCTGTTCTCGCTTGCTGGGAGAGTTTTGTTCCTCCTCTGGTAGCTCTTCAATTGCATCATTTAACGTTAATTGTAACAAAAACAACATGTTCAATATAAATATTTGAACATTAATTAATATTATGAAAATGAAGTTAGAAATGAAAAAAGTATTCTATACAAGAACAAAACTGAAACAGAAAAGGTTGAAACTTTAACTTACGATCATACGAGAGGTGGTTTCATCTGCAGCCGTTTTGCCCGTGCGCGTAGCTATGAACAAGCTTACGCGATCAGTTGGTAATACCTCGTCTCCTCTCTACCATTTATAATAGAATCATTTGACCAAAAAAATATATTTATATGCGATACAAAAAGAAACATTAATTGACAACGGAGAACTAAATTGAACAATGACAAACCTCTTTTATGATAGAGGGATGAGACTTTTTTCCAGTCCTGTTCAGGCACTCTTGCTTTTCTCGATTCGCTTGATTTATTAGTGATAATTCCTGGAAAAAAAAAGAGATAATATTAGTATTAATTTGACTACTTATATAAGACATTCACGATAATAGATTGAGATTAATTTGAAATATACCCGAGCCTTATCTGTGCCCCACATTGCAACAAGTTCAGCCCATTGATTCGCAACGCACGCATGGGGTGGGTGAGCCAATGCGTCCCGGTCGGATTCATACCTATTATACATGCATTTCACCTGACATTTCCATATTACAAAGTCATAATCATAAATGTGAGTAAAATTGCATAGTAAGCAAATGAGATCTAAACAAATACTCCCTTCGTCCCATTACAAATCACACACTTTCCTTTTTGGATGTCCCACTACAAATCACACACTTCCTAAAAAGGAAAATTTTTATCACTATTCCCTCCACTCATTCTCTCTTCTACATTATTTTAATACTCACAACACCATTATAATTTACTATTCCCTCCACTCATTCTCTCTCCTATTTTATTTTTACACTCACAACATTTATATCATTATTTTTTTCCGTAATCTACGCGTGAACAGTAACCGTATGAATTGTAACGGGACGGAGGGAGTACATATTACAAGTAAATAAAGTCGTATGTTGCATACTTATTATATGCTTGTCTCACCTGATATTTTCAGTCACGCCATTGTTTATTGAGAGCTAGATTCATAACTGAGTAATACTCCGGAGGCGCATTGGTATTATCCTATATACACAATTCAACAAAGAAAAAGAACAATTGTTAGAGAATCATAAGACTTTTGACTACTTACTAGAGATTTATGTAAGAAATATGAATTACAACTTACTAGAACGTCTCTCCATATGGCATCTATAACTGCACGGTCCATCTGAGGCCACTCTTTAGTTAATGGGAAATGTTTCCCATTTCTAACAAAATGTACTAGCTGAGTAGCTAGTTTTGCCTGTTCCCCACCAACGGGTTGTCCATATTCATTCCATATTATATTTAATTTTTCTTTACCCCATTTTTTGGTTAATTTTGCCAGCCCTCTTCCTTTATTTTTTGAGACCTCACCTGTTATTAATTTCTTCCTTGGAGGCATATCTGGCAAAAAAAATTATATATCACAACAACAAGATAGCTCATGGTAGCACAAAATTAACCACAAAATAGACATACTTGATACAATCATAAGCTAAGAGCAGAGAACTAAATGTTATTACAATAGAAACTGAATGACTTCTACAAATTTGAGACAGCCATGAGTGTATTTAGAAAAGAGAAAATTACTTATTGTTCTCAAATGTTAAGGCTCTCATTTGCATGAAAAAAAAAGGTTATACTCCCTTGAAAAAGGTTGGAGTTTCATTAATTTCTCTTTTTAAGACCCATACAGGGTTCTTTTGCAACCTTTTGCCTGTATATTGTTTCTCAACTTCTATTCTCTACACTTGTGCATGTATTGTGATGTGGAACCACAATCTAATCCTTTTGGATAGAAACATGGTTTGTTGTTATATAAATAGCAACATCTCATTGAATTCAACTTTACTTGTACTCATCTTACTTTTAACACCAACCTTGTCTGTTTTCCAAACCAAGAAACCCAAGACTTGGGGGCACACACACACTGGATCTTTATCGATTACAAAAAAGAAAAAAATTGATCCATATCAATTGTTCAAACAACTTTAACATGATCCTGAAATTGAAGAAAAAGAAACATAGTCTTGTTTGCTAGTATGTTCATGAACCCAGCCATCAATGGATCTGAATTAAACAAATGAGTTGTAATTAAACAAATAATATTGTCATTTAAATGAAGAAATTAGTAATATAAGTTCATCTTTACTTAGAAAAAATTGTCTTATAACTAAACTATAAAAGGGAAATTGGACTTATGAATTGTCTTTTAATATAGGTATAAGACCTATAAATTTATTATAGGTCTTATACCTATAACAACATCAACAACAACAACAACAGCAACAACAGCAACAACAACAACAGAACAACAAAGAACAAAGAACAAACGGGAACAACAACAACGGCAGAACAACAACAACAACAACAACAGAATGTAAACAAAGAATAACAATAACAACAGCAACAGCAACAGTGTTGAGGATGTGTTCCGAAAAAATAATTTTTTTTTCCAGATTATAAATGGAGGTCCTAACTCACACTCACAGTGACACAGATAGACACATAAACACATGTAGGCATGTCTCTAATGTATTATCTCGTACTTCGAGAAAACAATCACAGCTAGTTGGTCTTGAGTGAGATTATAAGTGCTTAGATGAATCCTCTAATAACTTGCATGAATGGGTGGGATATGTTTCCTCTAAAAAAATCCCCAAATGGATCAAATTTCATCTATGAAAGGAAATTAAAAGGTAAAAAGAGGGAGTAGGTATTGTGGGCAAACACACACCAACTAAGGCTTTGTTTTGTTGTTGTTTTTAACATTTAAGAGGAAGACATCAGAATGATGTACAAACATTATTTATCCCTTAAACTATCAGCTGGATTTAATCCAACCATCCTACTCTGTTATGGTAACGAAGATACTCGATCCATGAATTACACAAGTGCTTGTGGGTTTATGTAATGGGGAAAATAATGTCCAGGGTTTCTAGCTCATAAAGATAGAAAAGAAAGAGACAGAATAAACCATTATAAATCTACATAAGGCTGTCGAGAGGTCCATCAAAAAGACTACCAAGAAGTTAAAACAAAATAAAATAAGCAAGTGAATTACACCAACCCTGCTGAATCTCAAAGATTAGGCACTCCTCGAATGGTACGATAAAACCCATGTGGACTCCATATATACGACTCTATCTAGAAGATTAAGTCAACTGACGGAGCCTAAGATTTTCTGGATCGCCAAGACACATGACATGACTGCAAACACTCCATGTTGCCACAAGAAGTTGACACCAGTCCCCCGACCAAAACCTCTGAAATGAATCTGAAGGAATGAAGAAAATGAAACAACGGCTGACATTTATGTTGCCCATGTGACGTTCTTCGTTAGCATTTCAGAGACATAATCCTCAGGGTATTATCAACAAACTGTAAGAAGTTTAATCTCCAAGCTCCATCAACTCCAGAAATTCTAGAGAGAACTTATAATTTCCTTTCATAGATGAAATTTGATCCATTTGCAATTTATCTTCCCCATATCCATATAATTCTAGAAAATGAAACAACGGCTGACATTTGATGATCCCACAAACTTCATTTTGCAATTTATATTCCCCATATCCATATAAACAAACAACTGAGACAAAGATGAGCTATTACAAATGCAAGTTGGATGACTAGAATCCATGACCTTCAAAAACAACAAGGAACAGCAACAACAACAACAACAACAACAACAACAACAACAACAACAAGGAACAACAACAACAAGGAACATGCTTCGTGGGTACCAAATCGGTGGGAAAGTGGGGCTGGGGGAACAACAACAACACTATAGGGCAAGCCTTGCTTGATACAGAAAAAAGTATAAAATAGTACGGGGGGCTGGGGCTCCCGCGGGTACCAAATCGGTGGGGAAGCGGGGCGGGGACATCCCAAAGTAAAAATTGGATACTCATTTAATATATTCAAATTTGTACAGACATCAAAGGAGTACCTAGAGAAGCAGATGACAGAAGTGGAAAGTAACTTGAGAGAGCTGCTGCAACAAGATCCTGTAGGAAATAAGAGTTTAATCAAAAGAAGCAGAACAAATACATATTACAATTAACAATATTAATATTCAACCATACAAAATAACAAGTTTGATTGAAACATGAAACATAAGTAATAACATTGTCTTAGTAATAGTAAGCAAATAAGATCTAAACAAATACATATTACAATAACAATATTAATATTCAACCATACAAAATAACAAGTTTGATTGAAACATGAAACATAAATAATAACATCACTGATGAGAGCCGGAGGCTTGTCCCTGATAGTAGGTCTGACGGGAAGAACGCCTCTGTGCACGAGCAGTGGCTCTCGAATGCATCATAGTCAAATAATCCTCTAAAACTGGCTCGTAACTCTGGGGGCTCTGTCTGCATCGCCCAAGCCTCCAGCTGCCTAGACCGGGCTCTCAAAATGGCAGTTTCATCCTCCAACCCCTCAAAACGATCCTGCACCTCCTCCCATCTGACATCCTCCAAAGCATGTCGGCTCTGCTCCCGAGCGATCCTTGATCGCTCCTGCTCCTCCAGAAATGCCCTCATCATATCCCGTTGATCAAAAGAACCCTGCTGGCTCTGGTTCTGCTCTCCTCCCTTACCACCCTATCTCTCCTGATCCACCTCTTCCTGCTCCTCATCAACTGGATCCATTTCATCATCAACACCGGGCATACGCCAATGCCTGGCCTGTGCACCACTCAGAAACGTGGCCTCTACCCTGCAATGGACCGTCCTCCTGGGAGTACCATATTCAAACAATAAAGACTTGTTGTCTGTCGCCCTCGGGTCCCTCACAAACTTGTCATACTGCACTAGCCAGTCTCCAGAATAAAAACTCGTGCCCCCCATCAATCTCATCGCCTCGGGTTTTAGTTCCCCCAAACAAGCTTAAGCAATCAACGTGATCATCCCCCCTATTGATATGTTTCCCTTTTTGGTAAGGGAAAATTTCTCACATCTCCGAACAAAAATATCAACCCAATCAGGAATCATCTGAAAATTCCTCAACCCCGTTCGTAAAAGGTTTACCATAGCCACATTCAATTGAGCGGGCTCTCCGTTTGCCAACCAAGACATAGATAGCCCTCTGTAAAATAATTTCCAAGCCGGGTGAGAAAGAGAGGAAGCCCTAAGGTATTTCTTTTTGCAGGGCAATCTTGTGAGCTCCGAAAAGAAAAAACAAGTCGCCCCATCAGTCTCCACCCAGTTTTCTCTCGGCTGATCAACCCCAAAGATTCCCCTCAACTCATCATAAGTCACTCGATAGGCTTCATCATCCAGATGAAACCGAATAGAATTTTCTTGTGACCCCTTACCTACCTCCAAAGTTGAAAGGAACTCAAGTGAATATCTCAAATACGTATTTGCCCTCTTCCCCAGGAAATTACCTAACTCGGCTTGCGTCATCAATTTTGTTACTAATGTCTCTAAACCCAAATCCCTCAACACCGGCAAATGAAGGAAAGTGGTGAATTGGAATTTCCTACCCTCCAAATTCCGCCATTTTTTCTTTTGAGCGGAGGTCAATTGGATCAATCCCATATACGGCGGCAATGATGCATTAGGGGAAGTGGGATCATTTGGGACTACGGGCGGCGGGTTTTGTCTACCCCTCTTGTTGCTACCCCCTATAACGTCTCTCTCCTTAGGAGGCATATTTTCAACACAAAAACCAACTACAAAATCTCCACACAAATCACAAAGAAAGTGTAACAATAAATACACCCCCACAATCAAATTCTCCTTCCAATTCCCAACTGAACCACCACACTACAATTTCAGCACAACCCACCTATATATAAGACGGAGAGACACAAATTTTAGTAATAACATTGTGTTAGTAAATGGTAAGCAAATAAGATCTAAACAAATACATATTATATTGAAGTAACAATATTAATATTCAACCATACAAAAATAACAAGTTTGATTGAAACATGAAACATAAGTAATAACATTGTCTTAGTAAATAGTAAGCAAATAAGATCTAAACAAATACTACTCAAACTAATCATCATCATTATCAGCCATATCAACATCATCATTATCGATCATATCAACATCAACATCATTGATATTAGTAGTTTCAATCTCGACCCCATCAACTCCCTCTCGCACCCACGATGCTTCTTCGTTAGCAACATGTTCATCCAGATTTTGTGAGCAAAATGGTACCAATTATGGAATCGAATCTGAAACTTGTTTATCATCATTTGAATATATGTCAAAACTATCTCTTGGTGTAATCCTCATCACAACTTTCCAATCACTTTCTATAGGATCTTTAACATACCAAACTTGCTCAGCTTGAGATGCTAATATGAATGGTTCATCACCAACTCGATTATCCTTATACAACTTGTGATTGAAGTTTACAAGAGTAAATTTTTGCTCATCTTCCATCTTGACTGTCCGGTTATCAACCCAATCACATTTAAACAATACAAATCTTATTGAGTTGCTATAACGAATTTCAAGGATCTCAATCAAATCCCCATAGAAGTTAACATCCCCTACAATGGGATTATTATTATCCTTTCGGCTTGCAAAACTTGTCACACTTGCATTTAGCATGACTCCACTATTTTGAGTTTTCCTCCGTCTATCGACATCCTTCACTCGAAATCGAAAACTATTTATTATGTAAGACTTATACCGCCTCGCATCCATATGAGGACCCAATACAAGACTTATAATTCTTTCGGACACTACATCTTTTGTCGTGCATACCTTTTATAAAAAATAAAATT
This sequence comes from Adenophora triphylla var. japonica, assembly GCA_022495995.1. Taxonomy (NCBI): domain Eukaryota; kingdom Viridiplantae; phylum Streptophyta; class Magnoliopsida; order Asterales; family Campanulaceae; genus Adenophora; species Adenophora triphylla. The sequence goes on from JAFEMH010002785.1 coordinate 233,139, forward strand.
TAGTTAGAAAATATTTAAAACGATAAATTGAAAGTATCATATGAAAGTGGTTTCATACTTACATAATCCTTAAACCATCTAACAAACTTATCATTATGTTCTTTCTCTATAAGATGTCGTTGATTACGAGGTAGTGTCTCCCTCAAATGTGCACGATGCATTCTGAGCAGATTGGAAATATGAATTAAGTATTAATTTAAAATATAAAAGATATAAGGAATGTAAGCCTCATGTAAGGAATCACTTACTCTAGGTATTGTTCAACATCTTCAGTATTGAAAAGCACATATCTATGCGCTTGTACTCGTGTGATGTAATCAAGGGTAATTACCTGTTATTTTCCTACAAAGCGGCCTAACTCATCACCTTCATCATCATTTCTTCTAGGACGATTGGACTTTGTCTCAATGTCATCCAAATATTGCGTACAAAAAGTCATGCATTCTTCAGCCACAATTGCCTTAGCTATGGAGGCCTCGGGGTGGGCTCGATTTCGAACATATAATTTTAATGTAAGTAGAAACATACAAAAACATTTACTTATGCTAAACCAGATGTAAAAAGGAATTTAACTTTTTTCAAAGTAAATTTAAAATGGATGTACATCTCTACCGGATACATCCAACGAAATTGTATTGGGCCTGCTAGCAAGGCCTCCTCGGCTAAATGCACCGGCAAGTACTCCATAACATCAAAGAAAGCTGGTGGGAATATTTTCTCGAGAGCGCATAGTGTGACAGCCATCCGATCTTGTATCTTTTCGAGATCAGCAAGTGTATTCACCTTTGAGGATAATTGCCTAAAGAAATTTGCCAACTCAATGATGGCTTTTACAACAGAAGTAGGCAACGCTTTTCGAACAACTAAAGGGAGTAGTTGTTGAAGCAAAATATGACTATTATGGCTCTTAAGACCCCAAATAGCTCTTTCCTCTAGATGTACACAACGAGATATGTTTGACGAGTAGCCATCAGTGACTTTGATTCCCTTTAGAACTTTCAAGAATGTGTCTTTATACTTCTTACTCATTGTGAACTGAGCCGGAGGCATAATTTCTTTGCCAGATGGAAGCGTTTGTAGATATAATGGTTTCCGAATGTTCATCTCTTTTAGGTCTCTTCTTGCTTTATCATTATCTTTTGATTTCCCCGCAGTACCTAACAGAGTATGTAGCACATTATCACACACATTTTTTTCAATGTGCATAACATAAAGATTACGACGAACATGATTATTTGACCAATATGGAAACTCAAAGAAGATACTCCTCTTTTTCCAATTGTGACACAACTTAGGAACCTTTCTCTTCTCCAACTTGGCTTGTTGCTTCTCACCCTCTTCTCTTTTCCTCTTTTTAATAACATCTTCTATTTTATACTCTGTTTCCATATTTTCAACTTGTTTAAGCAATTTTGTTCCAAACAATAACTTGGGCTTATCTCTCACTTCCTGAGTACCATCAAAAGAGATTTTATCCTTACGAAAAGCATGACTCCTAGGCAAGAAGCGTCGATGACCAATATAACAATACTTGCCACCATGATCCAACCATCGTGCTTGAGGTCTCATATTGCAACAAGGGCAAGCATATTCACCTTTAGTGCTCCATACAGACAACATTACATATGCAGGAAAGTCATTTATTGTCCATAATAGTGAAGCTCGTAAAGTAAACAACTCGTTCCTTGATGCATCATAAGTTGATATACCATCTTCCCACAATTCCTTCAACTCATCAATTAACGGTTGGAGATACACATCTATCTTGTTGCCCGGCCCTTTTGGGCCTTGAGTAAGCACCGACAAGAATAAATATGGTTGTTTCATGCATAACCAAGGTGGAAGATTGTATGGCATAAGCACAACCGGCCAAGTACTGTGAGATATAGTCATTGTTCTGAAATGATTAAATCTGTCAGATGCTAATCCCAATCTAACATTCCGAATTTCACTTGAAAATAATGGATAACGTTCATCGAATCCCTTCCACGCACGAGAGTCTGCAGGATGCCTCAGCACACCATCATCTATTCTTTTCTCGGCATGCCATCTCATGAGTGTTGAGGTCTTAGATGACCAATACAACATTTGCAACCTTGGCTTTAAGGGAAAATACCATACTTTCTTCATCGCTACCTGCTTGGGAAGTTTATTCTTGCCACTTGTTTTCGCACCTTCACCGCTACCCCCTTCTTCTTGTTGCTTATATCTAGAGGCTCCACAAATTTCACATTTAGTAAGTTTTTCAGTTTCATTTAGAAATAACATACAATGATTAATGCACGCGTCCCATGTTTTATAACTGAAACCCAAATCTGCAATCATCTTGTACGCCTCATGATAGGAACTTGGCACTTTTGCTGACTGAGGCAATGCCCTAATGAAAATTTTTAATAAAGAAGTAAATCCCTTATCGGCCACTCGATAATTAGCCTTCCAGTGCATAAGTTCTACAATAAATGAGAGTACTGTAAACTTATCACACCCTTCCCACAAGGCTTGATCAGCATCTCTCAAAAGTTTAAGAAACTTTGCGGTGGCTGCATCTGATTGTACGATTTCTTCAATTCCTGGCTGGTTACTATCCGGCATACCCATCCCTTCATGTACCATTCGCCTCATACAATCTTGCACGCCCAATTCAATTTCAATGCCATCTTCAGTTGTCCTATCATTATTATCATTCTTATACGCCGAAATGTACTCTTCCCCGTGCCTAGTCCAATTCTTGTAATCTTTTTGAAATCCCACTTCAATACAATGTGATTTCACGATTGCACGATCTTTTTGGTAACGATTTGCGCATTTTTTACAAGGACAATATATTTCTTTAACACCAACAGACTTTTTTGAGAATGCAAAATCGAGAAAGTTGTCAACCCCAGACATATACTCATTTGAAATCCGATTACCCAAATCAATCCAACTTTTGTCCATATATGACTTGATATTTTTAACGTTAAAATACAACCTATATATAAGACCGAGAGACACAAATTTTAGAATAAAAATAAACTCATAAACAAACATAGTCTAAATATGTACAACTTTTGGCTCGATATAGATAATATACATTATTGGAGCCTAGCCTATTAGTCGAGCTTGGGCCCATGATATAGTATAACCCCATGACAACATTCATTCGTTCTCTCTCACAAGCCCCCCCCCCCAATTGAGAAGCTAATTTAAGGAACTAGGTTGATGTGCAAAAGAATTGATGCACATGCGACAAAAGATTTGGAACTATTTTTAGGAACTAGGTTGAAGTGCGCAACATTATTTTTTGTGTAGGGTCTACGAAGGGTACTATGTTAGGAGAGCGATGGTAATATTCAGTTTAGGATTGTTTAGGTTGATTTTGTTGATCACACTAAAGTTTGAATATTGACATATTTCAAAATATCATATTGAATGTACTATAGTTTTAACTGTTTCACGGTGCTGAAATAAATTGATTTTATTGATCATGTATGTTCTATTGTATGCCGATTTTTGAACAAAGTGACACTTAGGTTTTGAAATGATACCAATTGTGAGCAAAATGGTACCAATTGTGAGCAAATGATGAAATGGACCCTTATACAGTCAACAACAACAACAATAGTACCAGTGACAGCAACAACAACAACATCAACAAGAACAACAAGAATAAAGAACAACAACAAGAGCAAGAGCAACAAGAACAAAGAATAAAGAATAAAGCGGCAACAATAGTAACAACAAAGAAATTGAAATCAAAATTATAACTATGTAACTAGCAATTTGCTTCAATTACAGTCAACAACAACAACAACAACAGTAACAGCAACACCAACAACAGCAACAGCAACAACAAATCACAACACCAAGAACAAAAAAACACATAAATTAAAAGTAAAACAGAAAAGGGGGAAGAAATGTATACCTGATTCTGTTGGTGTTATGCCCTAGGCCTATGATTGATAGACTTATGTGTTGACATTATTTATTATTATATGAGATGTTTATTATTTGATTATTATATGTTTTGTATATTTGTTTATAATAATCTCTGTCCCTAATTATTAAGAGAATAAATTAGTATAATTGTCAATGGATAATCATGTGATGATTATATGCATAAGAGATGCACATTGAAATTATGGGTACTTGTTAGAGAACAAGTGACTGGACATGACCCGCATGAGATTTATGTCATGGTCAAATGTCATACTTAAATCTCATACGGTTACTTCATTTATTTCCTAGACCTAAGATTATCGTAACCTTACATATGATGAAAGTCATGTTTGATTTTAGTCAAACGATATCTTAACACGATATCTATAAAGACTATCATTGGCATGATCGGATTCATGATGGGAAGGATGATAAGTCAAGAAGGAATTTGTCCCTCGGAAGAGAGATGTTATGCTTGGGCCCTCGATGAGTGATAATGATGAAAGTGTATGGCCGTACCCCAATATGATTGGAATTATCATTATACTCAAGAATCGAGAAAGCATTGAACAATAACAAGTTGACAAGGACCATGACTTGTGTTCAATATAACATCGTGAGACAAAGGGATAAATGGAAGTACACCATTGGAAACGTGAACTCTTACGTTACATTATTTGGGTAGACATAATGGCTTGCTAGAGTCCGCTTATGTCTTATGAGGTTCGATATGATCGAACTCATTGCCAACATAATGTAATCCTATTGGAGTCACACACAACTAGAATGAATTGGTTAAACCGGAGGAAGAATAGTTGAGAGTTTACGTATCGGCTATATATACCGCGCGACATATTAAGCCAATGGCTTAATATACCGCGCGACATATATCGAGCTGTACGCGTTTTTGGACTGTCTCTCCTAATACGATTAGGAGAAGTATTCTTACTATTGTAGTATAAATAGAAGGGTTCTGTCAGACCTAGAAGCTAGCCGAAATTTTCAATCAAAATTCACAACAAAATACTCTCAATATTCTTCAAGGTTTTAGATCTAGCAATCATCAAGAAGTTGTTCTTGAATTCATTCAAAGGTGTGGATACCAAAAGAGGGTCTTCGCTCGTTCATCGATCAAGGCCTAGAGTTTAAGCAAGTTGAAGAACGAAGTTTGTGATTCGATATCACATAATCAAATCGTTCGATAGCTCAAGAACGGAAAGCGTTCGAGGTTGGTTTAATTCTATCTCATAGGAATTTAAATTAATTGTATAGAACGGATCCTAGGGCTTCTTGGGTTTTATGTTTTTAATGCTTAATTCCGCTGCGCATGGACCCGTAAAACCCAACAGTGGTATCAGAGCCCCGTTCGTATGGTTAAGTTTGAATTAACATGCTAGATTTAAGATATAAATTGTTTATATGCTTATTGCATGTTTTGTATGCGATAGAATTTTTAATTGTTTATGTGAAACAATGTGAAAATCGTTTTTGAATTATGCTGAATTAAATCTGTAAAAAGGATGTTTTACGTGATTTAATTACATGTAATCTGTATTGGTTCGAATCTGGAAATTCCTGTAACCTGGCTACTTTGGTCGCGCGACATATTGAGCCATGTGGAGTTCGGGTTAAGCGGTGCGTTAGGTCGCGCGACATATCAAGCCTCTGGGCGATGTTGTCACGCGACATAATAAGCCATAACCGGCGAGAATCGGTTTGTTCAATTTTTACGCTATTACGTGATTGTGTTTACAATCGATATGTTGATATGAAAATCTGGATGTTATAAAATTGAGTTTATAAGTCCGCGATAGATTGATTCATTGATATACATGATTAATTGATTAAAATGTGATTTTAATAATTATTGCAATGTATATGAAAAATCTGGATGTTATAAAATTGAGTTTATAAGTCCATGCTAGATTGATTCATTGATATGCATGATTAATTGATTAAAATATGATTTTAATAATTATTGCGATGCATGTTTTATTTGTTCTTACATGTTAAGAATTTTTTTTAAAATTAGATGTTTAGTTGAAACATGATATTTAGTTTCCTAATATGTTTAGATTTAGACATTGTAAATTTTGGATCTTATGATTGTTTATGGAAACAAGTCATAAATACGCGAAATTTAAAAGGAAGCGATTGTTTATAAAAGGTAGGGATTATGTTGCCTAATCGTAGTTGATTTCTAATTATGCATGTCTAGGAGAGTTACGTCAAAGGAAGAGTTGGTACTTAAGAAGTCCTTGTGGCTCACCTATCTTCCTGGGAACTTACAGTGCATGATTTTGACTATCTTTCTGACATGCTTATAATCTACCTTTAAAGAACCTTCATTTAACTTTTAAGTTCTTTATGCCAATTCATGATTAAAAACACTTGAGACCATTCGGATAGTTTTGGGTGGGCTTGCCATAGCAAGGTGCTTTGATTCTATTCGAATGCGAGCAAGATGAGGAAATGGTGGTTCCTATACGTTTTAAAGTGAATGAACTTAATTGGGTTATCAAAATGGTTTTGGACCCAAGGCATAAGATGAGATTAAAATATGCCTAGACATATGATATCTTGAATTGATCTCATAAAAGATCTAAGAGTCATATATGTGATATGATTGATGTTTTCTACCTAATTAATTTAATTTTGAGCGGTTTGCCATAGCAAACTTGAAATTGAATTAAAGTTGGATCTTAGCCCATTAAATGTATATTATGCTTATTTGCATTTGAAGGTGTATAATTTAGTGGAAGCATTTATTTAAATGCACTATACTTCTCATATGATATGTTTACTTATATGTGTTCATATTTTATGTATATCTTTTTGTAGAATAAATGGCATCAAACAATAATCACTTTTCACTGCGATCTGTCCTTGAGAAGGAAAAGTTGGAAGAGAATGGTACAAACTATATGGATTGGATCCGTAGTTTGAGAATTGTTCTCAAACAAGAGGAGAAACCGTACGTTCACCGAACCTGTTCCACCCGAACTGCCGCCAATGCCGCTAGGGCAATAAGGGAACAATATCTGAAGCACAAGCGTGACTCTACGGATGTTGGTTGCCTTATGCTCTCCGCCATGTGCAAGAGTCTTCGTAAGAGTCTTGAGCACTTGGGGACGTCGACTTAAACAATCGGGCGATGGAAATGTTCCAAGTTCAAGCTAGGCAAGAAAGGTACAACACAGGTTGCGGCCTTGACCTCATGCAAGATGAGTGAAGGACAAGGCTTTGTTGGTCCCCATGCTCTCAAGTTAAAGGGCCACATTGAGCATCTTGAAAGGCTCGGTTTTCCAATTAGCCAAGAGTTGGCTACCGACATAATATTGAATTCATTACCTAAAAGTTTTAGTCATTTCATAATTCACTATAACATGGGTGGAATGAATAGAAACCTTTCCGAGTTAGTTCAAATGTTGACTCTTTGCGGAAACCAATATTGTCGAGAAGAAAACCGATCAAGTGCTAATGGTTAACAAGGGAAAGGGTTCAAGGGTAAAGGAAAAGCAAAGGTTGCTAATCCTAAGGCAAAGGTTGCCAAGCCCAAAGAGGCTTCCAAGCCTAAAGAGGCTAAGCCTAAGTCCCAAGAGGACGCACCGCTTCCATTGCAATGAGATTGGACATTGGAGGAGAAACTGCGCAAAATACAAGGAAGCACCGAAGAAGAGCAAAGGAGTTGCTTCAACTTCGTGTATCTTTGTTATAGATATATTCCTATCTACTTCTAGTTCTTGGGTATTGGATACCGGATGTGGAACTCACATTTGTTTAAATGTGCGGGGTCTAAAGAACGAAGGATGCTTAAGGAAGGTGAAGTGGACCTACGTGTGGGGAATGGAGCAAGAGTTGTGCATTAGCCGTAGGAACTTATGAAGTTACTTTACCTAGTGGACTAATACTTGTTTTGAACAATTGTTATTACGTTCCAGCCTTTAAGTAGGAATATTATTTCGATTTCATGTTTGGATAATGAAGGTTTTAATTTTCTTATATGTGATAAGAAATTTTCTATTCACAAGAGTGATATGCATTATTGTACACTCTGTTTCATTCAATGGCCTTTATGTTCTTGATATTGAAAATCGTGATAATGATGTCTATAACATTAACAAGAAATCTAAACCCAATGATGTAAACCACACTTACTTATGGCATTGTCGTCTTGGCCACATAAACGAGAAACGCATCTCTAAACTCCACAAAGATGGATTTTTGGACTCACATGATTATGAATCATATGAGACATGCGAGTCTTGTTTACTTGGCAAGATGACCAAGGACCCATTTACCAAAACCGGTGAAAGGGCGGGCGACTTATTAGGACTCATACATACCGATGTATGTGGGCCTATGAGTAGCGATGCTAGGGAGGATTTCGGTACTTCATAACATTCACCGATGATTATAGTAGATTTGGATATGTTTATCTAATGAAACATAAAAGTGAATCGTTTGAGATATTTCGAATATTTCAAAATGAGGTGCAAAATCAACTTGGCAAAACTATTAAGGTACTTCGATCCGATCGAGGTGGTGAATATTTGAGCCAAGAATTTGACAAATCATCTTAAGAGTTGTGGAATCATTTGAACTCTCTCCACCTGGAACACCACAATGGAATGGTGTGTATGCGAAAGGAGGAATAGAACTTTGTTGGACATGGTTCGTTCTATGATGAGTCAAGTTGAGCTTCCTTTATCCTTTTGGGGACATGCACTAGAAACTTTCACTATAAACAGAGTTCCTACCAAATCGGTCAAAAGACCCCATATGAGATGTGGCATGGAAGAAAACCTAGTTTGTCTTTCATGAAGATTTGGGGTTGCGATGCATATGTCAAGAAGTTAACTTCCGACAAGCTAGCACCTAAATCCGATAAATGTGTTTTCGTGGGATATCCTAAGGAAACCAAAGGATACTATTTCTACAACCGAAACGAGAACAAAGTGTTTGTTGCTCGAAATGGTACTTTCTTAGAAAAAGAGTTTCTTCGCAAAGGAACCAAAGTGGGAGTAAAATAGATCTCGAAGAAGTCCGAGAACCCGAAAACAACATTGAACCAATGGTAGAAACCGAACCAAGTTCACAAACCGTTGTGGAACCGGTTCAAGATGCACAAGTTCCTCGCCGAAGTGGTAGGTCACGATCCGAACCCGAGAGATATGGATTTCTCGTTACGGAAAGTGATGAAGTGGAGTTAATCGAAAATGATGAACCCACTTGCTATCAAGAAGCGATGTCCGCTCGGATTCGGAAAAATGGCAAGAAGCCATGAAGTCCGAATTACAATCCATGGTGATAATCAAGTTTGGAACTTGATTGATCCACCCGAAGGTGTAAAAACCATAGGGTGCAAATGGGTTTTCAAGAAGAAGACCGACATGGATGGGAAGGTGCACACCTATAAGGCTAGGCTAGTAGCTAAGGGATATAGGCACTCATGGCATTGACTATGATGAAACCTTTTCGCCCGTAGCTATGCTTAAGTCTATTAGAATTTTACTTGCCATAGCCGCATATTATGACTATGAGATATGGCAAATGGATGTCAAAACAGCTTTCCTTAATGGGAAGTTACTTGAGGATGTATACATGATACAACCCGAAGGTTTTGTCGACCCGTAAAACTCTAACAAGGTGTGTAAGTTGCGAAAACCATTTATGGATTGAAGCAAGCTTCAAGGAGTTGGAATCTACGTTTTGATGAAGCAATCAAGGAGTTTGGTTTTATCAAGAACGAAGATGAACCTTGTGTATACAAGAAAATTAGTGGGAGCGTGGCACTATTTTTAGTGTTGTATGTCGACGATATCTTACTCATTGGAAATGACGTTCCCGCACTAGAGACTGTCAAGTCTTGGTTGGGAAAGTGCTTTTCAATGAAAGATATGGGCGAAGCCGCATATATCCTTGGTATCAAGATTTATAGAGATAGATCTAAGAGGATGATTGGTTTAAGTCAAAATACTTACATTGACAAAGTCCTTAGAAGATTCCAAATGGAAAATTCTAAAAGAGGAAACTTGCCAATGTTGCATGGTATATCTCTTAGCAAGAATCAAAGTCCTAAGACTAATGATGAGCGAAAGAGAATGAATGGTATTCCATATGCTTCGGCAATTGGGTCTATCATGTATGCTATGTTATGTACTAGACCCGACATCTCGTGTGCTCTAAGCATGACGAGTAGGTACCAATCGGATCCCTAGGCGAACCACATTGGATAGCAGTCAAGAATATCCTTAAGTACTTACGAAGAACTAAGGATGTATTCTTGGTCTTTGGAGGAATGGAAGAAGATCTTGTAGTAAAAGGCTACACGGTATGCTAGCTTCCAAACCGACAAAGATGATTTCGTATCGCAGCCTGGATTTTTGTTTACGCTTAATGGAGGAACCGTGAGTTGGAAAAGTTCCAAGCAAAGTACCGTCGCTGATTCTACAACCGAAGCCGAGTACATAGCGGCATCCGATGCAGCCTAAGGAAGCGGTTTGGATCAAGAAGTTCATTAGTGATTTGGAAGTCGTTCCAAGCATCGTAGACCCTATTGAACTTTACTGTGATAACAATGGTGCCATTGCACAAGCAAAGGAACCAAGATCACACCGTAGATCCAAACACATACTTCGACGTTTCCACATTATCCGTGAGATATGTGAAAGGGAAGACGTTAAGATATGCGAGTAGACACCGATGACAACGTGGCGGACCCATTAACTAAGGCTCTCCCGCAAGCTAAACATGATGGTCATGTTAGGTCCATGGATATTCGATACATGGTAGATTGGGCCTAGTGCAAGTGGGAGACTGTTGGTGTTATGCCCTAGGCCTATGATTGATAGACTTATGTGTTGACATTATTTATTATTATATGAGATGTTTATTATTTGATTATTATATGTTTTGTATATTTGTTTATAATAATCTCTGTCCCTAATTATTAAGAGAATAAATTAGTATAATTGTCAATGGATAATCATGTGATGATTATATGCATAAGAGATGCACATTGAAATTATGGGTACTTGTTAGAGAACAAGTGACTGGACATGACCCGCATGAGATTTATGTCATGGTCAAATGTCATACTTAAATCTCATACGGTTACTTCATTTATTTCCTAGACCTAAGATTATCGTAACCTTACATATGATGAAAGTCATGTTTGATTTTAGTCAAACGATATCTTAACACGATATCTATAAAGACTATCATTGGCATGATCGGATTCATGATGGGAAGGATGATAAGTCAAGAAGGAATTTGTCCCTCGGAAGAGAGATGTTATGCTTGGGCCCCTCGATGAGTGATAATGATGAAAGTGTATGGCCGTACCCCAATATGATTGGAATTATCATTATACTCAAGAATCGAGAAAGCATTGAACAATAACAAGTTGACAAGGACCATGACTTGTGTTCAATATAACATCGTGAGACAAAGGGATAAATGGAAGTACACCATTGGAAACGTGAACTCTTACGTTACATTATTTGGGTAGACATAATGGCTTGCTAGAGTCCGCTTATGTCTTATGAGGTTCGATATGATCGAACCCATTACCAACATAATGTAATCCTATTGGGTCACACACAACTAGAATGAATTGGTTAAACCGGAGGAAGAATAGTTGAGAGTTTCTGTATCTGGCTATATATACCGCGCGACATATTAAGCCAATGGCTTAATATACCGCGCGACATATCAGGCCTGTACGCGTTTTTGACAGCCTGTCTCTCCTAATACGATTAGGAGAAGTATTCTTACTATTGTAGTATAAATACAAGGGTTCTGTCAGACCTAGAAGCTAGCCGAAATTTTCAATCAAAATTCACAACAAAATACTCTCAATATTCTTCAAGGTTTTAGATCTAGCAATCATCAAGAAGTTGTTCTTGAATTCATTCAAAGGTGTGGATACCAAAAGAGGGTCTTCGCTCGTTCATCGATCAAGGCCTAGAGTTTAAGCAAGTTGAAGAACGAAGTTTGTGATTCGATATCACATAATCAAATCGTTCGATAGCTCAAGAACGGAAAGCGTTCGAGGTTGGTTTAATTCTATCTCATAGGAATTTAAATTAATTGTATAGAACGGATCCTATGGCTTCTTGGGTTTTATGTTTTTTAATGCTTAATTCCGCTGCGCATGGACCCGTAAAACCCAACAGATTCGTTGTTGATCGAAGAAATCAGCGTCAATTGCCCTGGCTGGAGGAGAGAGAGAGAAATCAAACAAGATTTTCAATAATCCACCACCAAGAACAACAAAAACCAAAAATTAAAAGTAAACACGCTATACCAGCTGATTCGTTGTTCACGCTGTGATCACCGGCGGTAGGAAATTACGTGCCCTAGCTAGAGGAGAGAAAGAGAGACAAAGAGAGAGAGAAAGCGCGAAACTGAGAGTGGGAAATTTGTGCTTCCCGGTATTTATTGATATTTACGGCGAATATTATACACCGCCGTAAATATTGTGTACTATTTACGGCGGACGCGTGTCAACCGTTGAAAATAAGTAACTATTTACGGCGGATACTAATATACCGCCGTATATAACTTCAATCTCATATACGTATATGTCAAATGTACGTATATAACGTATTTACGGCGGCTTGAGCCGCCTATATAACAAATATATACGGCGGTTGTGTATACCGCTGTATATATTATTTATATACGGCGGTCGCGTATCAGCCGCCGTATATATTTGTTATATACGGCGGACGCGTATCACCCGCCGTAAATGAGTGCCGTAAATAACCAACTTTCTTGTAGGGGAAGGAGGAAGTAGTAATTTCACAAAAGAAAAAAAAAAAAAACTGAAGAGGGTAATCTATCTAACTTCAATTTATTCCCCCTGTCCCCCCTCACAACAAAAAAAAAAAAAAAAAGGAAAGAACATTTCCCTAGTCCTAAAATAAGTGTTGACTTTCTAACAAGTATTGCCATTCTAATTAAGAAATAGTCTCCGTATAGTTTACTGTGATATGATATAAACAATATGTAAATAAAATAATGATGGGTACATGTAAGCAAGGCGTTGCTGGAATTTGACAAGGAAAAGCCTGTCATGCCATGGCTTTGTGTTTTGCTTAGAATAATATAAGACCTTCTTGCACATATGATGTAGTGAATTTTGAAAATTTTGTTATTGGTTTGGTGTTATTGAATGTCGGAGTGTATTAAAGAATGCAGTAATAATATTAAACAGTGACAGTTCATATACTCCCTCCGCCCCGTCCGATTTAGGACATTCACTCCCGACACGGAGATTAAGAAATACTATTATAATATTAGGAGAGAGAATGAGTGGAGAATGTGTTGTGAGTGTGAAAAATTAAATAGGAGAGAGAATGAGTGGGATAAATAGTGATGGGATTATTGTTGTGAGAATGACAAGTGGGTCCCATTTAATATAAAAGTAATATAAACTTTCCATTTTGGGTCGTCCTAAGTTGGGTGGGACGCCCAAAATGACAAAACGTCCTAAGTCGGACGGGACGGAGGAAGTATGTGTTTTGAATGCAAGGATATATGTATTTTGAGTGATAGTTTACGTGTAAAAAAATGTTAGCGTTAATATAAAAAAATGCTCGTTCATTTGTATTTGAGTACCAATGCAAGTGAAAAAGAATGTCAGTAGTGTAAGTGTAAAAAAATGCAAGTGTAGATGATAAAAAGTATCGATGCATGTATATTGGTGATAAAAAGTGTCTGTGTAACTGTAAAATAGTAACGGTGCATGCTTAGAAAGAATGTCAGTGTTATTGTAAAAGAGTGTCAGTGCATGTGCATTTGAGTGCCCGTGCAAGTATAAAATAGTGTCAGTACAACTGTAAAATGGTGCAGTGCATGCCTTATTTAAGTATTAGTGTAAAATAGTGATTGTGTTAGTGTACAAAAGTGTTAATACATACGTGCAAGTATAAAAAAAAATATGAATGCAATTGTACAGATTCCCACTGTTCCTCTCACAACATTCTCGTTGTTACCAAAACTCAATTCATCTGGATTGGATTTCACCTAATTCTCATGCTTAATAATATGAATATCTAATCAGCCTGCTGCTGGAATGCTTCTTTTTCTCGCTTATGTCTATGCGGTTATTCTTGTCACCCTTTTTTTTGTTGAGTTCAACTGCTTGGGTACTGAAACCCATTTTTCCTTTAACTTAAAGGAAATAAAATACTACTCAGTTTTTTATAACATCAATTTCTAAAATTATAATTAAAGAATCTTATTTAAAAGAGATTGGGCCCCACATTCACATTTGTCAATGTTAATGGAATCTTCCAACTTGTACAAAAATAAGTGCAAAATATATACTCCCTCCGTCCCACTCAAGAGTGTGCGTAAGATTATAAGCGCACGTCAAGAAATATTATTAAGATAATGAAAATGTGTGGTAGAAAATGAAGAGGGGAAATGAGTGGAGTAAATAGTAGGTTGGTTGAATAAATTGTGTGGTGGAGAATGAGTGGAGTTAATGAGTGGGTGGGGTAGGGAGAATATAAAATATTAAAGGACATACCATTTATGATAGTTCACACTGGGCTGAAACGGATCAAAAGGAAAATAAGTGTACATTGGGCTGGGACGGAGGGAGTATAGACGATAATGATTGACAAATCAACCTGAACCTTACATCAAAAAAATGATAGGGAAACTATTTAATATAAGTGAAAGCTACATAAATAATAATCATCCGTCCCACTCCGTGATCATACTACTTTCTTTTTATTTTTTTTTCGGTCAATACAAAAGTATTTGAGCAATAATTTTATATTGATTTAATTATCTAAATGAACATTTAAAAATTGTTATTGATAATATTTATAATGATTTATTGATAACATATTTTCAATTTTCATTAAGATAATTAAATTAATTTAAAATTATTGTTCAAAATATATTTGTATTATCAAAAAAAAATGAAAAAATCATTTCGAAATTAAATTAATTTAAAATTATTGCTAAGATTCAACCATGGCCAAAGATTAATGCTATAATAATATTATTTAAGATGGTTTTTTTTTGTTTTCATATTCTAGTCTAGTTGGTGCTCCAACCATGGCCAAGATTCAACCCTGGGTTTATGCCTTGTGTTTATTAGCTTCTGTTCTGATCAATCTCTTTTTTACCATAAATCTTCATCTGGGTAGTGTTGGAAATAAGAAATTGATCAAAGAAGATGATGATTACGAACTGAGTTGGAGCCGGAAAGCGGCGGCGGAAGCCGAAGCTGTGGCGGCGGTGTCATGTTCCGGCCATGGAAGAGCTTATTTGGATGGACCAGTTGTTGATGGCAAGCTTATTTGTGAGTGCCATAATTGCTATGATGGCCCTGATTGCTCTCTGCTGTTACCAAACTGCCCTGCTAATGTTGACAGGTACTTCGTATGTCCCGAAATGAAACGATCACGAATAAATTTGAATCTTCTCTGTCATTTATTTTGGTACGGAGGGAGGGAGGGAGTACTTTTCTAAAGAAAAAAAAAAGTCAACGCCTATTCTCTACCTGATATTAGAGACCAAGCACCTTAAGGATTTTCCTTAAATGGTTATGATATTGAATTGAAATTTCATGTAATTTTCCATTCATGGGTCTTTTTTTTTTTTTTTTTTTTTGCTTCTTGAGGTTTTAGATTGTTCAAGTCATATGCTAAGAAAAGTCAACGCCTACTTTCTACCAAGAAATGGGAAATTTCTCATTTCTGGAACAACTTTTAGCAAAGTTATAGGCAAAATTCCCCCTGTATTCCAGTTAAGCAAATTCTTAAGAGCTGCTGATCTGAGTTCAGATTATTTAGGATCATTTCAGATGCCAAATTCGGTAGCGTTTTTTTTTTTTTTAAGTATTAAGTTTTGAAATCTGATTTCGCATCTTAAATCCTTAATCTTTGATGTCGGATTAAAATTGCAGTGGGGATCCAACATTCTTGGAACCCTTTTGGATGCAACATGCAGCTAGCAGTGCAGTACTCATCCCCGGTTGGCACCGTATGAGTTATTCGTTCACTGACCAATCTACGACTACCTCCAAAGAGCTAGAAAAATACATCCGCAAAGTCCATTTCATTGCCGGAAATGCAGTCACTGCCGGAAAATACATCGTTTTCGGTGCCGGATCATCTCAACTCCTCATTGCAGCAGTTTACGCCCTTTCTGCAGGCAACGCTTCACGTCCTTCAACAGTCGTTGCTTCGATTCCTTTCTACCCGGTTCGTTAACTACCTCTACACCTGTGTTAAATGCTAGTTAGTGCAAATTATCCCACATCGGGAATTAACTTGTCGCTGTCCTTCGATATATAAAGATCATGGCTACTTCTCTTGGAATTTTTTTCTCAAAATGTCATAGTCCTGAAAGTATTTCCCATAATAACCAAGTTTTTGAGAAGGAGAAGTTGGAAACCGCGTCTTGCAGGTTTCGACAAATTGAAATTGCAATCGATAACCACACCTTTCTAGATTCCAACTTGGTGAAATCTGAAAACCGCGGTTTCCAACTACGACTTCTTAAAAACTTGATTATTCCGGGCAATACTTTCTCCACAGTGACATTTCGAGAAATAATTTTTTTTTAAAAGTGACATTTTGAGAAAACGTTCACTTCTCTCGTAGGCTATTTGTTTTTTTATGGAACCTCAGACTATATCAGTTGCTTCATTCTTACCCATATTTGAGTTCTGACTGATTCAATTGTGGCAGATGTATAAGTCGCAGACGGATTACTTTGATGCAGTTGATTTTAAGTTTCAAGGAGATACATCCTTGTTGAGAAACACTTCGGATAAATCTACGGACGTGATTGAGTTTGTAACTTCTCCAAACAATCCGGACGGTCTGTTGAAGACGTCAGTTCTTGAGGGCAAATCTGTTAAGAAAATATATGACCATGCCTATTATTGGCCACATTTTACCGCTATTCCTTCTCCTGCAGATGAAGATCTTAGTATCTTTACACTTTCTAAGCTCACTGGACATGCTGGAAGTAGATTCGGGTAATTTATAGTATAAACTCCCAAAGCTCTGACTGAACCAGACCTTACCCCATCTTTAAGAGCCTCTGAATGAAAAAACAAACGCCCCTTAATTTTCTTTAGGCCAAATCCATATTTTGATCGCTGAACTGTAGGCCAATTTCTAATTAATCTAATATAATCACTAAACTTATTTTTTCGCAAATGTCCTCATTGATTTTTTTTTTCAGTTTTTCAAATGTGTGCTCATTCCGTCAATATTTCTTTTTAAAAATAACGGAAGTTAGTTACATGACCTCATATGACTAATTTTTGTGAAGTTTTTAACCAAGTTGATGGCGTGCATGGCTATTAGGTGGGACATATGGGGCTCACGTGTGTGGGTATAGGCGGGAGTTTTACCACCTAAGTCCAGCCAGCTTGCACGACATCAAATTAGTTAAAAACTCAAAGAAATTAATATTATGAGGTCACGTAATTAACTCTCATTAAGTTTTTTTAGTGAAATTATGGACGGGGTAAGAACAATTGGAAAACTAAAAAAAAAAGTTCAGTGATCTCCTTGGAAATTGGCCTAAATTCTGTGACCAAAATATAGTTTTTGCCTTGTCTTGGCACAGTTTAAGATGGTTGATGTTTTTGTAGGTGGGCGTTGGTAAAAGATAAGGCGGTGTATGACAGAATGATAACCTATATTCAGATGGCTGAACTGAGCTTTTCTAAGGATACTCAATTAAGAGCATTGCAGCTTCTGAAAGTAGTCGTTGAAGGAGATGGGACGGAAATATTCAGATTCGCTTACCAGAAAATGAGGGACCGGTGGGAAAGATTGAGCCTGGCCTTCTCAAACTCTAAGCGTTTTTCCATTCAGCACATTCCTTCTCTGTACTGCTCTTACTTCCACAAAGTCAGAGGACCATCTCCAGGTAATACTTTCATAGGTTCAAAATTCACTATCTTTAGCCAAAAAAACAGAAAACCCCCCTGTGGTTTTGTGATTGTGCGGATGGTCTCCCTCTGCTTCTATATTAAGCACATAAGCCCTTATGCTTTACAAAAAAATTATAAACATCAATTTTTAGCATTCAAACTAGTATTTTATGTGGTACACATTGGATTTTGGAGCTTGAAACTGTACCTCGGTCAACAAATCTTTATACTATGACAATTGTGAACCACAAAATGGAGAAATGACAAGGAATTTTATGTGCAACATATTTAAAGCACAAGGGTTTAGGTGTCCAATATAAAAATATAGGGGGTTATCTTCACAGTGGAGAAACCACATGTGGTTTTTCTTCTATTTGCTCATATCTTACAGACTCCTTTGAAAATGAAGTTACCAACGTATACTGCCACAATAGCTCTCACTACTATGTGTGGGGTCCACGAGCACTCGACAGTATGTAAGTTTTAACATTAAATTTACGACTTTATTTCCATTTGCAGCTTATGCATGGGTTAAATGTGAGAGAGAAGAAGATAAAGAATGCTATGGGGTGCTGAGAGCTGCAAATATTATAGGGCGGGACGGGAGCAATTTTTATGCAGATAGTAGGTATGTGCGCTTTAGCCTAATCAAAGGTCAAGATGACTTTGAACAACTTCTGCAACGAGTAAACGAGTTAGTTTCCAAAGAAAATGGCGATATTGAACCGATGTAGTGACTCTAATCAATCATCTGTTGATTGGTAAGCCAACAAAAACTAAGGTCAATATCTCTATTGGCCTTAACTTTGTATAGATTATGCTGTAAAATTTACAATAATTGGGACAATTATTCTGGTTCTTAGACACCTGTTATATAAAATTATGCTGTAAATGTTGGTTTATATGGGTATATAATTTTTTATTTTATTTTTTTTAATGAGAACTCCCCATTTCATACCCTAATTTATCTTCCAACTTGAAGTTGGACTTCAACTAAATGAGCCTTTAGCTTCTTTTTTTTTTTTTTTGGTACAGCCTTTAGAGCTTTGTGTTTGTGGATAGAAACTCCCCTCTTATTTGTATTGATATCATGAATTTTGCTTAGGCTGGTTGCCTTAAATAATCAAATGACCGAAGGAATTATAAATTTCTTCATGTAAAGAAAACTTATCTCTAACTTAATTGCATTTTCATTCCTCCGTCTTAAATTTGTTCTTGATCAAAACCAAATCTGGACATTCATTTTTGGCGGAGTGAGTGATATTTAATACTAACGAAGATGTAAAAATATGGATTTTTTACCAAAAAATACCTCAAAAAGATGTTATTTATATATAAAAAAAATATGTAAGTTGTGATATTACAAAAAAAACTACTTTTTTTTCTTTTCTTTTTTTCTTTTATCTGTCAAATAACTGATAAATGCATTTATAACTGATAAATTCATTTATCAGTTTTTAAAAGAGTATTTTGTGCTTTATTTTTTGGTTAAACAACTGATAAATGCATTTATCAGTTAGTTATTTGACAGATAAACGCAAAAAAAAAATAGTTTTCTGTAATATTCAAAGATTTTTTTTGTAATATTCATTGAGTTTTTTGCAATATCCTACTTATGTGGGTTTTTTTGTAATATCCATCTTTAAAAAGTCGTTTTTGGTAAATGGCCCAAAATATTCTTCATATACGAATTCTAAATTTTTAGTTTTTCAATTATTTATTAAAATGTGAAGGAGAAAATATCGTTTATGGGCAGTTTCTTATATAATAGATATTTATTTTGTGATAATTTTTTTAGAAAAATAAACATTTAAGTTTTGGAGTATAAAGTTTATCCAGATAAATCACTACAAAGCAATCTTCCAAGCTCCTGAAATTTGATGATGACGGAGGGAGTATATTAGCAAATAAATATGCATTCATTTTACATTTTCGACTTCTAACACCACCTGAGGCTGAGGTTCAAACAGCAACTACGCGTTTCTGTCCTACCGAGTTCCTTGCTTTGAAAAGGTTAATTATTGTTTTTCTTTTCATTAAAAAGAAAAGAAATGCTAAAATTAGGATCAGAAGCAGAGAAATTTGCATGTATGGGTGTGGCACAAGACTGCTCTTGTTGTCACAGCCTGCATGTCGTTGTAGACTCACCTTGCCCTTCGTTTCTGGTTCGAGTACAAAATCTACTGTCATCGCCTCTTCTCCAAGTATGATAGATGTGCTCCTTGTCTTATAACCAGCCATTGCCGCCACAACTGCAATTTGTAGTTTTCGTCCAAGTAAGTGCGTTATGAAAATTTATTATCCAGAATTTTTTTATTAGGTTTTTTCTATAATTAATTGATAACTTAATCTATTACTCCCTCCCTCAACTGTCGCACTTTCCATTTTGTTCGTCCCAAAATAAATGTTGCGTTTACAAACAAAGAATGCGACTTAGTGCAATTTTATATTGTAAAAGTAATGTACAAACTTGTAAAACACCTTTCTTAGAAATGTAGATAAGTCAACTGTCACATTTATACTGATACACGGAGGGATTACAATAAAGAGTGAAATCTACCACTAGTGGGGATTGAATCCCTAATCTTTCGTATGGAAAGGTATCGCTTGAGATAGAGCCATGGACAGACCCACCGTGTTACGAGTGGGTCCGACGGCACCCACTGAATTTTAAAAATATTTTTTTATTAAATAATTTTTAATCTTAGTTTATATTCATATATTTAACTGTGCGTCAGGTGGTTATATATTTAGGTAGCTCGATTGGTAAAGGTGCTCAGTAACTTAAGTAACTTATTGATTGACCAGTTCAATTCCCCTTGGCCACCACTTCATTATTTCTAGCCTCTAAAAAAATACTTTTTTACCAAAAAAATCTCATACTTAGATTTCTTTGACATCACTTTAACTTATATAAATGATTTTAATCTTTTGTTCATTATATTTTTTTTATCATTTATTGTTTAAAAAAAATAAGTTCAAATCTAATAAATTTTATAAAATGCTCACTAAAATAATGTCATCATTTTTTTAAAAAATAAAAAATAATGTCATCGTTAAAACATCAATTATATAATATTAGTTTTCTTTTTGTTTTTTTTTCCATTACTTAACATTACTATTTTCAAGTAAACTACTACAATAAAAAGAAAATGATGGGTTAAAAATTAGCGGATGTTTAAACATAACTTATGTTTAAAAAATTGTTCTTCATTTTTAAGTAAGTTTTGCCGATTTAAGTAAAGTGAATATTTTTGGCACCCACTTAATATAATTCAGTGGGTGCTTCACTGGATAGAGCTCTTAGGCTATCCAGAATAACTTTAAGACCATGTTTGGCGATTCAATTCCAAGGGGTTGAATTGGAATTAGAATAATAATTTTGGCTCCCTGGAATTCATTTTGTTCTTCCTATTCCAAATCCAAGGCTTGGAATTGGAATTGAGTTCCCAACTATGCACTAAGCCATTAATATTTGTGCTTGAAAAAACCTTACTCAAGAGAAGTAGCTTTTATTGTAGAAGTACCTTCATAGTTCTGTCCAGGAGCTAGAAGTCGATGGTAATCCGCAAAGGTTTGACTCGCTTGAATCTGTAAATGAATGGATAAAAAAAGGTTAATAGAAATAAGCAATAGATGAAAGAACCATCAACTCATAGATAGAGCCGAAGAACAACCCAAAGGTATAGCATAACAATCCGCAAATTATGTCAAAATTTTGGTGACAGAAACTCCGGGGATGATCTAAACACAGATATACAAGGCATCATATTATAATTTTACTTTAAATATGAAGTGTAATTAAATGCCTTAATACCTACTCATCAGTTTTCTTTAAGTGGAGTAAGAAGGAAGCTAAGGAATATTATCTATTTCATGTAATACAAAGTTTAACAAAGTGATAATCAAATATTTGTTCTTCGCTATATGCATGTTCAGTAAATACATTCTTGATGTTTCTCACAATTTAATAAAAAGAAATTTGTTTTTAACAATATATACAAAGAGTGCATTCCATAGTCAAGTAGCCCGTCTAGCTCAGTTGGTAGAGCGCAAGGCTCTTAACCTTGTGGTCGTGGGTTCGAGCCCCACGGTGGGCGGTTCCTTTTTTTCCATCAGAGTAAGATAAAGGGGAAGGAAGGGAAATTAATATTTTTTCATAAATGCAAGCACAAAGGTGCAAGGAGTTATGGTGACGGTGCGACATGCTTCATTTAGAAATTTATTTGACATTAAATCTGTGCAAGCATGAACTGTTAGATTTGCCTCACATGGAAGAGCACTTTAAATTAATTTTCTTATTCTGTCATAAAAAGCTGCAAAGCGAGAGAATGCTCAGAGGACCTACCGTATAATTTATTCCCTTGATCGCAATAGAGGCAGGTAAAGGACCTTCGCACTCTGCCGAAAAGACCCTTCCGTGCACTCCTGTCTACACATATATAAAGAAATTTCTGAAATGAATTAAATGTGACAATGATTCAACAATCTAGAAACATTTAATTATCATTTTGGAGAATTAGTAGTGAGGGCCAAAAAAGTAAAACCACATGTAAGATTTGTATACAGTACTACTACCTCAATCCCAAAATATGTGTCTAAACTCCGAATAAAAGAGACCATTATTATATAAACTACCTAAAAGACCTTTGCTCATATTTATATGTATATGTCAAATGGGTCTTAAGATGATGAGAGGATAAATTAACTATAAGCCTACTTTCACAGCCAAATTACTTCTAGGAATACCAAGCGACACATGATCTTCAAGGTTTCTTAACACTCCTTTCATGGAAAAGAAAGACTTTCATTGCACTTCGATAAACTACCTTGAAGAAAGAATAAACGGAATGTATTATGTCCCAAATTGGTAAAGTCGAACTGGAAAGCATATAAACAAAGAAATAATTAGTTTACCTTCGCAAGACTTGCAACGAGATTTAGCATACTCATTTTGTTGAATTCCCATAGCATCAGTAGCTACAAAATATAGAACCATGTAAAGCGGAGAAAGTGGAAAGCATAAATAGAAGGAAGCAAACAACAACTTAACATAAATAATTTGTGGACAGATATATAATGTGTTTATGAAGCCATTTAACTAGCACTAAACGCAAATATTAAAAGTTAACAGCAAGCTTGTTCAAAGTTCCCATGCATAAGTATCTAACAACTTAGTGACACTAAGCATATAAAAGAAGCAAAAATACTAACTTGTACGAAGTATATAACAGGAATGTAAAGATACTGACCTCATTAGCAGGAGGCCATTTGTCGTCACTGATCTCTAAGGTCAATTCAAAACAACCACCATAGATGTAGTTCCAATCTTGCATTCCACCATAGATAGGATACCTGCAGCAAAACAGCATACAAAGAAGATGCAATCATTGAAAGAACTTGCTGTTCCAGAAAAATGAAATAAACAAATGGAAGTGCAGATAAAAGTATGTCAGTATCATTTACATAAGAAGTACTCCCTCTGTCCCACTACAAACTACACTCACTATTTGCACGGAGATTAAGGAAAAGTGTTAATGGAGTAGGTGATGTGAGTATGAAAAGTGCGGTAGGAGAGAGAAAGTGGGGTAGGGAATAATAATTGAATTGTTGTTGTGAGTATGACATGTGGGTTCCATTAATATAAAAGTGATAAATATTTCCATTTTAGGAAGTGTGTAGTTTGTAGTGGGACGCTCTAAATGGCAAGTGTGTATTTTCCAGTGGGACGAAGGGAGTATATAGTTTTTGAGTTGGGACAGAAAGTATCTGCTAGACTATCATACCAAGAAGCTCCATTTGTAATTCCTCCTTCAAACTCCGTGCTCAGTGACATATTACGATGAGAGCGACTATACAAACTTGCCATAAATCTGAAAGCTTCATCATCAGGACATGGATAGTAATATTTCCTGAAATATTCATATAACAAGCAATGTGATGTCAACATATTTTGAGTGTGTAGTAAAATATGGAGATTTTCGAACCATCATAGAAACTGAGATCGAAATAAGCAGCTTCTACTAATAACTCATGCAACAAGAAATTTGATTTAAGTCGTACTTGATTCAAAACAGCAAAGATACTTTGACCATGTAAACTTCAGTAGTAGAATGGCCATTCAAAAAGCTAAAAAAACTACCGTTTGCTTCATAAAAAAAGGAATAAGAAATCCACTTCAGTATTTAAGGATGGGTGAAATGTCAGCGAAAACCCACTGTTTCAAGATAGAATATAGCAGCAACAATTGTCAAACCAAAAGGAAAAATACTACTCCCTCCGTCCCAAAATGAATGTCCAAAAAATTTCAAGTTTGTTCTTGATCAAGAGTAAATTTGGACATTTTTTGGACATTCATTTTCGGACGGAGAGAGTAAAAGGTTTATCACAAGAATATCTCTACAGAGGTTTTTCGAAGGCCTGGAAGTGTGTAGAGGGGTTGGCTATGTAACTATGTTGCTGCTCATGAGAATTTGCACAATTTTCTGTTAGCTGAACGACAGGCAGAAGCCCGGGAAAAAAAGGTACCATTTAGCAATATATGTTGTCCATACTGGACAAAAGATGTACCATCAAACATAGATAACTAACCTTTTATCCTCAGTTCCATCCCATGGATAATTTGCAACGAGTGCTCCCTGAAATTTTAAACCACAATTAATCAAAAACACATTTAAAATTTCAATTTCAGAGTGGAAGTAAAATAAGCCAAAAAAAGGCATCGAAGGAGCTACATATCTTAAACAGAAAACGAAACGAAAAACACCATCAAAATGTCTGCAGCTGCATATAGTAGCACTTTGAGTCAAGTTATGTTATAGTTCTTTATCTTCTTTTCTTATATGCATGTCCACGGTTTCAGAAGGGGCAGTTATGCTACTTTGCTGATACGGTGTGAAAGAGTATGATATACTCGAGTTATACATCTTTGTGATTCTGATTTTATGATATTTTTTGTACATATTTAGATTAAATTAATTTAGGAAATAATTGTGAATATTGAGTGAGTTTAGGATTGATTTTGTTTTGACTAACGACTAACTTTTATTTCTAGTAGTTATCTTGTATATAAGGTAGGTTTCAAGGATGGAAAGGACTCTGTGTTGATAAGGAAAGGAACAACTAAGAATCCTCCTAATTGGAGAAGGATTGTACTCAACCTCTATAAAAGCAAAGAACCGCCTCAACTTTGTTTCACACGGATTCTAGGAATTCATTCAGAGCTCTCGTGTTTACAAAGAGTCTTAGGTTGTTCTTGAAGGTCGTAAGATTAGAACTTCAAGATTGTTTTATGTTTTTCATGTTCTAGACATAGAACCGTTTGATCTTTTAGTACTTTTGTTTTTCCATTCATTGTAAGTTTTTGTACAACTTGTTCTCAACAAGGTTGTGTTTTATGAAAGGTTTTCCAGCAAGTTATTGTTGCTGAAGTGTTTAAATACTGAAGTTCTTCCGCTGCATTTAATTACTGTCGTGTGAGTGTGAAGTTGTTAAGACACTTGTGTGACCATTGTTACACACAAGTGGCAATTTTTCTGAATGGTCCTAGCTACAAATCCTTCATGGTGTGAGGCCTTCACTGGTCTTTGGTGCATCGAAACTGAAAGAAATTCCAGAACTTCTAGGAAACAGTCAATGTCTTGAATTATTCTCTAGTACCAGAACGTTTTTATAGCTCTTGGACACTAGGATTGCCTTTCGAGTGCCCATTTCAGAGATTCGAGCTGGATCAATTTGAGCTTGATTTCCTAGGTTTTTCAAGCCCTGCACTTGCATTTTAGTTTTTGGTTTAGTAGATTTCTCATCCAGCCTCTGTGTCTGTTACTCTATTTAATGTACTCCCTCTTTCTTATAAACAAAGCAGAACACCACGCATTAAAGTCCTCACTTGCTCCCTGCTGCCTACACTTCGAGATATACCTGATATCTGGGAACAAACGAGGAAAGGAACATGGTTGACCAATCTACAATAAGCCAACAGTAAACTTCTCCGACAACCTGACACTCTTTGTAAAACCTTGAGAACAAGCAAAGCGTCAACATAAGAAGTTTGACAAGTCAAATAGGGCAATCTTTTTGGGACGGATGGAATGTGTCGTGTCCAACTTGGTTCATTCCAATATGAGGGGTAAAGTTGGAGTTCAACTTTATTTTGAAAATCAACTCACTGGTGGAAAGAACGGAAGGGTAATAACCAAAATAAAGATAAACAGAAACTTTTTTCGCGAATTTAAAACTCTTGCACTAAAATTACAAGGGTTTATTGATGACATTTGTCATTCAAATTGGAAAAGGATTATCCCTCTGAGCATTTCCTGAAATAGAGTAACGGAAATCAGCTTTCTTCCAGAAACATTAAGAAGCATACACATTGAATAGTAACCGACTTATTCTTCACACAATGAAAGATTTTTTTTCTCCAGCCAAAGAAACAACTTGTAATAAACATGGTATGAGCCTGAAAAAATGTATTCTAACACAGGCTAAGATCATGACAAGTTTAAGAATATTACCCCGTGAAGGCTGGCAGATGCTGTGAAATGTATCTCTCGCAACCAAGTCATAATTGCCTTTGTTTCAGGTTGTCTTGCACCGACATCATTGTTCATAGGAAAGAACTATGTCATTTCACGTCAGTTTGATGCTTTTTACAATTAATAAAACCATATAATTCAGAAAGTGAGAACAAGAAAAGAATTCAACTGTCAGATTCAAAGCCAATTTCTATGAGCCTTTGTCATTGATTGTTTTGCGTTTTCATTCTTACAAATAAAACAACAAGAGTTCACCAATTACTTTAAACCTACTATATGATTTCTTGGAATAGTTTTACAGAAAGTTATCTTTCAATCTGAATTCCAAGTTTGGATTTGTTTACCAAAGAGAAAAAAATAGAATTTAAACCAATTTCACAGAATATCTAGTATGACATTAATCTTCTTCTCCATAGTGCAACAAAGATAATACCTTGTCCGGAAAATCACGATTCAAATCCACGTTGTTTGCATTTCCACGACTTCTTAGCGAAAACCCATCAGGATTCATTGATGGAAGTATGTGAAGATGAACATTATCTACAATGAATGTTGCCTGCAGTTATCAACGGTGCCTGGTTTAATACAATACAAGTACCTGGGTGATACATACAAACCACGCTAAGAAAACTGATTATGCAACATTAACAGTATCTGAAATGGATGTCTTATCAAGATAAACTTTGGATCCTTAATATCCTAGGCTAAGCAACTATCACAAATATAAAAGAAAGTAAACATTGCTCAAGAGACTTCCTTCTTTTCTTATGAAATTATCAATAAAAAAAACGTACTCCCTCTGTCCCAGCTCAATGTGCACACTTACCCATTTGGTAGTGTCATTGATAAGTCCAACTTCCTAAAATGGAATTTTTTTTTTTTATTATTATTATAATATTAACCCTACCCCACTTGTCATACTCACACAATTAAATTGTGGGTCTCACTTGCAAATCTCATTTATCATACAACACCATTCCCACTCACAATACTTTTAAATATATATATATACTCCCTCCTCAATTCCCGTGCCCAACAGAGAATGTGCACATTGAGCTGGGACGGAGGGAGTATATACTTGATTGTATGTATCACAGACTTCAATCAAAGTTGCAATTTAAGAAGTAACACCAAACTTACAAATCCTGAATTTGATAGCTATCGACCCAGTGTAGCATAGTTTTGTGAATATGAAGATCCTATACTTCATACCAAATTTACATACACTGACCAATTGCATGAAAACCTAGCATAAATAATCTAAATTTTGGAAACCAAAACTTGATTCTGTTAAGGAAATAGATATTTCCTAATATCTAGTTTCCTTATTCTCTATATTTCCTAATTCCTTTGTAATATCTAGTTTCCTTATTCTCTATTATCTAGTTTCCTTATTCTCTTGTATAGCTAGTTTCCTAATTACCTTTAGCTTCCTAATTGTGCAAATTACAATATGAGTAGGAAAAGGTCTCATGTAATCTTATATATATATATCTCTAGTATCAATACAAAGAAGCTAAGGCTTTTATGCCCCAAAGTATTTGTCTTCTATTCTCTAACATGGTATCAGAGCTAAGGTCCTATTTTTTTTTTTAGTTCTACCCGCCCCCCCCCCTATCTATTCGGCCTACCCCCGTCCCTCGGCCAATTGCTATGTCTTCCTCCTCCGACCTCTCCCTTATACCCAACTCCGATGAACCAACCGAACCCCTTATTATGGTATCCCTAAGCCACAACCCTAGATCCACCAACCAAACCAACCGGCCCAACACCAACAACCAATACCGCAACAACTTCCTTGGAAAGCGTCAATGGTGTCGATAAGTTGGTCATTCTCTCTCCTTTTGCCATGCCTTTAGACGTCAATATCCCAATGCCTACATCCCACCACCACCACCTAATAACAACCCGCGACCCAACCCCACCAACCGTCAACCACCCAACCATTCCCTCTGTGCCGCCACTACCTCCTCCCCGGCCCCTCATCCCAACTGGCTTCTTGATAGCGGAGCGACACATCATGCCACAAATGACCTCAACAATCTCTCTCTCTCCATTGTCCCTATGACGGCACCGATGAACTCTTCATAGGCGATGGATCCAGCCTTCCTATCTCAAACATTGGTTCTACCTCTCTCCTTACTCCTTCCTCTTCTTTTAAACTTAATCATATTCTTCATGTTCTGACGCAGCACGGAAGCCGGATAAATTTCGTGATTAGCGCACTAATCACAAGAACCCTTCAAGCGAAGGATCCTCAAACACAATACTGGAATCCACCGGCGATAATCTGGAATCCACCAGAAATAAAGAGAAAACTCTTTGAAATTTAATCAATCAAAAGCTAAGTTTAACAATGACCTAATGATGTTTAAATACTTCCCTAAACCCTAAAACGAAATCAAGCAAACAATGACTAAAATACCCCTAATTTAAATACTCCTCAGTCAGCAAATTGAAACAAAATGTAAACAATTAAACTAGTAATCTTCCCGTCGTTTGATGCGCTCGCCGGGAAGATCTCAGGCGCCCGCCTGGACAACAGAGACCGGTGGATTGCTTCTTCCGTCTTGAGGCGCTCGCCTGGGCTTGATCGAGGCGCTCGCATGGCCACCAGAAGAAGGATCCCGCTTGTTTACACCACGCGAGGCGGCCGCCTTGGCTGATTTTGGGCGCCCGCCTGGGCTGAAATCTGCACCTCCTTCAGAACACAATCCGAGGTAATCGTCTCCTACATCA
Source organism: Adenophora triphylla var. japonica (assembly GCA_022495995.1). NCBI lineage: Eukaryota > Viridiplantae > Streptophyta > Magnoliopsida > Asterales > Campanulaceae > Adenophora > Adenophora triphylla. The sequence goes on from JAFEMH010002785.1 coordinate 262,254, forward strand.
GTCAACCACTCTTCAAAAGAACTCGATCCCGAGTTCTCGTTCGATATTTGACAAGATCCGCCCCACAAGAACAAATACTTTGAATAAATCAATGCTCTTCTCGTCCTCGGAAAGAAAAAGAATACGCTTCCGTTCCAATGAAACAAGTATTTGGAATAAATTTGTCACTTGAGCCCGAACCAACGTAAATTTTGTTCTTCCAAAAATAAAATTATGCTAGCATTGTCGACACTCGTCCTGCGATCGTCCGTCTCATCTTCCCCAGGGTCAACAGTAAATACAAAATTAACGTCCCCCATGGACCCTTCCATAAACTCCCAATTAATCCTTTCTTTCTCCTTCCCACGATCAAAAATAAAAATATCATCGTATTTAGATTCTTCCGTCTAGTCAATAACACCCACAACATAATCAAACATCAATGGTATAGACCAAGTAATATCACCCACATCTTTATTCGTGGACTCAACTAGGCCATGATCATGAACCATAATACTTGAAGGAATAATTTCACCACATACCTGAATAATTTCATATTTTGCACATACATCTTCCCCTTCCTCAACCTTCTCTTCAGATTCAGACAAGGGAACTGCTAGAAGAATGGATTCGTCAACTCCTGAAACCTCTTGCACATCAGGCCCCTTCGTCTCCTCAATTGTAGGCGCTTCACTTTCGTCCTGCAACAAGACCTCGAAGCCGGCCCCGACGTTCTTCTTGACACGTTCGTGGATTTGCCCAGATCTACGCGCTTTCGGTTTTGAATCTTGGCGGTGTAGTGATTGGCTTTGTGCTGCGTAAAATTTGGCTTCCATCCTAGCTGCCGTCGCCTAAGCACTCGTTCCCTTGATGCTCGATTCAGATCTCTGATTGATTTATATTTCTGCACACGTCGATCATGCTTGTCCGCTTCGTCGAGTTCTTCGTTCTCTAACACCAGAAAATATTGTTCCTGTTGTCGAGCACGGTCCAATCGAAGATCTCTTTCGCGAAGAACCTCGTCATCGAGATGCAGGCTTGGACTCCCATCATCCCGATTTTACGTCCCCGAGGACGTCGTCTTGGATTAACCCTGTCTCCCCACGCCGACAGCTTTGATTAGTACGAGCGTTGTGACCTTGTTGAGCAGCCACCAACGCGGCAATCTTTGTTTCCAACGCGGCAAGAGCGGTGTTTAAGCCATCGGCATCTGCCTTTGTTGTTTGATCCCCCATAACGAATCAGCGATGAAAAGATAGGATAAACCTGCAACTGGATTCCACCAGAAAAGAGAGAACTCTTCAAAATTGATTAATCAAAAGCTAATTTTCGGATTACATCACTAGACCTATTTTATAGTGCCCATAAAACTTGAAAAACAATCCTAAACCTTCTAGAATTACTCCTAACCTATATGGAAACTAAATAGGACTCAAAAACTAGTAAATCTCCTCAAAATCTACTCTAAAATCATCTCTAATCAACCTATTAAAATTAATGACGAAAATAAGAAATAAAATATAAACTAAAACAAATAAAATCCTAAGATATTAATTAAAATACAAAAATAATTAATATATTTGACTTCGTCAAATATCCTTCCTTAGTGCAGATTCCTTCCTCGGTTCCTCCTACATCAGTCACCCATTCTTCAAAAGAACTCGACCCCGAGTTCTCATCCGATGTTTGGCAAGATCCGCCCCAAAAGAACAAATACTTTGAATAAATCAATGCTTTCCTTGTCCTGAAAAAAAATTAATACTTTTCCGTCCCAATGAAACAAATATTTAGAATAAATTTGTTCCCTAAGCCCGAGCCAACGTAATTTATGTTTTTCCAAAAATAACAACATACTAGCAATGTCAGCACTCATCCGTCGATCGTCTGTCCCATCTTCCCAAGGGTCAACAGTAAATAAAAAGTTAATGTCCTTCATGGACTCTTCCACAAACCCCCCATGATCAACAATAAAAATATCATCGTATTTAAATTCTTCCGTCCAATCAATAACACCCACAACATAATCAAACATTGATGGTGTAGACCAAGTAATACTACCCACATCTTCATTCATGGGCTCAACTAGGGCATGATCATGGACCATAATATTTGTAGGAACAATTTCACCACATACCTGAATGATTTCGTATTTTGCACATAAATCTTCCTTTTCCTCAACCTTCTCTTCATATTCCGCCAAGGGAACTGCTGGAAGGACGGATTTGTCAACCACGGACAGAGAATTATTACTAATCTTCTCTTCTTTGAAACTTTCATTCAATATTTGTAGATATTGGGTCGCGGACTTAACTGCAACTAAATCTCCTCCGTTTGAATCTGATCCTTTCCCTTCAATTGGCTCGACGCGGTGGCGGCTTTTCTCGCGACGTTCTTCTTGAGCACAATTTTTGTTATTCTGCAACAAGACCTCGAACTGGCCTCGACGTTTTTCTTCAGCACGTTCATGGACTGCAGATCTACGCGCCTTCAGTTTCTGAATCTTGGCAGTGTAGTGATCGGCTTTGTCAGCATAAAATTAGGCTTCCATCCTATGTTCTTTGCCTAGCGCTCGCTCGATGCTCGATTCAGATCTGATTGATTTATATTTCTGCACACGTCGATCATGCTTGTCCGCTTCGTAGAGTTCTTCGTCCTCTAACCCTAGAAAATATTGTTCCTGTTGTCGAGCACGATCCAATCGAAGATCTATTTCGTGAATAATCTCGTCATCAGATCTGGAACTGGAATATACCCCATCATCCCGATTTTCTGTCCCTTGAGGACGCCGCCTTGGATCAACCCTGTCCCTCTCACCATGACAGTTTTGATTAGCACGAACGTTTGGACCCTGTTGAGCGACATGACGCCGCCGCCGTGTTGTCAACGTAGCAATAGCGGTAGTTAGCCCATCGATATCTGCTCTTGTTACTTGATCCCCCATAACGAATCAGTGATGAAAAACAGGTTAAGCCTGCTCTGATACCAACTGACGCAGCACGGAAGCCGGATAAATTTCGTGATTAGCGCACTAATCACAAGAACCCTTCAAGCGAAGGATCCTCAAACACAATACTGGAATCCACCAGCGATAATCTGGAATCCACCAGAAATAAAGAGAAAACTCTTTGAAATTTAATCAATCAAAAGCTAAGTTTAACAATGACCTAATGATATTTAAATACTTCCCTAAACCCTAAAACGAAATCAAGCAAACAATGACTAAAATACCCCTAATTTAAATACTCCTCAGTCAGCAAATTGAAACAAAACGTAAACAATTAAACTAGTAATCTTCCCGTCGTTTGATGCGCTCGCCGAGAAGATCTCAGGCGCCCGGGCACAGACGACGAACCGGTGGATTGCTTCTTCCGTCTTGAGGCGCTCGCACAGGCTTGATCGAGGCGCTCGCATGGCCGCTGAGAAGGATCCCGCTTGTTTACACCCACGCGAGGCGGCCGCGCCTGCTGATTTTGGCGCCCGCACTTTGGTGAAATCGGCTCCTCCTTCAGAACACAATCCGAGGTAATCGTCTCCTACATCATTTCCTACTTTGTCTCGCAACATTATTTCTATCTCTAAACTGTGTCAAAATAACAATGCCTCTATCATCTTCTCATCTAACTCTTTTGTTTTAAAAGACATTCACACCGGGGCAATCCTCATCCAAGGTCATCCTAATTCCGGCGTCTATGAATGGCATCTATTCCACTCCGTTGTTCACTCCGCCTCCGTCTCTTTCGCGTCTAGTTGGCATCATCGATTAGGTCACCTGTCATACTCTATTTTGCGTCATATGAGTAATAGTTTTCAGCTAGGAATTCCTTGTTCTAGTGACTTTCATTGCAACTCTTGCGATTGTAATAAAAGTCATAAATTACCATTTTATAATAATACTATTCGTTCGCTTGGTCCTCTTGATATTCTTTATAGTGATGTTTGGACATCCCCTCTTCTTTCTCATGATGGCTACAAATACTACATTATCTTTGTTGATCACTTTTCCAAATATATTTGGTTTTATCCTCTCAAACACAAAAACGATGCCCTCACCATCTTCAACACCTTCAAACCCATGGTCGAAAAATACTTTGGTTGACCCATCAAAACCATCTACAGTGACAATGGAGGTGAATACCTTGGTCTTCGCACCCTTCTTGCCTCCCATGGCATCCAACATCTCACTTCCCCTCCCCATACACCCGAGCACAACGGTTATTCCGAACGACGTCATCGCCATATTGTTGAAACGGGTCTTTCTCTCCTTACCCACTCTTCCATGCCTCGTACCTTTTGGACTCATGCCCTATCTACCGCCTGCTACCTCATAAATCGCATTACTACGCCCACTCTAAACCTCCACTCTCCATTTTCGGTCCTCCACAAACACCATCCCAACTACCTCAAACTCGTAGCTTTGGGTGTCTGCATTATCCGTGGCTACGTCCCTACACCTCCCACAAACTCGATCCCCGCTCCACTCCTTGTGTCTTTGTTGGATACTCGGCGGCTTCAAAGTGCCTACTATTGCCTCGAACCCAAGCCTTTAACAAAATATACACATCTCGTCATGTCAAGTTTGTTGAGTCAGTCTTCCCCTTTGAATCTCGGTCCACTCCGCCCACTCCCACTCTCACGGTCAATGATTGGTGTGATGTCTCGCTTCCGCTTCTCCCTTCTCACTCCATTACCCAAAATCCATCAGGCCAACCTTCCCCCCCAAACCAACCAGATATAGCTTCCCCAACTACCCACACACCTACCCCTCCGCCCCTGAACCAGGTCCATCTAGCCAACCTGCGCGATCGCCCCTTGGAAGGGAGCGATCGCCCCCCTTCTCCAGTAACTTCGCGCGATCGCCCCACCTCACCCGCGCGACCGCCCCCCAGCCCAGCAGCATCGTTCCTCCTCCTGATGCCTTACCCCCTTCCGGCCCAGTTATTCGATCCCAAAACAACATACACAAGCCAATCCAGAAATTAAACCTACAAGCCACCCTTCAAACCAACGAACCATCCACCATTACCCAAGCCCTCAAAAATTCCCTATGGCGCAATGCCATGCAAAAAGAGTTTGATGCGCTCTTACAAAACAACACATGGGATCTAGTACCTCCCTCTCCTTCTCAGAATCTTGTTGGTTGCAAGTGGATTTACAGAACCCATCTGACCCCGATGGATCCATGTAGATCGACACTGGCTCGTCTTGTTGCCCGAAGGATTCCATCAACGTCAGGTATCGATTACTCGGAAACCTTTAGCCCGGTTGTCAAACCCGCTACGGTACGTACTATTCTCACACTTCCCACTATTCACGGATGGCCTCTCCGCCAGGTTGATATCAATAATGCCATTCTTCAAGGAACTTTGAGTGAAGACGTATTCATGAGTCAACCACGCGGCTTTCTTGATCCGGCCAATCCATCCTATGTTTGCAAGCTACGCAAAGCTATCTATGGGCTGAAACAAGCTCCTCGGGCATGGTACAATGAGCTTCGATCATATCTACTCCAACTTGGGTTCAAAAACAGCATCTCGGACTCCTCTCTATTCATCTTGCATCATCCTCGTAGTATCATTTATCTCTTGGTCTATGTTGACGACATCATCATCACTGGGCCCCACCATGACATAATATCCTTCTTCATCACACAGTTCTCTTCCCGATTTTCACTTAAGGATCTTGGGGCTCTATCATATTTTCTTGGAGTAGAAATTCTGCCACACGCCCGAGGGATCATACTTAGTCAACAGAAATACATCACTGACTTACTAGCACGTACCAACATGTTGGAGGCCAAACCGGTTCCTACACCCATGGCTCCTCAACCCCCCTCTCGGCTCACCGAGGAACTCCCTTGGCCGATCCTTCTAAGTATCGGGCTCTAGTGGGTAGCCTGCAGTATTTATCCTTGACACGACTTGATGTCTCCTTTACCATCAATCGTCTATCTCAATTCATGCACAGGCCTACCGAAGATCATTGGTTAGCTCTCAAACGTGTGCTCTGATATCTAGTTGGGACTGACCTCCATGGACTCCTCGTTAGCGTAGATTCCCCCTTACACTTCATGCCTTTACAGATGCTGATTGGGCAGGAGATACTGACTTGTATATCTCCACCACCGGCTACATTGTTTATTTGGGAAGAAATGCTATCTCTTGGAATGCCCGGAAACAGAGGACGCTAGCCTGATCATCCACAGAGGCAGAATATAGGGTTGTGGTTGCCACTACCGCTGAAATTCTTTGGCTCCAAAATCTTCTTCATGAGCTCGTTTGTCCACAAGTGTCATCTCCGGTTATTTATCGTGACAACCTAGGTGCCACTTATGTTGCAGCCAATCCCCGGTTCCACTCTCGTATGAAACATCTTGGTCTTGATTATCATTTTGTGCGTGAACTTGTTCAAAGCAACAAACTTCGAGTTTCCTTCATCTCTAGTAATGATCAACTAGCAGACATCCTTACAAAGCCGCTTCTTCGAGCACGATTTCAAGCATTAATGGTCAAGATTGGTCTCACTCAACGATCGTCCATCTTGCGGGGGCATGTTAAGGAAATAGATATTTCCTAATATCTAGTTTCCTTATTCTCTATATTTCCTAATTCCTTTGTAATATCTAGTTTCCTTATTCTCTAATATCTAGTTTCCTTATTCTCTTGTATAGCTAGTTTCCTAATTACCTTTAGCTTCCTAATTGTGCAAATTACAATATGAATAGAAAAAGGTCTCATGTAATCTTATATATATATCTCTAGTATCAATACAAAGAAGCTAAGGCTTTTATGCCCCAAAGTATTTGTCTTCTATTCTCTAACAGATTCTTCTACAATTTTGACCTTTACGGGTTTTAAAACGGGCAATTGAATAATTTACTTTTCCTGATATACGAACATATGTATTTGTTGGGATCGCGACCATCCCCACCACTCCACATTAGTATGATATTGTCCGCTTTGGGCCCAGCCCGCACGGATTTGCTCTTGGGTCAACTCCCAAAAGGCCTCATACTAATGAAGTGGGTGTGTGCTCTTATAAACTCCGACAATACTTTCGCTTTCATTTGTTGATGCTGGGATTGAGTTTGCACCCCAACAATCCTCCCCTCAAACCAAGACCATCCGCAAGGTCACACAAGAGGGAATCCCACCACCACTATAATCGCACACACACGGTCCACCCAGGCCGGAACATCCGAACCATGGCTCTGATACCATTTGTAGGGACCGAGACCACCCCACCACTCCACATTAGTATGATATTGTCCGCTTTGGGCCCAGCCCGCACGGATTTGCTCTTGGGAACTTCCCAAAAGGCCTCATACTAATGAAGTGGGTGTGTGCTCTTATAAACCTGACAATACTTTGTTCAATTGTCGATGTGGGATTGGGTTTGCACCCCAACAATCCTCCCCTCAAACCAAGACCATCCGCAAGGTCACACAAGAGGGAATCCCACCACCACTATAATCGCACACACACGGTCCACTCAGGCCGGAACATCCGAACCATGGCTCTGATACCATTTGTTGGGACCGCGACCACCCCACCACTCCACATTAGTATGATATTGTCCGCTTTGGGCCCAGCCCGCACGGATTTGCTCTTGGGTCAACTCCCAAAAGGCCTCATACTAATGAAGTGGGTGTGTGCTCTTATAAACCTGACAATACTTTGTTCAATTGTCGATGTGGGATTGAGTTTGCACCCCAACAATCCTCCCCTCAAACCAAGACCATCCGCAAGGTCACACAAGAGGGAATCCCACCACCACTATAATCGCACACACACGGTCCACCTGTGCCTAACATCCGAACCATGGCTCTGATACCATTTGTAGGGACCGAGACCACCCCACCACTCCACATTAGTATGATATTGTCCGCTTTGGGCCCAGCCCGCACGGATTTGCTCTTGGGAACTTCCCAAAAGGCCTCATACTAATGAAGTGGGTGTGTGCTCTTATAAACCTGACAATACTTTGTTCAATTGTCGATGTGGGATTGGGTTTGCACCCCAACAATCCTCCTCTCAAACCAAGACCATCCGCAAAGTCACACAAGAGGGAATCCCACCACCACTATAATCGCACACACACGGTCCACTCAGGCCGGAACATCCGAACCATGGCTCTGATACCATTTGTTGGGATCGCGACCATCCCCACCACTCCACATTAGTATGATATTGTCCGCTTTGGGCTCAGCCCGCACGGATTTGCTCTTGGGTCAACTCCCAAAAGGCCTCATACTAATGAAGTGGGTGTGTGCTCTTATAAACCTGACAATACTTTGTTCAATTGTCGATGTGGGATTGGGTTTGCACCCCAACAGTATTTATCATATCCCAGTTATCAGCCTCGGAGCGTTTTTTGGGAATAGCATCCTGATTCCTGACACCCATTGACAATGGTCTAGGTCATTGGACAGAAAGACGGCCTGGTTATCAGAACAAACCAACGACTGATTCCCCAATCTGACCTCAAGTTTCCTGCTTCAACAAGATCTTTGGTCACCCTTTTAAGACATTACCAGCAACTAACTGTAGACAAGTAATAAAGTTAATTATATGGTCACCCTTTTAAGACATTACCAAGTGGCATGAATGTAACCACTAATTTGCATGTTTTTACAAAAATGAGTGTAGGATAGGGAGTACAAGAAACTAGGACTACTAATTCTCTGGAAGTTCTTTGTAAAGGCTAACAATAAATAAAATATTGAACAAAGAAAGCAAAATGAAAACGCTAGTCTGATTAAAGAAGGAATAGGTCATAGCAAATTAGATTACCAAGGGATCCTTCATGTAGTTATCACACAGCCAGTTTGCTAGAAGTAACAGAACCTCACGGCCTACAGGTTCGTCACCATGCACATTCCCAATAAACTGCAAAGTTTAAACAAATAAAAAATCAGCCAGAAAATTCCATACTTTATTGTATTTGCATATTTACATATGATTGCTTAAACAATTTGATTTACAGAAAATGAATGTACAATCAAGAAGTACGCGAACAGATCCCGAGTTAGAAGAGCTGTATAGATATACTCCTTCGTCTTAATTAAGGTTCACCCTTTGACTTTGCACGTATATTAGACGGGAAGGCAGAAAGAGTCAAAGAAATGAAACAATGAAAAATGGCTAAGTAATTCAAGTGGGTTGAGGATATAATTGTCAAATACTATTCATGAAGCATTATAAGGGGAAACTTGTCCAAAACACGTTCATTATTTGCCATTTCGGGAGTAAAGCAAATCATTAGATACTCTAGAGTCTAGATTTTGATGAAACAGAGTTGGTAGTTCTGTTGAATAGAGCGAATGGCTTTGTTTCCTTGAGGAATATTTTTATTTCTATAATATGCCGGATGACAGGAGACTTAGGCTCGTAAAAATGAAGCGTTTTTCTTTGAAAGTAGGCTTGTAATATTGAAGCTTGTTGGAAATTGGAATGGGAAAGACAGGGTGGTTTAGTGGTGAAGCAAATATAAGAAGATTGCACACTTTCCATTTCTAAACTATCATTTTAACCATTTTACCTCTATTGGACACTCCCATTATTTAATATGTTCACCCTCATATGGGAAACATCAATAGGTCAATCTAAATGTTGGGATCGCGACCATCCCCACCACTCCACATTAGTATGATATTGTCCGCTTTAGGCCCAGCCCGCACGGATTTGCTCTTGGGTCAACTCCCAAAAGGCCTCATACTAATGAAGTGGGTGTGTGCTCTTATAAACCTGACAATACTTTGTTCAATTGTCGATGTGGGATTGGGTTTGCACCCCAACAATCCTCCCCTCAAACCAAGGACCACACAAGCGAAACCATCCGCAAAGTCACACAAGAGGGAATCCCACCACCACTATAATCGCACACACACGGTCCACCCTGTGCCTAACATCCGAACCATGGCTCTGATACCATTTGTAGGGACCGAGACCACCCCACCACTCCACATTAGTATGATATTGTCCGCTTTGGGCCCAGCCCGCACGGATTTGCTCTTGGGAACTTCCCAAAAGGCCTCATACTAATGAAGTGGGTGTGTGCTCTTATAAACCTGACAATACTTTGTTCAATTGTCGATGTGGGATTGGGTTTGCACCCCAACACTAAAAATAAAAAACTAGCCCCTTTGTCCCAAAATTAGTGTCCACTTTTCTTCTTGATCAAGAACAAAAATAGATATTCATTTTGGGATGGAGAGTGTCTTATTTGGCGCACTGGTTGAGGTGTTGTGTGACCTTGAGGTCACGGGTTCGAGTTCTGGAAGCAGCCTATTGCATTTAAGCGGAGTAAGGTTTGCCTGCATTTCACCCTTGTGATGGGGACCCTTCCCCGGACCCTCGTTGCATGGGGATGCTTTATGTACTGGTTGCCCCTTTTTTTATCAAAATTTTCTTCAAAGGGGGTCCAAATTGTCTAGTATTGCAAATTTTTTTCCTAAAACGACAAATTTGACAAAACTTAAATATTTAGTGGTGAAAAGTCATATTTAAGGTTTTCAAGGTATTAAATGAAACATTTGCATAGTTGAAAGGGGTCAACTAACCCCCATTGCATGTATGTGGCTTTGCCACTGCAATTCACTTTCCTTGCTCTCTATGTGGAGGCCAAACAGGACACTTATTTTTAAAAGGAAGTGAGTACATACTTTAAAGGTATCATCAGCCAATTCCTTACTCTTTGGTCACAGAAATGCTCATACAAAGAAAGCAAAATTGTAAATGTGTGGCAAGAATTCTTTCAATGAAAGAAAACTCTTGCATTTTCGGAGGTGCTGCCACTTCAGTCAAAAAGTCAAAATTTAAGATCCAGTCTAAACTGTTCCAACCCCATTCATCCCTAGTCTAGTTGTATAAGAAATGAAGTGGAAGTACCCTCTAGCATGTCAGTGTAGGAGATCTTTACCTTAAAAGCAGGTTTAGCTTCTTCAGTTCCAGGATTGTTAGAAATTTCAATCACCCACTACAATCAAGATGTTTAAAACACGTAAAAACACCTGGGGAATATAACATTGGGCATAAACAGGTAGAGAAGTAAGAACTGTAGAAGAATTGACCAGACTATTACCAGCGGAACTCCTTGAACACTATCTCCAATACTGATTGTAGATACGAAAAATCCCTCAAAGAGAGAAACAAGAACTAGTCAGCTAACTGGATAGCAAAACTTTGACAGCATTAAGTGATATGCCAGAACTATTAATTGGTCAAAGTATCAACTCAGGGATTAAGTCGAGTGTGGGAAACTATTATTGAGAGGTTTGGAAGACAGACTAATTATATCATTGAAATCACCTGTATATCCTGGATATGCTACCACATCTGCCATGGAATGCCTTGATGGCCTTTTCGAGATCAGAATTAGTCATATACCCGCGAGCTAGATTATCACTGTGACACAGAATTGAATGCCATTTTCAGAACTTACACCAAACATTAGAAGAATCAAAGTATTGGAGAAATCCAAAACATATGGTGGAGGGGTAATAGTTTCAAGAATACAGTTTCAGAAAGTGATTTTCCTCAGACAGGTGCCTTGCTGACCAAGAATAATTCTTATCCATTAAACCTGTTAATCATAGAGAGTATAATGTTAGGAAAGAAGTGGCAAGAGTGAAAAACTTTTCCTATTTCTTATCTTCTATTTTTTTTTAAGAGAAGCTTACATAAACTTCCCTTCCTGAAATTGTTTAGTGCCATACTATAGTTAGGAGCCAAAGAGCTCTAGCTCAGGCATCATCCGATGTCTCTTTCCATACGAGAGGTCAGGGGTTCAAAGCCCACCAAATGCAATTTCTAGCACTTTCAAGTGTCATTCTTGTAATAAATTAAACCGTTCATTAATAAAAAACAATTTTTTAAAAAAAACCATACTATATAGCTAGGAAACAGACTAACTTTTCCAAATGGCAATGCAATGTACAACTATCGAAAGCACTTACGACATCTAGCTTTTTGCATAAGAAAAATCCTCCAAAGCATCAACATCAATAGGTTTTGCTAAGAGTAATACTAAAGTCACAAAAAACTTTCACAAAATCTTGCTCACAAGCAGTTGTCAATAAGTGATTGGATATTGTGTTTGTAGGCCCCACGACTAATTAATTTAACATCCAATCAAGTTTTGCCAACTATGTTTGTGGCTTAAATTTTGTGACATTTTTTGTACTCCTAGCATTGCCCTCTTGCTAATTCTGCTTTCACATTGGTGCCAACAACTTACATAGGGCAACAATTTTAACTGCCCAAAACATGCACTGGAAATGTGCATTGCAGTGCAGGCACCAATGCAACGTAAATATTAACTTACAGTTTTTGCAAGCATTCTGCACACAATTTCTTTGCACATTTTGTTACTCAGCATTTGCTATAAGTGGCAGAGCCAGGAAATTTTCTAGAGGGGCACAAAAACATTTGCACCAGGTAAAAGGGGTAAAGAAAATAGTGCATTTTTTTCTTTACACAAACGGGGGCACGTTTCAATCAATTGCACTAAACCCCTGAATTCATACTCACTCTGTCCCAGAGTAAGAGTCATACTTTCCTTTTTCTATGTCCCAGCGTAAGAGTCTCATTCCCAAAATGGCAAATGATGAATAGAGTTCGGGACAACTTTGTCCATATAATGCTTGTATAATTACAACAAAAAAAAAAAAACTTAACTAACCCATTTGTATTATAAAAAGTGTTGTGGAAAATTATATCTTCAACTCACTTGAATGTTTAGCCATTTTTTATTGCTTCTTAAAATCATGCAAAATCAAGGTAGGAGTAGGACTCTTACTCTAGGACGGAGGAACACTAGTAATTTGTTTTTGATCTATTGGGGGAAATTGTCCCCATTAATTCCTATGTAGCTCCGCCAGTGTTTGTTATTACAGTTAGAAATTTATTATGTCAAAAGTTTACACTGTTCAGAAACTTCCATGACCCTGTTCTGATTTAATCGTATTAGCAAACGTACTAATGCAAACATTCCAAAAAGAAAATTCTTGACCACAGCCTCAGAGGCAATCATTAGTAGGACACAGTTGCTACATATTTAGAGTCAATATAATACTCCCTTTGTCCCGTATTAAGTGTCGCAGTTGACTTGTCAGCCTTTTTTAAGAATTGTTTTATTTGTTAGTACTTTGTTTGTACCTTTATAAATTAACACTACAACTATTTCCTTTCTTAGGAACGCTACATATATATTGGGGCAGACAAAAAAGGAAAGCACGACATTTATTATTGGACGGATGGAGTATTTTTTTTTTCTTTTTCCACTCATCAGAAGTCAACATGTTGCAATGATTAGATTGAATGTGTACATCAAAACAATAAACGATCGGACATAAAACTAACATAGCAATGCTAGGGGTACAAGAGAAGCTCACAAATTTTGGGCACGAACTGAGTTGGCAAATATTGATTGGATACTTAATTAATTACTAATGAGGCTTACAACAGCACCATCTAATCAAATGTTGCCAAATCATTTTGTTTTGTGAACAAAAATTTTTGAGTTTTTTTTGTAACTTTAGTATTACTCAAACTAACATTTCCCCTAGTAGTGCAACTCACAATTTTCGCCCATTATTTATATTTTGTTTACATTTCAAAAATGTAGCGTTTCTCATGAACTGTACGCACATTTATCTACTACTAATTCATTTACTCGTTTAGATATCATTACTCAAATTAATGCATTGGCACCCACTAACTAGGAGTAAGTACAATAATGCTAGTAATCAATCATACAATTAGTATTATCTGCAAAGAATTGGTATTGTTGTTAATTATTACTCGAAATCCTACTTTCTTTGTTAGGTAATTTGGCTAATAAATGAAGTAAAACGAAATCAAATCTAAAGTAAATCACATGGGTAAAGAAAAATCCACATTTGAATACCATCTGGGAAACAAACAGAAAAAGGAGAGATCTGGGGAGGGGTACCTGGTTTAAGCGATCTCTGTTGACCTCCTCTGGCGAGAGTAGGATGAAGAAAATGAAGGAATACAAGAGAGAGAAAGAGGATGAGAGAGAGAGTGAGATTCATGGTGTTGTTGAGATTGATGAAATGGTGTTTGAATTAAAATTTGTTGAATCAGGTGATTGATGGGAGGAGTTGGTTGTTGGTGATTTTTAACTTCGAACCCAGAAGAAGATGGAACGGAAAAGTGTGGTATGCACGTGAGACGCCTTGCCTGGTGGAGAAAGTCATGACGGAAAAGGGATTAATTTCGCGAGAGTGACGAGAAGTTTTAAAAACGTCTGACAAGTCCCTCATCATAATATTGTATATTAAATACAGTAATAAGAAGTCCATATTATATTATAGATTTTTTATTTTTTTTTGAAATAAAAAGAACAAATCTATAGTATAAATGGCAACATGTCACCTCATCATGCAAACAATTGAATGAATAGTGTCATATATCAAATTTCTCATTTTGCCCTCACTAAGTTGTCTCTTTTCCATTATGCCCTTTAAAAGAAAATTAATTAAAAAAAATAAAAATAAAATAAAAAAAACACATGTGTCCTTGGACACGAGCTTGCTCTAGTTTATTAAAAATAACAAATGTTTAGAAATCGACTATCCACAAACGTTGAAAGTTCGATCCAAACAGTGGGGCTCGCGATTACAAACGCTACCCTATAAATTATATTCGTCAACATACTGACAATTTGACTTGTTAACTGCAAAGGAAAATGATTGGTCCAAATAAGCACATCCTTACAACATATATATACTTGTAACAAAATCTGACTTTGAAAGATTTCACCCTGCACAACTTCGGATTGCATGAACATCATGATGAAATATTGCGTCTCCAGCCCTCTTCCACACATCCAAGACAGATTCAGTCTTCCCGATAATCATAAAAACAACAAACAACAAAACAATAAAACAAACAAACATGACTCTCACAGAGGAGAGAAAACAAAGGCTCTCATAGAGGAGAGAAAACAAAGGCTCTCACGAGAAGAGAAAACAATGGTCTCTTAACGAAGGAGAGAGATTTATTATACAATAAAAGGAAAAATTTCAACAACACAATTGTTTATAATCTCAAAATTTGATATTATAAACAATTGTGTTTGTTGTGGAACAATCAAATTACCTAAGAAAAGAAGAACAAACGTAATTAATGTTGGAACATAAATGATCCATTAAACCCTAAGCCGACTCATAACTAGATTAAGAAGAAGAAGAAAATGAAGACGGAAGCGTGTACCTGAAGAATTCATGGTGTGTTCTTGATCTTGCTCTTTGAATAAAGGAGAGAGTAGGAAGATAGTCTTCTAAATGATAGTGCCCACACTTATGTTTTTCTTAATAAATGAAGAGAGTTTTGTGACTGAATTTTTTAGTCAATGTTAAGTGTCTCAAATGGCTGATGGATAGCCTTTATATAGATAGAGAAGGGGCACTTCATTTAGGAACTACACCCTTTCGTAAAGTTGGTGGTGAGAAGTTACCATTATGCCCATCATTTAATGGTACTTTCACCTAATAATGGAATTCTACATATTTTGTCTATACTTTAACATTATTAAATGATTATAATATATGAAATTCAATAACACATATTATTTAATCCATGTTCTAACAATCTCCCACTTGGATTAATATTAATATGTATCTTTTACTAAATAAATTCCTTAAATCATTTATAATATGAATGACAACCCTTATGTGCACGTTATTGTTATCCAACACAATCCCGTCAATTAGTCTTATAAGTATAGGGACTAAAGAGGCAGTCGTTGTAATTGATTCGCAACTAAACCCACATTAATCACATATACATATCCAACTAAATGACATAGATTAAGTATAGATATGTAGCATGGAATATTAATGAATATATATTATGAACGCATATATATATTCTCCAACTAGTCCTACTTAACTTAAATGAGATCAAAATAAAAATCAACACAAGAAAATAGAAAACAACACAAACTCTCACTGATTTAAGCATTATCAAAAGTCATTACATCCATATGAGCAACATGCTCGTGAAATACTAAAGGAGATAACGCCTTAGTAAATGGATCCGCAAGCATAGAGTTTGTATCAATAAGTTCTATTTCTATTTGTTCATTTTGTACTCTCTATCTTACAACAAGAAACTTAATATCTATAGGCTTAGATTTAGATGAACTCTTGTTGTTGTTGGAGTACAATACCGCGGCCCGATTGTCACAATATAACTTAAGCGGTCTTTCAACACCTTTGACAATTCGCAGTCCTTCAATGAATTTACGCAGCCATATAGCTTGATTGGATGCCTCGTAGCAAGCAACAAATTCGGCTTCCATGGTGGAAGTAGTTACTAATGTTTGCTTGGCACTTCTCCAAGAAATTGCTCCACCGGCCAAAGTGAAGACATAACCCGATGTCGATTTCCGACTATCTTAGCATCCAGCAAAGTCAAAATCGGAATAACCAACAATCTCAAGGTGATCCGACTTTGTATATGTAAGCATGTAGTTCTTTGTGTTTTGTAAGTATCATCACCCTTTTAGCTGCAATCCAATGTTATTTTCCCGGATTGCTTTGGTATCGATCAAGCATGCCAACAATAAAAGCAAGATCCGGACGAGTACAGACTTGTGCATACATTAAGCTTCTTACTGTCGATGCATATGGGATTTCTTCCTTAAACTTGAATTCAATATTATTTTTAGGACATTTCTTTAGACTGAATTTATCTCCCTTAGAGACAGGGGTGTCATGTGGTTTACAATTTTGCATGCTAAACCTTTGTAATACCTTCTCTATATAGCTCTTTTGTGATAATCCTAGAATACCCCGTGAACGATCATGATGTATTTGGATTCCTAATACAAAAGAAGCTTCACCAAGATCTTTCATCTCAAATTTGTTTGAGAGAAATTTCTTAGTTTCCTTAAGAAAGTCCTTATCATTACTAGCAAGTAAAATGTCATCCACATATAAGACCAAAAATATAAATATATTCCAACTGAACTTATGGTACACACAATCTTCACCAAGATTCATTTCAAAATCAAATGAAAGAATAACTTGGTTAAATTTTAAGTACCATTGACGAGATGCTTGCTTAAGCCCATAAATGGATTTCTTAAGTTTACAAACTAGTTAACTAGTTTGATCCGAATCAGTCACCATTTCTAGTTTCTTCATATAGATAGTTTCCTCAATGTCGCCATTGAGAAAAGCTGTCTTTACATCCATTTGATGAAGCTCAAGATCAAAATGTGCCACTAATGTCATAATGATCCTAAAAGCATTTTTAGAGGATACCGGTGAAAATGTTTCTTTGTAATCAATGCCTTCTTTTTTAGTAAATCATTTTGCGACAAGACGAGCCTTATGTCTTTCCACATTACCTTGTGAATCATTTTTGGTCTTAAAGATCCATTTACACCCAATGGGTTTCACATTTTTAGGTAATGGGACAAGATTCAAAACGTCATTATCTGTCATGGATTTTAACTCTTCATTTATGGCATTAATCCACTTATGAGAATTTGGACCAATAATGGCTTCATGAAAGGTGATAGGTTCATCTCCCACTAAATCTAACGGTTTCTCATTCTCGGCAAGATAAACATCATAATAATCCGGAATTACACTCCTTCTTGCTCTATTAGATCTTCTTAAGGGCATCGGTTCTTCTTGATGATGAGGGTGTTGAAGTTCCTCATCAACATTTTCATGTTGTTCATTAATAGGAGAATTAACGTCATTTTGAATATTATGTTCTTGTCGAATTTCAGGCACAAGTGCTTGATTTTCGATAGGAACTATAGGAAGAGGTATAGAAACAAATTCCTCTTCTAACTCTTCAAATTCAAAATTACTATTTAAATTTTCCCCTCTAAATTCAACATTCTCAAAGAACCTAGCATTTCTCGTCTCGAAAAAGGTTCTAATTTTTGGGTCATAGAATTTATATCCCCTAGATCTTTGAGAATATCCTACAAAATAACTACTAACGGTCTTAGAGTTCAACTTTCCTTCGTTAGGTTTATAAGGCCTAGCTTCGGCTTAATAACCCCAAACATGAAGATGATTTGGGGATGGTTTCTTGCCTGTCCATAATTCATAAGAAGTTTTGTCAGTAGCTTTTGAGGGAGCTCGATTAAGTAGGTAGGTTGCGGTTTTCAAGGCATCGCCCCATAATGAGTGAGGCAAAGAAGTATAAGAAATCATACTTCTCACTATATCCTTAAGGGTTCTATTACGTCTCTCGGCTACACCATTCATGCTAGGTGTTCCCGGCATGGTGTAGTGAGGGACAATCCCACACTCTTCCAAATAGCGAGCAAAAGGACCTGGACGTTGTTCTCCCGAACCGTCATTCCGACTGTAGTATTCACCACCATGATCGGATCTAACGTTCTTAATAATCTTTTCAAGCTGATTTTCAACTTCGGCTTTAAAAGACTTGAAAACCTCCAATGATTGAGACTTTTCATGAACCAAATAAATGTATCCATAATGAGAGAAGTCATCTATAAACGTAATGAAATATGTTTGTCCGTTCCATGAAGTGGTAGAGAACGGACCACATATATCCATATGAATCATTTCTAAGACTTTTGTAGCTCTCAAGGATTCTTTATTTTTGTTGCTGTTTGTAAATTTTCCCTTAAGGCATTCAATACAAAAGTTATTTTCCGAAGTATCAAGCTTTTGTAATATTCCCTCGGACACAAGCTTGTCAATTCTCCTTTTAGAGATATGACCCAAACGCCTATGCCATAAGGTATAAGAATTTTTACTTGAAAACTTTCGTTTTACGCCTCTAGAGTTAGTTTCATTATTATGGGACTCATTTAATGAATTGACTGTGTCAAGTAAATATAGATTATCAATATAAGATAAAGAACTAGTACCAAAGAGCTTTGAATTGAAAAACAAATTGCATTTATTATTACCAAAGATACAGGAATAACCTTCCTTATCTAATGTAGTGACGGAAATCAAATTCCGTCTAAAAGATGGTATAATAAATACATTATTCAAAACCAAAAAATATCCGGTACTAAGAGAAAATCTAAAAGTCCCTATGCCCTCCACCTCTATCGGTTTTCCAGCTCCCATGTAGATATATCTTTCATCTTTAATGGGCGTTCGATAGTTCAGGCAACCCTGCATACATGAACTTATGTGAGTAGTTGCACCAGAATCTAACCACCATGTATGCGAAAGAATTGAAACTAAATTTTGCCTAGGTACAAACAAAGCTAAATGACATACCTTTCTTAATTCGCCATTGGCGATATTTAGGGCAGTCGTTCTTCATGTGAGTAAGGTCCTTGCAAAAGAAGCATTTCTTCACCTTTTGATCATTTGATGATCCCTTAGGCTTCTTTGTTGCAATCGCAATCTCCTTACCTTTTCTCTTTGTCCCACGAGAAGAGGTAGATGCATAATGAGCACTTTCGAATTTATTTTGTTTCAATCTATCCTCTTCCTCTGTCACATGTGAAATCAACTCATTGATGTTCCACTTGTCCTTTTGACAGTTATAGGTCGTTTCAAAATGACTAAATTGATGAGGAAGAGAAATTAAAGCCAAATGCACAAGCAAGTCTTTCGAAAGGTTCAACTTGAGTGCCTTTAATAGATGAAACATTTCCATTATATATTCCCTTAAGCTTCCGGTGCCCTTATACCTCATGGAAACAAGCTTCCTTAAGGTAGCACTTGTTTCCGATATATCGCTTTTTGCTAAGCGTTCCTATAGGGCATCCAAGAAACCTTTAGATCCAACATCCTCGGAGACACTATTCAAAAAAGTCTCCGGGACTGCATTTTGCATGATACTTAGGCTCACGCGATTAGAGCGGTTCCACCTCTCTAGACTTAAGCGTTCTTCCGCAGTGCTTTTGTCAGTAAGAGGGGCGGGACTTGGTTCTCTTAATGCGAGATCAAGGTCCATGCAGCCTAAGATCATAGTTATTTTCTTTTTCCAAGTTTTAAAATTGGTCCCAGTAAGCAAAGGTATGTTGTTAATGGCAGTAGTTACGGATGAAGCATTAATCAAATCTGAAGGAGAAGAACAAGATGAAACACAAAAACATATATAAGAATCTACACAATGATTAATTATATCAAATGAATTCCATCAAAATAAAAGATAATCAACATGACATCAAGACTAATTTTTGGATTGCGAATTGATTCACAATTTGATTTATCTTAGGGTGAACAAATAATCTAAACAATACATTTTAAATACTTGCCTTTCTTTGGGCCGGTTCAAGTATAGAAAATATCCTAAAGTTTAAGGTACTTGTTACCCGGTAATAAAGAATATAAACAATTCACTTTAAACACCCGCCTTCCTTTGGGATGGTTCAAAGTATTTAAAATGACCTAAAATTTAATTCAATTATTACCCATGAATGCAAATACTTAGTCAACAACAAGGTCTCCTTTGGGAAACAAGCATGTTATCACATATCAATATTTACCTTCATCTTTTAACAAGTTTGAATTTAATCAGCAAGGTCTCCTTTGGGAAACAATCATGTTAATTTTGTCCAAAATGTTAAGAATATAATTAATCGAAAACATAAGGCCTTAAGGTAATTAATGAAATTTATTAATAAAAGATAGTAATCCTTTTGTTCTACCCGTCCATTCTTTAAAGTTTGATAACTATAAGAACCGCCGAAGCGCGACTGGTGTCCAGATACTATAATTTACTAACAAATTATCACAAAATTCTGGGCACAAATTAATGTGTACTTTACTCAAAAAATGAATGAAAATTGATCAAAATAGCAAAAGATTGAAAATTTTGAAAATCTGGCTAAAATCAAGTGGTGCTCAGCCGAGTCAAGGAAAGTGCTCGGCCGAGTAAAACACTCCAGAGAACACCCCTTTCTGATCCCTCACGCTCGGCCGAGTCTTTAGGGTGCTCGGCCGAGCCATTAGAGATGCTCGGCCGAGTCCTTAGGGGTGCTCGGCCGAGCACCATGACCATTGGATGGCGCATTTTCAAAATTTTTCAAACGTTGTGCTGATACAAATGGGGTGCTCGGTCGAGTCAATGGAGGTGCTCGGCCGAGCAGACCCTGAAAGACAAATTTTCCAGTTTTTTACTAACAATTCTTAACTTAATGATGAATCATTATTCAACCAAAGCAAGTAGATTCGCATACTCACATCACATTTTTAAATGTGCGGCTATGCATTTGAACAAACTCACAACGCATCCAATGATGGTGGCTATGTCCAAAATGGGATAATCTTACATTAAGAATTGAAAGCCTTTTGAGTAAAATCAAAATTTAGAATTTAGTTTTTAATACAATACTTTAGAATCTGAATTAGAGTATGATAATGATTCAAGAACACATGATAAACATGGAATCTTTTCAAGAATTAAAAGCATAATAAAACATAAAGGTTTTTCATAATACTCAAACTTGATCTAGAATATGAGTAGGCTCTGATACCAATTGTTGGAACATAAATGATCCATTAAACCCTAAGCCGACTCATAACTAGATTAAGAAGGAGAAGAAGATGAAGACGGAAGCGTGTACCTGAAGAATCCATTGTGTGTTCTTGATCTTGCTCTTTGAATAAAGGAGAGAGTAGGAAGATAGTCTTCTAAATGATAGTGCCCACACTTATGTTCTTCTTAATGAATGAAGAGAGTTTTGTGACTGAATTTTTTAGTCAATGTTAAGTGTCTCAAATGGCTGATGGATAGCCTTTATATAGATAGAGAAGGGGCACTTCATTTAGGGACTACACCCTTTCGTAAAGTTGGTGATGAGAAGTTATCATTATGCCCATCATTTAATGGTACTTTCACCTAATGAAATTCTACATATTTTGTCTATACTTTAACATTATTAAATGATTATAATATATGAAATTCAATAACACATATTATTTAATCCATGTTCTAACAATTAAACCTTCAAATTGGATCTAATAGAGAAAGGACAGAAGTATGAAGAAGACGGAGAGAATGGAAGAAAGAGAGAATCGATTTTCAGTGTGTGTGTAGTGTGTGTGTGTGTGCAGTTCATATTATATTATAGATAAAATTTTATATTTATATGTGAGTGAATATAATAATATTAAATGCATTATTATGTAGTATTTCATAAAAAAAAACTTTCGAATCATTTCGATTTAATGATAAACTTGAGAAAATTGATTTGTCTCAATAAGAACTCTCAAGTCAAATTCCCATTAATTTCAGAGCTATGAAGGAGTGTAAATGGTTCAGTTTGATTTATTTGGACCAATATATAGACCAAATTACTAGTTATCGGTTTGAAAAAAAAAATCAGATTGAATTGAATCATTAAAAATTCAAATTGAACATAACCAAATTGCTAAGGTTTGATTCAGTTTAGTTCAAATCGTGATTCAGTTATTTGGTTCAAACTACGATTAATACTGGAATTCAAACTGTGGTTCAGACTGCAATTCAAATCGTGGTTCATACCATGGTTTATAATAAGTTTCAAATCACGATTCAGATAGCAACTCATTATTATAGATGTTAAAAAAATTGTGATCATGGAGGAAGAGCGAGCGATGCGATTTTGAATAGAAAAGTCAAAGGAAGAGAGAGACTGAAGGAATAAAACACGCTATACAATGATGTTAGTTACGTGTCGAAATAAAGATAATAAATTATGAAGTTAATATTGAACAAAATACGAAACAGGGTTAGAAATTCAAGATTAGTCTATTTAATATTTTAATGTAGGGTTTTTATTGATATAACGATAAATATTAATCAATATACATATATAATAATCAATATAAGTGGTATGTTGGTTTAGTCTAGTGGTTTGATTTGGCGGTTTGATCAAGTGGTTTGATATTGCGGTCTCAAACACTATTTCGTTTGATTTGATTCAGCTTGGTTTAGTTTAAGAGGGTCAGACTACAAACTAAATCGAACCATGTGGTTTGTCAATTTTGAAGACCGAATCAAATTGCTTGAAAACCGAACTAAACCAAATAGTTTGGTTCAGTTCGGTCTCAAAACATGGTTTGAATCGAACTACTTATACCCTACAGGCAATGTGCAATTTGGTAATTTGTATTTTGGTCAATTTTGTAATTTGATTTTCAAAAGTGAAAAAAAAAATTGTAATTCAGCCTCCTACATTTACATTTTTGTTGAAAAAAATGTAAAAACTAATAAAATATAATTTATTTTCTTTCAAAAACACATGTTATCAAACTAAAAGAAAATGTAAATATTATAAATTGAGCTGTAATTTTTTATATCAATTTGCAACAAGACGTAAATATTAAGAATTGATTTGCAACTTTTTCATTTGTAAAAACTAAATGGTAAAAGTGGGTCAAAGAACGGTTAACCAAATTGTAATTTGCCCTTAATTTATTTTATCAAACTGAAGTAATAATTGTCACATTTTAGGTTTTAGAATTTCATTTTTGTTTCAATTAAGTATCTACTTTGTTGATTTTTTATGAAAAATAAAAATATAAAATAGCATATACCATCAAACAAACTTTTTTCTTGGGTTTTTATCCTTTTGTCATATCATAAAAATAGGTTAATCTCACTCTACTATCTTAAACATACAATACAACGGTTATAAAAAGATTGTATTGATCTGTCCAAAAAAATGTATCAAATCAGGACAAAGATCGAACTCTAGCGATAATTGAAGGTGAATCTTGGCTCTATCACTGTTCCACTCCTTTGGGATTGAGAAAAGTAGTTTAAATCGTGGTTGGACTGAACCATGGTATTAGTCATGATTTGAATCGTAAGATTTAAACATAGGTTTCAATTTTTATAATTCGGTTGGGTTCAGTCCAGCAAAACCCAATAGGCTTCTGCATAGCCCATTTGTCTTGATCCAGATATATTATATGTCCACAAAACTTGTTGCTCATATTTTTCAACCATTTAGATTGCCCAATTTTTTATGAAACTTCCGTAAGATCTAACCACTTTTTGTATGTTTCCGATAATAGGGGTGTGCAAACACGCCCATCGGCCCGCGAAACTGCAAGGGCCGTGCCCGCAAGGTTTTCAACCCTGCTGAGCTTGACTACTTGAAAGCCCGCGGGGTTTGGGCTGAGATCGGGCTTTCATAGTTTTTCGGCCCGTTAGGCCCGGCCCGGCCCGGCCCGCATCCCTCAAAAGACTAAAAACCCAATTAGGCATTTACTTGCTGATTTTAATTTACTTACCAGTCAGTTGGATTTTCTCAGTCTGTTTTGATCTTTGAAGGGTGATGATGAAGCATTCATTTTGGTAGTTCTATTATGTTAACCAGGACTATGAGAAGCATTCATTTTGGTAGTGCATTGTCTATAAAAAGTGTATTAGGTTGGAAGATAAGTTATCAGCTGTTTTGCGGCTCACGTGCTTATCTTGGCTTAAGAAGCTCAGTCCATCATCTTTTTTATCAGCCCAATGTATGTCTCAAGGTGGTGTAATTCAATCACTCATTATTAAACCAATTGAGTGGTTTACTAAGAGAGTGCTATGAAAACTGTTGTCTTTGAGTCTTTAGATGATAACCTTATTATGACCATCCTGCAGGTTGTCAAATATCAGGATTATTATAGGCTTCACAGTTCATTGAATTGCATTACCTGAAAATGCAAAATCTTTTTAGCAGTGCAGCTTTTATTGTTATATAATTAGATTTGTCTTTACTGTGTAGGTAATCAGTATTGCTTTCGACTGGTGTGTTGCGGATGCAGCAGGTCCTTGTAGTTAGTAGTTACAGACTGTTATTGCTTTCAACTGGTATTGAACAAAATATTATAATGTTAAATTATTAACTTTATGAATTTATTTCTTTTGAAGTTGAAATTTGTAATTTTAAATTTGGGACTGCTTCAAATATTGTAATGTTAAATTGTTAACTTTATGGCAATTCCTTTGATCTTGAAGTTGAAATTTATAATTTTAAATTTAGGCCCGTCAAGCCCGAGCCCGCTAAATGCCCGCTTAAAACCCGTTAATTTGAGCCCGCTAAATGCCCGCTATGTTGAGCTCTTGAAATTGAAGCTCGCAACTAAATGGGCTCATACCGAGCTTTGTCAAAGCCCGCGGGCTTTAGGCCCGCGCACACCCCTAGTTTCCAATCGCTGCTGATGAGTTAACTTTTTAAAAAAAAAAAAAAAACTTAATACTGAATACTGGTGCACTTGTAATTTTTATTTTCGTACTTATTCATCTCTTTACGTCTTAAAATAAATGTTGCACCCACTCGGCTCCAATGGCATAGAGCCCTTGCTTCCCTTCGATAGGTTCAGGATTCGAATCCCTCTTCATTGTGTTGTACTTGAAATGTTTAAATTTGAAAAAAAAAATAAGAAAAAAAATATCGCATTTAATTTATTAACGCTTTTAAAAAAAATGCTTAATTTATTTGCATATTAGTTGAACTATATTAAAATTGCATTATAACATTTTTTTTTTCAGAAATGCAATAATTAATTTAGGACATGTGTAAAAGGAAATTGTAATAATTCATCTGCTCCAAAATAACTGTTGTTTTTGTACTTTTACCAAAATTTAAAAATGACATTTATTACACCAAATTTATGAGTAAAATAAGTTTGATCGTGGGAGGGAGCTTGGTGGTTACTGGTTGGTGGGTGGGTGGGTTGGTGGGGGTGGTAAGGGTTATTAAAAAATAATTTTAATATAAATAAAAAAAATTGCTTGTGAATGGGGGAGTTGTTAAAATATAATTTTAAAATTAATAAAAAAAAATTTACCTTTAGGTGGTGGTGGTGGTGGGAGTAGAGAGTTATTAAAAATAAATTTAAAATGATAAATTTTTTGACGAAAAGGGGGTCGGGTGGTGGTGGTGGTGGTGGTGGTGGTGTTGGTGGTGAGTGGGGTGGGGTGGTGGTGATGGTGATGGTGATGGAGGGAGAATTGTAAAATCTAATTTTAATATAAATAATTTTCTAAGAGGGAATGGGGTAGGGGTGGTTAATGTGGGGTGGGTAACGTGGGGGTGTATAAAAAAGTAGGTGTGTGTTTGTGTGTGTGATGGTGTTACCATTTTTCGGAAAATATTTTATATTGGAAAAATTCGTAAGTTATTTTAATTAGAAAAGTGGGGAAAATTAGGGAAAACGTTTTTCGAAATATTTTCTTACAAACAAACGGAGCTGATGACGCAGGAAACGGTCCAGATCAGCCTTAGTCCAGCAGTTAGGTTGATCTCCAGCCAATATGACCTGAAACCACGAACAAATGACTTGCCGGGGTGGTCTCCGGCTAAGACCCTCTGGCGTGATGATGAGATATGGTGTATTGGTGATGTCTGAAATGTTGGGCTTCAATCGTTGGGCCTGGCCCGTCACTTTTATTCCGTTCAGTGGCCCCCAACTTTCTGTGTTGACTTTGTCGACCAGACAGTTATATAAAAAAATTGTGATGGCTGGCACAGCTCGCTGTTGGATGGTCGATTGAGTAGATGTAGGTCGATCTCGACTATTGACTTTCGACGGGTCTGACACGTCATTTAATTCGCCGTAATTTTTGTAATGATGGTACGATTATGGCGTTTGGACATCCGTCTTGGGAACCGGTGTGGGGCAATAACTGACGGAATAACGGTCGTGTCTCCTACCCTTTCCAAATCTGGTAAGGTTTTGGAGACATATAAAAGGAGAAAACCTTTTCCTTTACAAACTTTACAAACCCCAAATTCTCAAGTAATCAGCAAGAACAAAAAGCTAGGAAATCGAAGAATTTCTGGTGTAATCGAGTTTTCGTTTCACCTTCGAATCCATTCTTCTCCGAATTAATCAAGGTATCCCTCAATTCCTCTGTATTTAGGTTTAATTTCAAGTTTTTCCTTCATTTTTCGCCATGGCTAGAACCTTCGGCTTTGAGCTAGGTGTTAGGTATGGATACAACTCCCTAAACCTTAGGGTTTACAAAAGGTTAGAGGTGGATCCATGGGTGGAATTGACAAGGGAGGAGTTGTAAGTACCCAAATCTGGCTCATGCCTTCCGGTTAATTTTCCCGGCAATCCCGGTAATTTTTCCGATAATTCCTCGGACTTTCCTACAGTTCCGGAATAATTTCAGAAATGTTCCAAGCCTTTTAAGGGCTGAAGGGAATGCTTGGTAATTAAGAAACACGTTTTTCTTAATTCCAAAACCCTTCTAGAATACTGCCACCTTGCATGTTTCTAGAAGGGACTGGAAGTGGCTACTTATGTCGTGCGACATAATAGGCCATGAAAAACTTCTAGAAGCTTGCCACCTTGCATGTTTCTAGAAGAATCTGGAAGTGGCTACTTATGTCGTGCGACATAATAGGCCATGAAAAGTTCTAGAAGGTTGCCACCTTGCATGTTTCTAGAAGGAAAGCAGTTATGGCTTGTTATGTCGTGCGACATAACAAGCCCATGCAGGCAGCCTATAAATAGAGGCCTTCACCTCTCATTTTGGACACACCTTTTCCACCCCTCAGTCCCCCTCTATAGGAAATACGCCCAGAAGCCTCCTCTCTCCTCACATACCTCCCAAACCATAATAATCCTCCCAAATCAATCCCACACACACTTCCCACACACACACTTTTCACACACACCAAGAACCAAGGATTCCGCGGAGCCAAGGCTTGAACTCGGTCCGGAGGTTCTTTGTTTCGAAGGCCCCTATATCTAACTTGATATAGGGAGTCGTGGTCTTCAAGGGTAACGATTTTCTACCCTTTTCCCCTTCCTATCTTCATTATACATAAGATCTATATGCTACATGCGTTGATAATGTGATATTCTGATTAAAGTTACATGCTTTAGCTTCATATTTCATAGATCCACATCTGATTTCATCACATTTCATGTAAAGGCTCCGGCTTGACATTGTTTTTGCATGAACACTCGAGATGAATGTGGATTCCTCATATCCACACCTTCTTGAAATGTTCATCACTGAAATACTAGCTCCCTGAGACCTATTGGTGAAGTAACTTGGCTATTTTAAGGCCTTGTTACCTCTGTAGATCCCAGCTGCTGAAGCTCTGCAAAGTGGCTAGTTATGTCACGCGACATAGGCAGCTTATGTCACGCGACATACTAAGCCAGTTTGCAGTAACTTCCTATTTTCAAGCTGTAATCTGATGTTAACCCCCATTATGCTATAACCTGGTGTCTATCTGCAATTTAGATAGTATCTATGTGTCATCTTTTCATTAAAATACCATTTTCATACATAAAGGTGCATCCTTTGCACCTAAATCCCATTTTCATGCATTAAGATCATTCTTTTTGCATTAAAATCTCTTTTCACATTAAAGATGCATCTTTTGCATTCAAAAACTCATTTTCATACTTAAAAATGCATACTTTGCATAAAAAAATCATTCTTTGCCATTTTCATGCATCATTTGTACATTAAATGCTATTTTCCAACATAAAAATGCATTCTTTGCACAAAAATCATTTCTTTCCACAAAAAGCATCCCTTGCAACCAAAAGACATTCTTTACACCAAAAATGTCATATTTTCACTAAAAGTATCATTTTTTTTATCATGCATTCCCCCATGTCCCCATTAGTAACCTTGGAACGGACCGGTGTAAAGGTCTTATCTTTACATCTTTCCTTCCATTAAAGGTTCCATAATTTCTTTAGAAAGGGACAACCTTGAACCCTATATCTCCGATTATCACTTAAGATGAGTATGAAGCATCTATACGAGCTCGACCGTCTTAAAGTGTAGGATTGATGGGCTAAGGACATTCCTTCCTAAAGAACCTCATCTTCGACTATAAAGGGAGTCATTCTCTCGATCATGCAAGTCCCGAGGTTAAAAATGCAATGATCACAAGTCCAAGATGAGGATGGGATCATAATCCCGAATACATAAAATCCAAGAAATCCCGAGCGACAACCAACAAATGGTTTGTATGTCCGGAAGACGACTTGGGACATTCCCTCCTTATTATCAAACACATGCACACAAGAAAGCACGCAAGCAAGCACGATTAATGGGATCTTGGGAGACTTGCTCCGGTAAGGCACCTTGGGTGAACGACGATCCGTTCTTCCCAAGGGGTAACTT
This sequence comes from Adenophora triphylla var. japonica, assembly GCA_022495995.1. Taxonomy (NCBI): domain Eukaryota; kingdom Viridiplantae; phylum Streptophyta; class Magnoliopsida; order Asterales; family Campanulaceae; genus Adenophora; species Adenophora triphylla. Next base: position 291,302 of record JAFEMH010002785.1, read on the forward strand.
AACCTCCGAACCCATAAAACCTTTTTTTCAAAGTTTTGAGGTAATCAAAATGGCGTGGCGACTCCGTTTTTCAAATTAAATCGGATGTCTTCAAACTCGCGTGAATCCAACAAACACAAAAATTTGGGGCACACATTCACAGGAGTGTATTACCATCTTAGATAGGTGGGGTTTATTATATTGTGAGATAGGATTTCCGACTGAAGAGAGTATGAGAGATTTTGAAGCGGATGACCCACGGATTGTCCGATTCCGTCTCTTCAATAAACTGATCGACCACCTTATTATCTTCTATATCAAGTCTAATAAACCTCCCTTCCCTAGAGAAAGGTTAGCATTCCCAGGGAAATCTAGCTCGCCCATAGGTAGTTCGAAACATACGTCAACTAGGACTGATTCCCCTGTTTATGTGTCTTCTGTAGATATGGCAGCTCAAGGATCGTCTGCTTTTGCATCGTCGAGCTCCTCCTCCAAAAATATAGTTAATGCATTTTGCTCGACGGTTGTCCCAGGCCACAATGAGAGAGGCTATGTGGCCCCGAGGCCGGCAATTGGTAGGAAGAATGCAGAATCAAGAATCAACATCTTGCACGACTTCTTTGAGGTCCCCAAAGATGACTTCCACCTAACTCACTTCAATGAGAGGCAAAGGAAGGCCCAATCTTAGATGCACTGGGGTCTGAATTCGGCCAAGGTTGCTTTCTGTTATGGCTAATTTGAGGCCGGCCTACACCTACCCTTAGATCCTTAATCTGCGAATTTCTAGAGTGCTTGACCGCTGTCCCCATATAACTAGGTGCCAATACAGTTAGGGTGCTAGTCTGTTTTGCCATGGTTTGCAAGTTTGTAGGGTAAGAACCTTGCATGCATGTTTTTAGGAGGTTTTTCAAGGTGATGGTGAATGATAAGACCTTTAGGATTAGTACCCCGGCAAAAGCTAAGGCCCCAAAATTGTTCATCAACCTGCCCGACAAGGTTTCTGGGTGGAACACCCACATGATATTAGTGGAGAGTAGGAAGGGACTGGAGTTCCGTTTGCCCGAAGCTGATTCACCTCCAATAAAGGAGGAAGATTACTGGGTCCCGGATTGGAGTGAAGAACTCTATCGCAGGTTGGTGCTGGTGGCTCAGAGGAGCACCATTAGTTGGGCCGGACTTGGGTCGGATAAAAACTTTTTTTATCCAGGCTGGCATGATGCTAGGTGGAGATGGGAAGGTAGCCCCTTTAGTATCAATAATCCGTAGCTTTAGATACCCAGGTTGGGTAATCCATGAGAGGGAAAGGTTTGAGTTCCAGTGCCATTACTGCAAAAAGAAGCCGGACCACTTGAGAAATGTGTTTCATTATGGCAGTTAAGTGTTTACTTGCTTTCTTCCTCAACTCGTATATTCTAGCTCATATATCTCTTTTGCTAACTGTTTCCTTTTTTATCGTGCAGTTCTTACCCCCGACCAAGAAGCAAATATGAATTGCACCGTCAATTTGGGTGATAGGAGGAGAAATAAGAAGGCTCACGGAGCTACCAATGCCGGAGCTAGCCGCGAGAAGGAGGCTGAGGATAGAAACACCTTGCTCCCTAAGGCTGGCGTTGGTATGGTCCCCATTGATAGGATTGGGCCAGTGGAGCCGATCGAGCAGGCCCCCCAAGTTTAAGTTGTTGGGGGAGGAGAGGAGGTCGACACTTCGACCGAGCTGGCGTCGGGCTCCGATCTCCGACATGAATTGATTGGGGCAGATCCCCAGAATATAGTGTAGGGTTTCGAGGGTCCATGCGCAGCGGAATAAGCAATAACTCGAAAAACCCCAAGCCCTAGAATCCGTTCTAGATGAATAATTAAGAGAGATGAAATAGAATTACCAACCTTGAATGCTTTTGCCTTTGATAAACTTGACCCAACTCCAGATTGAATGATCTTGTTAATCCTTGATGAACGAACGGGAATCACGAACCAAAGATCTTGATGAACGAAGATCCTCTATGTTTATCCACGCGCGGAACGAACCCTAGAACTCTTCTAGGAGGATTGCTAGATCCAATTGATTGAAACACCTTTCAATCAATGAAGAACAATGGATTTGGTGGTGTTTGATTCTCAATTCTCAATTGAAATCTCCCACTCTAAGTGTTTCTCTCAAGCCAAAACGTTCTAATGACGGCTAGGGCAACCAGGGGTAAGTATTTATACGTTATAAAACTTTTCCCCTCGCGAAAACCCTAGTTTTAAGTCAATTCCGCGTCAGTCCAGTGCCCAGGGGACGAGTCGTCCCCCAGGGGACGAGTCGTCCCCTGGCACCCAGCTTCTGAATCTGGCTTCCCCCTTAAGGGGAATAGTTGGTTCTGGCCTGGGGACGAGTCGTCCCCTGAGAACAAAAACTCCATATTCTTCATTTTTGACAATTCGTTCGATGCGTGTGACCCCATAGGACCATACTATGTTGGCAATGAGTCCGATCACATCGATCCTCATAAGACATGAGCGGACTCTAGCAAGCCATCATGCCTACCCAAATAGTATAATATCAAGTTCGATTTTCCTACATAGAACATATCACAATCCCATTGTCACACGATGTTATATTGAACATGAGTCATGGTCCACGTCAACTCATATTGTTCAATGCTTTCTCGTTACCAAGTAAATTGATTAATCGAATGATATTAATCACATTAATTCATTCGGGCATGGCCATGCACTACATCAATCTTACTTACGAGTGGCCTAGCAAACATCTCTCTTTACGAGGGACAATTTCCATCTTGACTTATCATTCTTCCCAACAAGAATCATACCATGCCAATGATAGCCCTTATTGTCATCCGGTTAAAGACAACGTTAAACTATATCAAACATGATATTCATCGAGCGGAAGACGATGATAATCTCAGGTCAAAGGATATCAATGATATGACTATATGAGATTTAATTATGACATATGACCATGACATAAATCTCATAATGGGTCAAGTCCAGTACCTTGTTCTCTAACAAGTACCCATGAATCTAATGTGCATCTCCATGCATATAATCATCATATGATTATCCATTAGACTTCATACTAGTGCTTCATAAGTACTAGGGACACGATTATTATAACTAAACATGCAAACTCATATAATAATCAAAGAAGCAATCTCATATATAAATGAACAATGACATTACATAAAGGTCTATCTCTATAGGCCTAGGGCACTAACACCTACATATAGTAGATTTGGAGCTCGATGACGTCGAGCAAGAATATGATGATGATGTTCTCCCCATTAATCGGCTGAAAAAGAGGTCGCGTGTCGACCTAGGACATGACGAAGCTGGCACTTCTCATGCAGTGGCCTCTGCCTCCAACCAACCTCCACCTCTAGCTCCTCAATCTAGAAGCACTGTTGAAGTGCAAGCCTCGGTGGAGAGGCTTAGTTATGTCCCTCCCCTCACTGGTATAAATAGCTTGAGCCGCCATTATCCCAATCTGGGGTTGGGGCAAGTTGTGGTGAGACGAGCTGCAGATAGGGATCTGCTAACCCAATTTGCTGAGGAGGGGCTCACTCCTGAAGAGTTCAGCGGCAGGTCGGACCTCCTTCACTCCGAGGTAACAATTGTATTTTTTCACACTTTCTACTTTCCTTCTGCTTGATCGATGAACTTTTGGTCGCTTTTCTTTGAATGACGTTATATTGACAATTTTTTTTGCAGTCTCTTGCTCTAATTGAGCAAGCTAAGAGCAGCTGGAGAGCTGCTATAGAGAAGGAGCAAATTGCTTTGATAAAGTACTCAAGGAAGGCTAGGGAGGCCGTCGAGCTACGGGAGAAGCTTGTGGACTCTGACTCCAGTCTTCGTGATGTACGTACTGCTTATGCCAATGCTGAGAAGGAAAGGGATGAGGCCCTAGTCGATCTAAAACTAGCAAGGGAGCAGCTTACTCCCCTTCAGGAGCAGGTGGAATCTTTTCTCCCATCCGGGCCAAGATGGAAGAGGAAGTTGTTGCAGCCAGGCACGAGAAGGCCAAGTTGGAGGGCTATCTGGGTAAGCTGACTGCCCTGGTCCAAGAACGTAATGCTCGAGTGATCAAGACGAGTGAAGACCAGCAATCTGCCAGGCTCAAATGGGAAGAGGAGGCTCAGGCCAGAGAGAAGGCTGCGGTGGAGGTCTTCAAGAACAGCGATGAGTGCTATGGCATCATATTATCCCGAGCTAGGAATTTCTATGATGTCGGACGCCAACACATGGCCCGCCGTGCAGTGATGGATCCTTCTGTCGAGATGCCCATTGAAAAACTGGTTGAATGGGCCTATGCAGATAAATATTACATAGCAGCTCTAGCTGGCCACTCCCATGTCCCCTTCACTACCAACGACTTGGCCATTATATCACAACAAGATGTAGAAGATGGAGAAGAGCCTTGGGTCGCCCCTCCAGTTGAACAAAGGATTTTCAATACTATACTTCAGGAGCTGGAGGAGGCTGATGAAGCTGATGAAGAAGATGAGGTCACCCAAGACCAAGTCTTTCATGAAGTTGAGCATCAAGAACAGCAGCAGCAGGAGCAACCCAATGATGGTCAAGATGATCCTCTTTTTATCTTTATTCTGGTTTTGTAATGAACAAGTTCCAAACAAACTTTCCTTACTGTATTTTGTTTGTCACTTCATTGGCCCGGTTTTAGGAGGCAGTTCAATTTATAACATTTGTATTTTGAATATGTGCAAGTCCTGGCCTGTCTTTAAGGGGACTTGATATTAATGCTAGTTGACTGTTTGAATCATTTTGTTTTGATCCATATTTTTGTTTTTTGTCGAACTAGATTAAGTAGGAGAGAGACCAAAGTCTTGGTCAGATCAGTTGGTCAATAACGAAGCTGACCAGGGTTTTAGTCGAGCTTGTTCGAAGGAACGAGACTGAAATAAGTCTTTAGTCGAACCTGTTTAAGAACGAGGTTGACTTAAGATTTTGGTCGAGTCTATTTAAGGAACGAGACTGACATAAGTCTTCAGTCGAACCTGTTTAAGAACGAGACTAACTTAGGACTTTAATAGAGTTTGTTTAATAAGTCGAGATCGACTAAGAGTCGGACCTGAGTTGAGTAAAGTACGGGAGTGGACACAGTTTGTGCATTGAACTTCCATTTTATTGATGAAGTAAATCGTTACATAAAATGCTTAATCAGAAATAATATTTAACTAAGTGGATAGCATGCCAAGGGTGTTTTAGCTCGTCACCATCCGGATGGCCAATCATATAGGTCCCCTCCTTAGCAATTCTAGTGACGATGTAGGGTCGTTCCCAGTTCGAAGATAACTTGTTATGTTCAGGTTTTCTTCCAGTTACCTCGATCTTCCTTAGCACGTAGTCCCCAACGTTGAACGACCTCTTTATGACCTTCTTGTCGTGATAACCCTTAGTTTTCTGTTTGTAGTTTACCAATCTAAGCTGAGTAGTCATTCGTTTCTCGTCAAGTAAGTCCAAATCGAGCAACATGTTGGAGTTATTCTGATGTTGATCGAATAAAGCCACCCTAGCCGTAGGAATTTGTAACTTTGCAGGTGCCATAGATTTCGACCCAAAAGTAAGGGCAAATGGGGTTTCCCCTGTAGGCCCCTGGGTGGTTGTGCGAACTGCCCAAAGAGCAAGGGGTAGTTCGTCCAACCACCTTCCAGCTCGCCCAATGAGTCCCTTACTTAGTGCTGTCAAAACCAGTTTGTTCGCTGCTTTTGCTTGTCCGTTACCTTGTGGATAAGCAACTGATGACTTCCAATGTTTCACCCCCAATCTATTCATTTCTGTCTCAAAAGTTGTAGAAAATTGTAGCCCGTTTTCCTAAACAATTGAATGTGGCACCCCAAAACGGCACCAAATGTAATCGTGGATGAAGTTGATGGCGTTTTCCTCTGTTATTTTTGCCAAAGGCTTTTCTTCAATCCAGTTTGTGAATTAATCAATGTCCACAATAACGTACTTACAATTTTCACAGGCGGGTGGGAAAGGTCCGATCAAATATACCCCCCACATGTCGAACGGCCAAGCTGCGATCATCGGTGTTTGTTCGGTTTTTAGGAGCATAGGTAGGTCGGCATGCCTCTGACATTTGCCACATTTTCTCATGAACTCATGAGCATCATCTCTTAGATGAGGCCAATAGTTTCCCAGAGTGAGTATCTTGTCTGCCAAAGTTCTTGCCCCCGGGTGTCCACCACATACCCCACTATGCACTTCGAGCAAGAGTTGAGGAACCTCCATAGGGTAAACACACCTCAATAATGGTTTCACAAAAGATCTTCTGAACAATGTATCCCCATATGTGGCAAACTTTGGGGACTTCTTCTTGACTGTTCTTGCTTTTTGCTCGTCAGCTGGTAGCTCGCCTGTTTCGATGTAGGCCTTCATTTTGTCAATCCAACACTTAGAGTTGTTGATTGAGCATAGAACCTGCACTCTTTCGTATGCTAGATGATCTAAGTATGAGATTGATTCTCCATACTGCTCGTCCGAATTAGCTATCTTGGATAGTAGGTCGGCCAATTCATTTTCTTCACGGCCTACCCTTTGTATCTCCCAGAATTCTAAGTCTTGGACCAAGTTTTTCACTAGATCGCAATATTTGATCATAATGGGATTGACCACCTCGTACTCTCCCTTTACTTGATTCACAATCAGTTGGGAGTCACAATAAGCTACGATCTTGGTCGCCCCAACACATCTGGTATATTCAATTGCCGCAATCAAGGCTTCATATTCAGCGTGGTTGTTGGAGGCTTGGAATTTGAACCTCAAAGCTTCCTTAAAGGCCTTTCCAGTTTCTGGCTCAATCGACACAATCCCAGCTCCACTAACATTCTTGGTCACAGATCCATCCGAGTAAACTTTCCAGCAGTCAATGGGTAAGTTCACTGTCTGTTGGCTCGATTGTTCTTTTCCTTTCAAGCTCTCTTTTTGGGTGCTCTCCTTATTATCTTCCTTAGTGAACATAAGCTCGACCAAGAAGTCTGCCAAAGGTTGAGCTTGCAAAGCTTTTCGAGGCCTGTACTCAATGTCAAACTCCGTCAATTCTATTGACCAATTAAGTAGCCGACCTGAACTTTTAGGCTTATGCAATATCTTCCTCTGAGGAGCGTTGGTCAGCACAATAATGGGGCGAGCTGAGAAATATGCCCGTAGTTTTCTAGCTGCAACCACCAAGGCATAGGCTAACTTCTCAGCATTGAAGTATCTTCCTTCCACGTCGGACAAGGCATTGCTCCCATAATAAACTGGCTTTTGAAGGCCATTCTCCTCTCTAACCAACACTCAGCCACAACTCGATCTCCTACTAATAGGTAGACATACAAATTCTCTCCTTGGACTGGACTACTCAGCAATGAGAGAGAGGTGAGGTATTCCTTGAGTTGTTGGAACGACGAGGAAAATTCGGTCGTCCACTCAAAAATTTTCGTCCCCCTCAAAGTTTTGAAGAAGGGGAGAGACCTTTCCACTGACTTGGCTATGAAGCGACCCAAAACTGCCACCCTACCATTCAGCCGTTGCACCTCCTTGATGCACGTTGGTTCCTGCATCTCTACCAAAAGCTTTTATCTTCTATGGGTTAGCCTCAATGCCCCTCTATGATACCATGAACCCCAGAAACTTGCCATAAGCTACCCCGAACACACACTTACTAGGATTCAACTTCATGTCGTTTGCTCTAGATTGACGAACGTTTCCCTTAGGTCGACCACATGACGATCAACTTTGGCTTTGATGACCATTTCGTCGATGTAGGCCTCCATGTTTCGGCCAATCAGAGTAGCAAAGACTTTATTCACCATCCTTTGATAAGTAGCCCCAGCATTCTTCAGCCCAAAGGGCATTTTCGTGTATCAATATACCCCTTCAGAAGCTAGGAAGGCAGTCTTTTCAATGTCATCCTCGTGCATTCTGATCTGATGGTACCCTGAATAAGCATCAAGGAAACTGAGTGTGGCATGTCCAGTTATTGAGTCAACCAACTTGTCAATCCGTGAAAGTGGGTAGCTGTCTATTGGGCAAGCTACATTCAGGTCGGTGAAGTCGACACACATCCTTCACTTTTCGTTGGCACCATTGTAAGTACCCAAATCTGGCTCATGCCTTCCGGTTAATTTTCCCGACATTTCGGTAAGTTTTCCGGTAATTCCCCAGACCCTCCCAGCGTTCCGGAAACATTCCGGAACTGTTTTTAAATTAAATAAGGGCTGAAGGGAGCCTTCCTAATTAAGAAACACGTTTTTCTTAATTAGGGAGAAGGTTCTAGAATAATGCCACCTTGCATGGTTCTAGAATGCTGAGTCATAATGGATAAGACCGCACGGCCTCATTTGCAAAGGGCCTGCAGCCGCACGGCTTCATTAGCCTTATCCAGACTGCCTATAAATAGAGCCCTCCTCTACCCATTTCAACACACACAATATATGAGAAAAATACACACTACACTCTGAAATACGTGAAGAAACTGCTGGGAATTCAAGAAGAAGAAGAAGGAAGGCCAAGAAGCTACATCCCTCCTCCTTGAAGACCAAAGATCGACCTCTCCTCCTAGCTCCGTCCCGAGAAGCAAAGGAAGTCATTGGTAACCTCGCACGCCCTATCCTTGCATCCTAATTGCTTTATAAATTGCTCATTGCATTGTCTTTATATTGCTTGGGACTTGGTAGCTTAAAGATCACATCTTTATCATCCCCTTCCCCTTTTGCATGCATTAAGACCTCATTTGTCATAAAAATGTAGTCTTTTTTCATAAAGGTGCATCCTTTGCACCTAAAATCCTTATTTTTCAATAAAAATGTTATCTTTATGCATCATTTGCATATAAAGATCAAATCTTTTTCAATAAAAATGCATCCTTTGCATCAAAACCCTTTTTTCAATGCATCATTTGCATAAAAATCCTATCTTTATGCATCATTTGCATAAAGATCATTTCTTTCAATCAAAAAGCATCATTTGCTAAAACCAAAATGTCATCTTTTCATTAAAGAGTCATTTTTCATCATGCATTCCCCTTTTTCCCTAACCTTGGAACGGACCGGTGTAAAAGTTCTCATCTTTGCATCGTTCCTTCCATTAAAGGTTCATGATTTCTTTAGGAAAAGGATAACCTTGAACCCTATATCTCCGATTATCGCTTAAGAATGAGTATGAAGCCTCTATACGAGCTCGACCGTCTTAAAGCGTAGGATTGATGGGCTAAGGACATTCCTTCCTAAGGAACCTCATCTTTGACCAAAAGAGAGTCATTCTCTCGATCACGCAAGTCCCGAGGGTCCCGAGGTTAAAATGCGATGATCACAAGTCACAAGATGAGGACGGGATCATAATCCCGAATACATAAATTCCAAGGAATCCCGAGCGACAACCAACAAATGGTTTGTACGTCCGGAAGACAACTTGGGACATTCCCCCCTTTATTTTCAAACACATGCACACAAAGAAAGCACGCAAGCAAACATGATTAATGAAATCTAGGGAGACTTGCTCCGGCAAGGCACTTTGGGTGAACGCCAAACGTTCTTCCCAAGGGGTAACTTAACCTCCGAACCCATAAAACCTTTTTTTCAAAGTTTTGAGGTAATCAAAATGGCGTGGCGACTCCGTTTTTCAAATAACTCGGATGTCTTCAAACCCGCGTGAATTCCAATAAACAAAAATTTTGGGCACACATTCACAGTTTGGCGACTCTGCTGGGGATTAACCCAAAGGAGAAAAGCTTTATATTTCAAAACAAAAAAATCGATACTTGGTATATAGGTGGACCCCACTTACCCTTCCTGTATCGCTCCCTAACCCGGGGCTTGGGATAACAAGGTGGTTTAACAATCCCACGTACCAGTATCCCTTTTTTTCGAAAAAAAAATAATTTTGAAAAAATAGAAGAAAGCTTTTCCCTTTGAGCGGGTTAAACTCCCATCGCCGATTTCATTAATCGTGTTTGCTTTCTTTACCATGCATTGCATCATTTGCATCTTGGAATCTGTGCATACTTTGAACGGGAAACAACCCGAAAAATAGCAAAAGGAGTGGAACCTGGAAAATTGATCCATGCAGTCGTAAGGCTCAATCCTCATAGGATTCTGACCATACGACCTCAGTGGCAATTCCACCAGGAAAAATCATGGTTAATCTGGCAGTCCTAGCAGCTTGTGGCTACTCAGCTCCACGGCGGCTGGGGCTCCCGAGAAAATTTACGTGCTTATGTGTTGCATTTTCCCCGTCCGAAAATCATTCCTTTAAAACACATTTATGAAAATCTCTGTTTTAACTCAAAAGGAACATTTTTAGGAGACCGCACACTACGCGCACTGATATATCCTGTACACTTTTGCACGCACGTCCTTCAAACCCGAGGGTGGTTCCAGTGCGATCACGGACGGCCTTACGATGCTCCGGGCGCGCACGGAATCATCCCAACCTCCCCATGGCGGCCGGTGTCGACCAATGCACGGTCAGGTGTCACACGTTTCAAAAAACCGTGACTTTTGGTTGGTTTTTGGTCTAGTCCGTGTCATATAGCCCAGATTACATACCCACGTAAAGGTCGAGCCTTAGCTCATAACGGAAGCCAAGATTTTTGCTCAAGCGAAATTGCAGAAATTCCGACAAGGAAAAATCGGTGGGATCTTGATTCCGACATTGACTATTGACCTTGACCCGCACGGAATGCGTAAGAGTCAAGACCAAGTCTTTGCCAAAAATCAAAAGATCTTTCGCTCAAGCGAAGCTCTGCCAAAATTCCGACAAGGAAAAATTGGCAAGATCTTGTCCGGCATTGACTTCGATTAGGCTAAATGCCTGCTGCGTATGCAACGAAGTTCAATGTGACCCGTGTCATCCGGCTTTTGTCGCCCGACCCATGCCTATTATATTCTCGGACATTACCGAAAGTCAAAAACCGTCATTCGCTCAAGCGAAACTCTGTCAAAGATCCGTCAAGGCAGAGAGACGAGACTTTCCCGGTATTGCCTTGACTATAATCCGCATCGCTCGTGCATTGAAAGGTCCTATGACCCGCTAGACCCGATAGGAGCGTTCTTTACTCTCGGTCGGTGGGATCCGCGTGCCCTATAGGACCACTCGCCGGGCTGTCCACCCTGGGAGGTCGAAATACGGGTGGAATACGAGGGGCTTATAGACGTAGTGACGGAACCCAGCGATCTAGGATCTAGTGTAGTTACGAAAAGAAGGGCGAAACCCCTTTTCCAACCAAATAGATATTAATAAAAGACAACATTTTAAGTAAACTTGAAGATTCTAATTTGCATATTGCACGAGCCTTGACTAAACACCTACCCCGAGTCTAAAACCTTTCCTATCCCTTTCCCGCGGCGAGAAAGAAGTGGGTGAGAACACCGGGTCGGCGACTTGTTAGCGCGAGAATCCTCGGAACAATTCGCAGAATCCTCGGTTTTGTCGGCTTTTCGGTGTCAAAATGGCCAACATGGTAATCCACAACGGTAATGACCAAGCAATTGGAGGGGCTATCCCAGTTCAACCCAAGCCTCACATCTGGTATGATGTATGTGATTGTGAAGACTGCTTAGAGTATGAGTATCGAGAATGGATCAATGAGGACGCTCCTTCAAGGAAGAAGAAGAAGAGAAAGTCCACACGGCGAAGCTTAAGGAAAGATCTGAAGGCGGGGACAAGAGTGTAGGAACTTTGGGAGAGCCTTCGGGCAAGTTTGACTACTATGTCGGTTATGCCAAGGAACTGTCAAGAAACCCGTCACCCCAAAGCGCAGTCCGGCTGATATCCCTATGATCGGTGACCCTCTTGAAGTAGAAAAGTCGAATACATGGCCAATCGGGGAAGGATCAAAGTCTCTCCCGAAGAAGACTTTATCGGCATCATTCAAGCCAACCCTCCTATAAAGCTATCTTGGCAAAGGTGGTGGTATCAAAGATTGGCAAGGAAAAAATGACCTATCAGCAGTGCGTCGACAAAGTGAGCCAGACATTTCAGTCAACGAGTCCAGCCGCTACGGAAGAGTTAGCTGAAAGATTGCAACAAGTTACTTTAGTTCCCCTCACCATCTTTCCACGATCTTAGGCACATTAATGATTTCCGGCAAGTTTTGATCGGTTCGAAGTCTCCACCTTCCCTGAAGAACGGCCGACAAGGATCGCTACTCCCAGGGCAACGGCAAGAAGGAGTGAGATCCCGGTCCAACCCTTGTCAAGTCCCCTCGAGTCAATAAGTAGTGTAGGGTCCAGTCTGTGTTTGTCTTTTCGGTTGAGTCGGGAATCTTCGAATTCGATCCTCGAGTCATCCGAAGGCCTCACGCCTGAGGATTATGAAAAATGTAATCGATGTCATCTTTCCCCTTATCTTGAATGAAATGACAAATCTTTACGATTATCCTCTTATTGCCAACTTAACAAATGATAAATTAACTCAAAACTTAACAACGAGTTAATGATGAATCATTTGAACAAGATGCAAACACACTAAACGAACAATACATTAAAGAAATCTTTAAAGCGGGTTTCGAGAAAAGAGGAAAACCGGGCCCAAGGCTGAGGAGGTTTTGATAAGTGTGAACTTGGGTACTATTGAGGAACCTAAAGAGACCTGAGATTGGAAGCTTCTTCCGGGGGTTGAAAGGGACAGGCGATCGAGTGCTTTCCCGGAGAATACGTCGACGTGTTTGCATGGTCATACAAAGATATGCCGGGGCTAGACAGGTTCGATAGTAGAGCACGAGAATCCCTCTAGCACCGAGATGCTAAGCCGATGAAGCGAGCGAGAAAGATTAAGCCGGAATGGTCTCTACGGGTCAAAGAAGAAATTGAGAAGCTACTTTGCGGGTAGGGTTCATCGAGTTATTGAATACCCGACATGGTTGTCCAACATCGTGGCCCGTAACCAAGGCCGATGGGAAGGTGCGGCTGGCGTGTGGATTTCGAGATCCGAACAAGGCCCGGCCCAAAGGCTGACTACCCTCGCCAAACATAGACATCCTGGTGGACTCCACTTGCCAACTACGAAGTCGAAATCCCTCGTTGATGGTTTTGCGAGGCTACAACCGGATCAAGATGGCCGAGGAAGACCAAGAAAGACGGCCTTCACCACACCGTGGGGAACCTCTTGTTATACGGTAATGCCATTCGGAGCTCAAGAATGCCGGGGCTACTTACCAAAGGGCGGCGGCCGCACTTTTTCATGACATGATCCACAAGGAGATTGAGGTCTACGTAGATGACATGATAATCCACTCCAAAGGAGAAGGTGGGCGGCACTTTGTTGACCTACGAAAATTCTTTGAGAGGTTGAGACGGCATTCCATGAGACTAAACCACCACCAAATGCACCTTCGGAGTGACAAGGGAAAAGTGCTCGGGTACATGGTCACGGAGCGAGGTATAGAAGTTGACCCCAGAAAGATCAAAGCCATCATGGATATGAAGCCACCTCAAACCCGGACGAGTCAAGAGCTTCATGGGTAAATTGCGATACATTAGCCCGTTTCGTCAATCGAGTTGACCACTATGTGCGAGCCCATCTTCAAGCTCATGAAGAAGAATGTGGACACGGAATGGACCGAAGAATGCCAAGATGCCTTTGACCGAGATCAAGGCATACTTAGTACATATCCCCCGGTACTATGCCCCCACATAGACGGAAGCCTCTTCTTGCTCTATCTCAGCTAATCGCATGAGACACGGCGAGTTGGGGCTATGCTTGCTCGGGAGAAGAGAAAGACTCTCGGGTGGAAAATGCCATTTACTTTGTCGGGGAAGCTACGGGGAGTGAGCTCAATTACTCGGCATGTGAAAAAGACTTGTGCGGGGTAGTGCAGGTAGTCGGCAAGTTGAAACATTATATGAAGCCCACCCTGTGAACTTGGTCTCGAAAATGGACCCCATCAAGTACATCTTTGACAAGCCTTCCCTCTCGATGCGTCTAGCGAAGTGGTCCTTCTTCTTGGCGAGAATACGACATCAACTATGTGACCGGAAAGGCCATCGAGGGTCAAGCATTGTCGGACCACTGGCGAATTTCCCCGATAATGAAGACGAGAGGGCACGAACCCCAATTTCCGAGATGAAGGGATCTTTGCGGTTGAGCACGAAAATAGATGGCAATTGTTCTTTGTGAACCGCTAACAAAAGAGGAAACGGTGTAGGAGTGCTATTGGTCGATCCGAAAGATGAGCATACCCCCGTAGCCCTCAAGTTGAACTTTCACTGCCACGAACAATGTCGCGAGTATGAAGCTTTGCATTCTTTGGTTTGGAGAGCATTTGCCTTAGAAAAGAAATGTCAAGGAGCTCGAAGTTTACGGAGACTCGGCCACGATCATCAACCAAGTCTCCAACAAGTGGAAGGCTGTAGACCACTAATCTGCAACGGTATCATGCCCATATGGAGGAGTTGGCGGACGGTTCGGAAGAAGTGACTTTCCACTACTTGCCGAGGGAAAAGAACAGTTCGCGAGATGCCTAGCTACTCCTAGCTTCATTGGTAGAGATCCCAGGGAAAAGCCATAAAGCCCTTGAGTGGGTAGAAGAGAAGCCCGACCTTACATTTGTGAAGTGGACACAGGACCCGAGCCTATAAAGGAACCTTGGTACAATCAGTTACCAATTCCTCAAAGACGGAGAGTCGGCTTTCGAGACGAAGAAGGTAGACCGAAAGAAAGTATTAGAGCCAGAGCTTACAAGCCACGAAAAGGTTGGCTTCTCATTATGTCATTCTAGGAGGCAACCTATACAAGAAGCGGTATCAAGGACCACTCCTCTTATGTGTCACTCAAGAAAGAGCCGAGAGAGTTGATGACCGAAGTCCACAATGGTCCCCTGCGGTCCTCACATGAATGCCGAGCCACGATGCAAGTGATCCTCGAGAATGGGTTACTCTTTGGATCTCCATGGAGGCAGTTGCATTCAACACGTCCGAACTGCGACAAATGCCGGCGGTTTGCCAACCTCAACCATCTCCCACCTCATGACCTGTCTTGCATGACGACTCCTTGGCCGTTTGCAACTTGGGGCATTGACGTGATAGGGAAAATATCCCCGACGGGAAGCAATGGGCACGAGTTTGTGTTGGTAGCCATCGACTACTTCACCAAGTGGGTAGAGGCCAAGTCCTACAAGGTCCTCACTTCCGAGAAAAGTGGCCCGAGTTCATCAAAGAAAACATAATGTGCGAGATATGGGGTGCCCAACGAGATCATTTCGATAATGGGTCACACTTCGAAGGAGCTGCGATAGGCTGGCTGTCGAGAATTGAGTTACTCGTCACAAGTCGTCCCAGTACGAGACCTCGAGACCAATGGGCCGTGGAAGCTGCTAATAAGACGCTCGAGCGGATCATCCAGGAAGATGGCCATCCGTGGTCGTGATTGGCCCGAAAAGGCTGCACCTAGCACTGCAGGGCTACAGAACGTCTGTCGGAACGGCCACGGGAGAAACTCCTTTTGCCTAACTTACGGGATGGAAGCGGTGTTACCGGTGGAGTTGGGAAATCCCGTCATTAAGGGTCCTCTGGAAAAGCAGTGTCAATGAAGTGGAATGGTTGCGCGGCCGGCATAATGAGTTAGCCACAGCTTGACGAGAGAAGGCTAAAAAGCCATGGAACACACCCGAGCCTACCAGAGGCGAATGGCCAGAGCGTTTGATAAAAAGGTCAAGGCCAGAGACATCAAAGAGGGCGACTTAGTGCTGAAAGTAAAGCCCCCTACCAGAGACAACCCCCTGGGAAAATGGGAACCCGTTTGGATCGGCCCTTATGTGGTGCAGAAAATACTGTCAGGAGGAGCAATGAAGCTTGCAGACTTGGATGGCAATCCCTTTGTCCACCCAGTCAACGGTGATAAACTCCGAAGATACTACGTCTAATAAAAAAAAAAATATAATAAAAAAAGAAAAAAAGTGCAAAAAGAGTAATGCCCAGCTAGGCTGAAAACCCCAAAAAGGGCGGTCTAGGCAAAAGACAGGGCTGCACATATAAAAAATATATATATATATATATATAAAAAAAAAAGAAAAAAAGAAAAAATCTTAGTGCAAAAGAGTAATGCCCGGCTAAGTGAAAACCCCAAAAGGGCGGTCTAGGCAAAAAACAGGGCTGCACATAAAAAATTTGGTTCACCAAAATGAACTACGTAGACCTGAGCCCCTTAGCCTTTCTTGTAAAAGGGAACGTGGCGGCCATATATGGTTCGGTCTAAACAATAAAAAGGACAATCAAGCTTCCATGAAGTGCGTCCTAAATAATAAAGGGTATTTCAGTTTTCATAAAACGGGTCCCAATCAATAAAGACATTTGAATTTCCATGAAATGTGTCTTGATTAATTTTTTAAAATAATATTTCTTGTTCATTACAAGTTAAAAACTTCTTGATGAGTTCAAGCACGGTCTACCTCTTAACTCTGCTAACCTGCTAAAAAGATCTAAAATACAATAAAATGCCTAAATAAACTAATGTGTTTGCAAATGGCAATAAGAGGATCTTGAGAAAAGACTCGTCAGTCATCATTCGCTGAGTCTTCTTCAGTCTTCTTCCCTTTTCCTCGACCTCGTCGAGTCTTCTTCCTTTTCTTCTCAATAATGTCGGTATCCCTCATCCCGACCTCTGGTATCCTCAGCTGGAGCCTCTACCCAACCCCGTGTCAATGAGTGCTCTCTCTATCCGAGCACGAGTCCGCACCTCCTCCCTCTGAGCCTCAGTCAAAGGAGCGACCTCGGACAACCTCTTGTACCGAGCCTCCATATCTCCGACCAAGTCACCACGATTGGTTATGGCAACTCGCCTTAGCCTCGGTCTCCCTCGAGTCATACTCGAGTCACAGTCGGCTCCCAATAAAGCTCGACGGATAACACAGTCGCTCCCATCTCCCTCTCGTACCCGGTCCAAGTAGGCAGGTGGTCAAGATGGTGCTCTTCTGCTCCTGAAGATAGCCACTGGGTGGGAAAGCGGTATATGTCCAAGCCCTCGAGAAGAAAGAGAAGGCTGGTGGATCTCTCATATCCAATGACACCACCTCCATGGTCCGGATGTCCTCCCAATCACTCAATGGCTCCTGTAAAGCCCCAAGCTGCACTGGATACCAGCGGGGTATGTAGAAGGACGACCGGCGAGAATCACGGAACCCTCACTGACATAAGACTCTGAAATATCCTCCTGATGCGCAACCTCAGGTGTGGTATCCACCAGCGGATGTCCGAAGTGGATAGCCTAGCCATCATCGGCTCCCGGCTACCACTGTTCATCTTTGCCTAGGTGCACCTCTCAGAAATCACCCAGGGCAGGTCGGCGAGCCCCGAAGCGAAGCCCAGAGCCTCTCCTGCTGACCGCGAGTCAACGTAGCCGGACTCCGGACCTCATGAAACGGTCTCCCGAGCCATCCTATCGATCCACATGAAATGTCTCTCCCAAAACCCGGCGGGACAATATCCTTCCCGGCCTACAGTCTCGACCATGTCCAAGAGGCCACTATGACAACACCAGTCCCAGCGGACTCGGCGGTGAGCAACGGAGAATACGCGAGAGAATGAAAGCATCCATAGCCACCGTGGTCGCGGCCATATCTGGAGACCCAAACACTGCCGGGATATCGAAAGGTCAATCCTATCAGGGGCTACCATCATCCTCTCGGCCTCTCCCAAAGGAATCTGCGTAGAAAAGATGCAAGCTTTACCGAATCAGGCACGTCTCCGATCGGCGGAATAGATATAGCCTCGGTCTCGGGACCCCCAATCAAGGCTCTGAAGTCTTCGTGCGTTGGGACAATTTCGTTGTAAGAGAAGCGATAAACATGTCTCCGGACGTCCCGAGAACTTTGCTTTGCGGCTCTCAACGAGTCCCAATCGGGCGGGAGATCCCTCAAATGCCATAAAGACTTGATCTTGAAGGAAGAATCAAGCGGTCCTTGTGATTTTGGAAGTTATGTCTCGCCCAAGATTGAAGACCGGATAGAAAATGGTCTCGCTTCCCCCTTTCAATCCCGACGGGCTTCTCCATCGCAAAGTGATCAAAGATGGTGCTTTTAGGTCCAAAATATGCTCACGGGAACAATTGGGACAAGTCTAGAGTGAAAATGAAATGAAATGGCCAAGCCTTGCTTTTATTCGAGAAAATAACCAGCTCGAGACGCATGGCAAGCGCACGGCTTCATTTTGCCCTCAAGGCCATGCCGCACGGCTACATTAGCCCTCTGCGAGAAAAATTCTGCGGCAATCAAGAGATTGCTGCCCAAAGGAGTTTTCACCCCACTTTTTCAACCAAAACCTGTACAAAACATATCCGAAGCCATTCAAGCATTCATACACCATTATAAATCATTTTGGCCCAGTTTATTTCCCAATTCCAAGCAAAAAAGTCGCCCCCAAGGCTCAGATAATATGCAAATTGAAAAAGCATAAATTAGAAAAGTAAATAAAATGTAAATACAATGTTTTCGCCCCATCGGCGCCCAAATAAAGCAAAAAATAAACAAGTTGTGCATAAAAATTGTAAATTGTTTGTTTTTGTTCCAAATCTATTCTAGAGACCTCCTAGGCCTCCGATTCTTCTTCCTCCTCATCGCTGCTCAGCTCATAGATGCTAGCCTCCCTCATCAAGTCCTCCTGGTCGCTCACGTCAGACAAATGGACATTATCGTGCCCGTACTCGGCCAGTTTGCTCCAGAATGTCGGCGTTGGGTCCCCGCCCCGAGGCATGGCTTTGGAAGAGTACTCCGAGGCCGATGAGGTAGGCAGTGCCCCAGACGTGCCGTCTCTTGCGCCCGAGGCTCCTGTGCATCCCGGCTGCGCCTTCGAAGCGCGAGGCCGGCTTCCTCGAGAGAGACCGGCACATGTCCTTCCGGCCCACTGTACACTTTGACCGGCCTATCGTAAGTGCGAGTGGAACACGAGAAAAAGAAGAAAAATCTCGAGAAAATCTCGAGAAAATTGCAAAAGCGAGAAAATGCGAAAGCTAAAAAGGGAATAAGACCACTAAAAGTACACTTACGGTGCTTTATCGGGCGGCAAGGTGTCTTGGGGCTCCCTAGCATCGGGGGACAGGTATCCTCATCCTCCTCGGCACTCCATGGACCACATAGGACAAATGCGCGGGAGGGATCGGCGGGTCGGTAGGCTCATCCTCCCCAGTATCCACTGAGTGACCGCCAGCACCTTCACTAGCCGCAGTGGCGTCCTCGGCGCTAGCTCCACAAACACGGCGTAGGGGGTGTCCATGTCAAAATAATCCTCCGCGGCCACGCACACTTTTTGGTACCTAGCAATCTCATCCTCGGCCAATCCACAGGCTGCGGCATCCGTCTTTGGAGGATCGGAAGGAGTAATGGCATCTAGTGGGGAACATGGCCATGCTTTGCCTCGAGAGCGGTCCCCCAAGTAAATGACATCACATGTCGGCCCAGTGAGCCACCTCCTCTGCCTCGTCACCTCGATGGCATCTCCCGGCCAAGATCTCCAGGATACACTTTGAGGGTAGAAGTCCACTCCGTCGTGCCCATCCCTGTTGATGGCTGGCCTCACCATTTTGTAATCGAAGGTAATCCGGGTCTTCCCAAGTGAATTTATCTCTCGCATCTCCTCCCGGCGAACCATAGCGGGGAAGATGGTGACATCACTCTGCTTGGTTCCAAGGGAAGAACCCGATCACCTCACAAAACCAGGCATGCATGTTCAAAACATCAAAGGTCATTCTCTCTCTTATAAAAGTCTCAAGACGGGGAAAAGAGAAAAGAGAAAAGAAAGGAGACTACCTCGAGGCAAATGAGAAGCGGTCCATGGAAGCGGCTTTGTTCCTTTGTACATGTCCAACGAGAAGTAGAGCTCCGCCAATCCAGCCTCTCCCCCAAGAGAGCCGTCCCTATCCCATCAACATCCTCCAGAGAGTCGAGGAGGCAAGTCATAGCTATCGTCCCGAGAATTAGCAAAGATGGTGGCGATAGCATCAACCATATGAATGCTCTAGCCGAGTGTGGGCGATCACATCATTAGCAGCAAATTACGCATGCAAGTCTGAGCTGCCGCCTCGACATTCCGCGTCTCCATCCCCGGCCCCTTGGGAATCGGCTCAAATCCTACCAAAGCACGGAACTCCTCGGCGGTAATATGGTCTCTCCAAGTCACGGGCCTCCCGGTGAGCATAGGCCGATAATAGGCTGTGAAATCGGCGGGAGTCAGCTTTGTCGGCTTCTCCCCGGCTCGGGTGAAAGCTATGTGTCTTGTCCCACGGAACTCGAAGGGCCTGGACCAAGCCCTTGCTCTTAGAGGTGATGTGAACACCCTGCCGATGGCCTCTACAAATGCATCCGGACCGGTAGCCCTCACGGCTTGGGATTTACCCCATTCTTCTCAAAGTCCGGCATCCTCTGCAAAGCTTAACCGCTATCTCAGGATGGCCCTCTAGACTTGTTCTCCTGTAGACAAGCACGTCAAAAAGAAGCGTCAGTCCTTCATATCATTTCAAAAGCATGCATATATTCAAAAGTGCATATATTTTCAAAAGAAAAAGCATTTACAAAAGTTTTTCTAGCATATCTTTTGCATCAAAAACGTGTCTTTCATCACTTGAAACGCGTCATTGCTTTCCTAAAGCACAAAATCACAATTCTTCGCACATAAGCATTATTTTTCAAAAAATGGCATGCATGAATCATTTTCATCTTCCAAAATCATGTTTTCTCATTGAAAATCAGAATTTTGACCTAGTTCTAGCACAAGGCAAGAACTCCGTCTCATATTTTGAAAAATTCTCATTCTTACTTTATTTTGCGAGAAAAAAGTGAGTCATTCTCATATTTTTCATCAAATAAAATTGCACATGCATATTCTTAGCCTCATAGGTTGTTCATGCATCTCAAAATCATTCAAAAAATCATTCAAAATCCTAAAATTCGGGTCAAGCCCTAAATCATTCAAAATTCAAGCAAAATCATCGGATTTGAGCAAAATGAGAATGCTTACCCCAACCGATCGCGGGTTCGTTGATTTATGCTCCCTTCTCCCCGGGTAAAGCTCCGATGGAGGCGTAAGGAAGTCATACTTCCTCTCCGTCCGCACGAGCTCCTTTCTCCTCCTTCTCGCGGCCGCCGAGATGTTTCTTCTTGCTTGCCTCGGTATGGGATTGCCCTCCGGATCCATCTCAAATCAAAGGGAAGCAAGAGGGTTGAAGCAATTTCGAAATTCTCTCTCTCTTCTCTCTCTCTCTCGGCTGAAGTGGGCGGCAACAAGTGCCCGGTCCCGTTCAAACCTGATTTTAAATAATCTGAAAAAGGACAGCTCTTCTAAGCCGTGCGGCTTCTTTTCTCCATCTCATGCCGGGCGGCTTTCATTCGCTCCGAGCAGAAATTACAGATCCCGCCCTGGACCTTCCACTTGGGCATGCGAATTTCAAGTATCTTTTTAACCAAGATAACATCTTTTCGAAAATATCCCTTATCTATAAGCAATCAAGCTTTATTTCCCGGTCGGCTCCAAGTTAATCCGCGCTTATAACGGGATAACACTAGTGACAACCTCCGAATTGTCAATCCCTAAACTTGTAGCTACCTCTATCCGCGAATAGTGACGTATGCCCAAGTCA